>NW_004624853.1:1920128-1962963 GCF_000247695.1 Heterocephalus glaber | reverse complement strand
TGTGTGTGTGTGTGTGTGTGTGTGTGTGTGTGTGTGTTGGGATTGAAGGTGGGTAGGGAGGGCTGGTAGCAGTTAAAAAGAAAGATAGGACCAGGGATTTAGCTCAGTGGTTTCGCCGCCTGCTGCGCAAGCACAAGGACCTGAGTTCGATCCCTGGTACCAAAAAAAGAAAAATCGTATTTAGACTTTTGATTACATTACTTAAGTTGAGGATAATTTCTGTCTTTCTCTGAGAAGAACTACTTTGTGGGACATCGTGATAAATTCATGCAATATATTGCATTGAAGGTGACATGAGAGATGCTATGGGAACTGTCCATCATAGAATTGTGATCTAGATTAGCAAATGAGACCTGATGGTCCTAAGCATCAAGGTAGCCATGGAAATATGTTTACACTGGGAATAAAAGATGACTTGGGACAAGTGGTAGTTTAAGAATAGCCCAAGGAAGGAAAAGGCCAGTAAAAGAGATCGAGAACAGGATTGGAGGGAAAATTAGGAGTCTATGGTGAATTTCAAGAAGGAGATAATAGTCAATAATAATAAATGTTTTGGAGATGTGAAATAACAAAAGAACTATGAAAGTAACTAGACTTAGTGATGAGGCAATGACAAATTGATGGTGAGGAAGGCAATTTCGAGGGGAAAATAAGGGCTGAAGCTGGATTACTGTGATTGAAGGATGAGTAGGGGGCATAGGTGGCATTTGTTTTGAGGTTTGTGAATGGAAAGAATAAATTCAGTGATGACCAAGAATAGGTATCTAAGGGAGAGTTATCCACGCTGCCTGTAAGTAAAAAAACAGTCGTCAGCATGTTTACCTGGTGATAGAACAAACTGAACAGAAGTTAGAAAATGCAAGAAGAAAGGATACACACATGCTAGAATTCTCAAGCACACGAGAAGGGAAAACACAGAGAGGACTGTTGCAAGATTAATTTTAAACTTAATTTCCCTATGGTAATAGGAGGAAAGAGTAGAAGAAATACATGTTGAAGTCCATAAATGTGTGAGTTTTATGACTATAAGTTAAGGAAATTCTACATGACAGCTTCTCTTCGCTCTTTGAAGTAATGGCGGTCACAACTATCTTGATTATACAGGGCTTAAATAAAGTAAATGTCTCAAGGGGTAGTCTAACCAAATTATATATGATTCCTAGATCATTGTACTCACCCTTGCATAATGAAATGCAATTAAATTCTTTTTTCGGTAGAAGTTCTCCATTTCTGAAGTGGAGAATTGCTGAAAATCAGTCCTCTAAAAAATATTTTCAATGTATTATCATCTCCACACTGTACCCTGTCACCCTCACCCCAGTATGTTTGTTGGTTTGCCTTCTGTGAATTTGGAATAAGTTCCTGTGGTTTGTCCATTCTGGCCCCCTCCTTTTGGCTTCTGTTTTTGTATCCTGTGTTGCAAGTGAGACCCTGAGTTCCAGCTCTGTGCAGCACTTCTACTGTTAGCTACTTCTGCTGAAGCCCCCTCACTGGGGAGGGGTACTGCCCTCCTTTTGTTCCAAGGTCAGCTATTATTCTTGGCTAGCTAAATTGGAAATATTCTCAGCCTGGGTGTCCTAGACGGTAGAGCTAAAGAAACTAGCCACTCTTCTGAGCTGCATAAATGCAGCAGAGATGATGTGGGTCCATTCACTGCTAGCCAGATCACCCTTTTCACTTCTAGAGTGTTTTCGTGTCCTCTGTGCTTTAGGGTTTGGTACCAATGCATTCTTCACTCAAAGAGAGGAGCCCGTTTTTATTTCAGGGCTTACTAATTCTGAGGAATTTTAATAACTGCAACAGTCATTCTTTCAAGGATAATGAGACATGCTGTACAAAATGAAATTGCCTTAGAGAAAACAAGATATATACATTTGTATCCATCAGCTCCACACTCTATGAACTGTAGCCCATGCCGATTTATTAATGGTACTCATTGGACTCATCACTAAATTTGGAGCACATTTTGCTTTTGTTCTCCCAAAGCTCTTCTTCTCTTTAGCCTTCTTAACAAATGGTTTAAAGTTAATCCTCTCATCTTTTCCCCTCATATTGTCCACTTAGCAGGAAATTTGGCCATAATAGTATTATGCTCTGAGCATTTAATCTAACAAACTGAAAAATGTATTATAGTAAATGAATAAGGTTTTCAGTCATCTTTTTAAAAAAGTGAAAACCCGTTATTAATTGATAACTCTGAGATTTCAAACACAGATTTGACCCTCGTGAGGAAGTGTCTCGATTTGCAAGGTTCACTGCCATAGGTGGCCCCTACAAGAGAGCTCTTGAGTTTAAAGTGACTCACTTAGCTGTGGAGTTTATACCTTATACCTTCACCTTTGTCCCTGCCTTCTGGAAGCTGAGAAAATTAATAATTTCCTCAAGTATGGAAGCTAAAGGATGGAAATATCATAGAAAGACAGAGAGAGAGAGTGAGAGAGAGAGAGAGAGAGAGAGAGAGAGAGAGAGAGAGAGAGAGAGAGAGAGATGCGCATTCTTTATAAAATATCCCTTTTAATTTTTATATATTATTATCTCCCCTTTGCATGTAAGTAAGGGAATCGGGTCTAGGAGGAGTTAAACATCTTGCCCCAAATAAAACAATTAATGAGTTTCTGAACTATGCTAAAACCAACGTCTTGATTCCAAAGCAAGTGCTCTTTCCAATTCAAGTACTCTAGATAGCCACCCTTTTTTCTTCTGTGACTATAGATATCAGTACTTCTCTATAAAAACAACCTTAGAGATGGGGGTTTAACTTAGTGGTAGAGCATGTGCTTAGCGTGTACACTGACTTGCATTCAACCCCCAGCACCAAAAAGCAAACAAAAAAACAAAACAAAAAAGCCAAAAAAATCTCAAAACAGTAGCAACAATAAAGGCCTTCTTCAGTGTTAATTAACTTTAAATATAACCAGATCTAAGATCAGAAATGATGCGGGGACTAAATTGGGGGGAAATTATTTGCAGATATGTTAAAAAAATAAGTTTGTCAGTTCAAGGTGAATCTACATTCCAGATCTTTAAAGCATAGTTCTTAGATAAAATTCTATTTTCATACATTTTTTGAATCAGTAACTTGCCTTTCTAAAATATGACAAAGATTGGCACGAAGGAAAATAGATCACTTCAAAGATGATCTCATCAACAAAACTTCTGAGAACCATACACATGAAATAAACTACCCAACGCCTGTTTGGAAATCCTCATGTCTAATAATAAAAGAAGTTTGAACATAAATGGGTAGTTTTATGAGGAAATGAAAGCTTAACAAGGCCACAAGGATGGAAGCAGAGAGAAGATGACAGGTGGAGTGTGTGAACTTACAAGTCAGGAGAGTCTTGTTCTGACAGGACTGCTGACAGGTCCCTTGGACTCCCAGCTTCGGCTTGCCTTGTGTGGGCATCAGTGTGAGTGGGAGCCTAACTTTTCCCACTGACCTGATTTGATTTAGTTCATTTTATGCAGAAATATCATAGGTATTATACCTATATTTACATATTCCTGGCTTTTAACAAATGTGAGGAACTGTTATAATTTACTGTCAACCTAACCAGGTGTTTAATTTGATGGAAATCTGAGAGGTCTTAGTGCCCACAGTACCAGAGTTTTAGGTTTTCCACAGTTATCTTTGCTCCGTGCTTATCAGGGTGGAGCTACCAGCTCCTGACTTGTGGAAACTTAGAATATAAACAATGATTCAGAAAGCTATCTAGTAGGAGATGGGCAACTTCCCAACTGGTGTTCAAAAATAAGGTATACAATATCATATATATCCATATATTTCTGGTAAAAGAGAAACAAGTCCAAACTGTCACCAAGACAATTCAATTTTTCTTTAAACGAGGCCTGGAATTTTCTCTGAATTCTCAGTGCTCTCTGTTACCATTTGTAATTTTCAAAGTGTTTCAGCCTGCTTGTAATTGCTGTGGTGTGACATCCTTGATGCAAGAGTTTGGGTTTGTGTGGCACTTGTAAAGCATAGCCTAATGTTGACCATCCTCATTTTGTTGGCTGTTTCACATTGTATCTTGTTTTGCTTTTGGAGCATCTCTTACTGTGCAGAGACCGGGTAGGATGAGTGTTCCACTAAGCACTATGGCAATCGAATGGGTGTGATATGTCTCCTCTTGCTTTGGAACATGGCTTGGTTGTCATCTGCACTTTCCTTAAATTCATATACGGTGTCTTGAAGCAGTGGCATGCAAACTACATGGTTCTTGCTGTGTGACCTGTGATTCCTGCTACATTCCCAGGATTCCTTGCATCCTACTAGTTCTCCAAGACTGTTTCCTGTTTCACACCATCCCTAATATTTTCCCAATGAAATCCCCTATAACTTAAAGGTAGCCAGGGCCAATTTTCATTGTTTTCAGTTCCAACTGTTGTATTAACTTAATTTGACTATAGCATGTTGTGAGATGACAAATGTTTAAATCCTCTAAGTACCCACATTTTCAAAAATTTTAAATATAATATCAACTAAGTTATTCACCAAGATTGTTTTTAAAATTGAAAAGTGGCATGACAAATAAATTCAAGACTTTTCACTGATATATAAACACAAAACCACACGATTTCAGAAGAGTCATGTGACCTGGTTCTAAGAAAAGATTATAATCTGAGCTAGGAAAACACACCTGCTGCCAGTATTTAAAACTTTAGTTCCATGAATCTGAGCATGAGCAAAAGAAAGAAACAATAAAGTAGATAAATATACAATGACTGGCTGGTTAAATAAGAATGCTATTTTTAAAAATAAGGAACAAAGGCATCGATGAAATTTAAGCAAACATTTAGAAGAAATGAAAAAATTATTCTACCATGTAAAGAAATACAGAGATACAACTTTATTATAATATGGCTGATTATTCCATCTTTAAAGATACAACTCGCATGGGTTGAGTTAAAGAAATGCTAGATACACTACAAAAAATTATTAGAACCACAGTCAATTCAGTATTGTATATTTACGGTAGAAAGAACCCATAAAATCTGTATAGTTAGTCCTGCCACTAGTGAAAGTTAAAATTTACGCTTCCATTTTAAATGAAAAAGCTTTATTATTAAACACACCTATGGAATGATACAAATTCCTCATTTACTGAGCCTAGTTTGTTTTAGCCTCTTGTGACTTTATAAGTTCCTTCTTTGAATCTCCTTTAACCCAGGCTAAGTGTATTTCATGACCCTTGTATCTTATGTTGACTGTAGAGGAAAATCACTATTCAGTTGCTGGAAGCTTTGCTGATTGCTTAGCTGTTAGGTCATAGTCTCAGGAACACTGCTGGTTATAGAACAAAGATTTCACTGTCTCTAAAACAGTAGAATTGCTACTGGCATGATAAGTAGAAGAGCTTGTTTGGAGTAGCTTTTAAGAAAGGATTGGGAAGGACAATTTGAAGACTAAGAGTATAGGCAAATTGAGCATGATTATTTTACTATACAGGAAAGGAGAAAAAAGGGGTAGTAAAACAGTAGTTATTGTTTTACTTTTTAAAGTGAAAGAATTGAGTAATAATTTGTATAGTGATCAAAAGAAACAGTGGAAAGAAAGAGACTATAGGAAAGATGCTCTTGGGTGGGAAAGAGGGTGTGAGTACTCAGTAGAAGGGGTAACTTGAGCCAAGAGGATAGAAAGTTCACTCATAGAAAGGAGGCAGGATATTTAGGTACTGATGAGGGTACAAGGTTAGATATTGAAAACCTTCTGATGAGAGCTTGGGTACCTTTTGATTGGTTATATTTCCTTATTGAAATAGGAAGCAAGGTCATCTGAGAGACATAGGATGGAGGAGGATTCAGACATTTAAGAAAAATAAAAGTATTTAACAGGCCTGAAACATGTGGAAGAGGGATGAATGATATGTCTGCCAGGCTTTTGTGTATGCTAAAGATAGAAGTCATGGGTATAAAATGACACTGGTTGGTTTTTATGTTTTTGTTTTTCAATGTGTTTTTTTTTTTTTGCAGGCATATTCAACTATTAACAGGTAGAATAGAGAAGCTAGAGAGTTTTCTCAAGCGAGTATCATGGAAATGAATCAAGGTAGTTTGGGTTGTGAACAAGAGGGTAGATGCAGAGAGCAATCATGAGATTTATGCTGGATCAGGATAGAATTGAGGACATGAGAAGGTATGCCAACAATAGATCCTGGATGTCAGCTGAGAGAGCTGAGCTGAGCTGCTAAGTGTCAGAATAGCAGCTTAAGACAGTAAGCCAAACAAAGTAGCAGTCAAGCTTTTAATCACTTATTGCCATGGCAGAAGCAAGATGCTTATCCAGAGGAAGGTGGAAGCCCCTCTTCTCATCCTGTTCCATTTTCCCACAGAGTAGTGCTGGCTGAGGCTCAGCTGGATTATTCCACATGTGAGAACCACTACTGTGCTGCTGATGGAGCTCTGAACAAAAGGTTCTTGTGGGTTTGTGTACCTAGAACCAGGGAGAAGGGGGAAAAGGAAGGGTTTCACTGCAGAGTGAAAACCATCTGAGTCAGAGAAAAGTATATTCAAAGTTGCTCTTCCCCTCCTACTGCTAGAAAGGACTGAGCAGGAGTTCCTAAGGGTGACCTGGACCTAATACACAGGCTGCCTCACTGAGCTAAGAATGCAGATGTGCATAAGAGCATGGCTGCCCCTGGGGGCCTGAGAACCCAACTGAAAGTGCCATCAGCAATGCACAGCTTGTACACCAAGCCTGTGCTGGGGGCAGCTGTCCCTGTGAGGCCTGGCAGACCAAGCCTTCGTGACTGCCCATGGCTGTGCCTGAATTTTCCAGATAGATTTTCAGCCTGAAGCTGGACTCCTTGCTCGATCCTAATCTAGTCTAAAAATTGTTGGACATACGAGTAAGTTAGAAAAATTAGGAAATGAGATGTGTACACTTGAGGTCTGGTAACAGTATGATGATTGATAATGACAAGATCTAGAATTTGGTAATGAAAATGGATGATTTTAATCAGTTGGGAAGATCATTTTAAAAGAGAGACAGAGTCATGGCCATGGAAGTTGAAATCTCAGATTGTTATGGCTTGGATTTAGATGTCCATTCAAAGCCTCGTATGCTCATAGATGGGGCTTTTGGGAATTGGCTGGATCTAGGGTGTGTTGATATGGATTAAAGGTGTGATGACTGCATTGGTTCACTAGTTGGTTACCATAGTTTGGATGTGGATAATGGAAAGGCCCACTTTTGGTGTGGGGGGTGCACCACCCAAAACACTTGATGCTTGATGAGATAAAAGGGAAAGGGAGGCTTGCTTCCCAGCTTTGCTGCCTCCTGCCTGCTTGCCATGGACTGTTTCTCCTCTGCCATGCCCCTTTTCCATGCTACCCTGCCTTGGAGCTGGCTGACTATGAACTGAAACCTCTACAAAATGTAAGCTGAAATAAGCCTTTCCTCCTTTAACTTTAGGTGTTGGGTATTTTGTCTCAGCAATGAGAAAAGTAACTAAGATGTAGATTTATGAGAGAAAGTGCTGGTGGTATGGATTACTGGTAGAACATGTACTTAGCATATGAGAGGTTCTGGGTTCAATTTTAGGACCAGATAACAAAACAAATATGGTTGTGACTGCAATTTCTCTAAAGATGAATGATGACCTAGCATTTCAGTGATAATAAACAGTACTTAGATATCTCATCTCTGTCTTTCTTCTATGAAAAAGTAGTTAATGGAATCTTTATTGATTCATTTTGGTCTAGATGATAGATTTGTACCAGAAACTTTTTGTCTCAGCTGTAAGATCCATAATTATATTGTTCTCTTTTAGTGGTAAGATGTGTTCTTGCTAACAATGGCTCTCAGATTTCTGTAGCTACTTATCTGGAGTCAAACCAAGATTCATTTCTGACTGAGTATGTTGTAACAGATCAAAATTTTAACAGCCAGCCTTCAGAGACTACACTCTGTAAATTAAATCAAGTGTCATGTTTTGAGAAGTTCATCTTAATTTATGTAGCCCTTTATTTTGTTAAATATTCAGTATTCTGGGAGCTTGAAATTCTGAATTGGAGTTTTTAAAATTCTCACTTTATCTGATTCAGGTGTTATTATTATTATTTGCATAAGGATGTGGAAGAAGAAAAGAGTTAAATAGGTTAGTGTCTAGAAAGTGATTGGTAATGTCTTGTTCTTATGTAAGAACTTTCATCCATGGCTGTTGATCTGGGATTTAGGCTTGAACAAGTATGGCAGTCTGAGTGCATTCAGCTCATGATACTGGGTAATTCTGATGTAGCCTTTCCTATTTTTCCTTGCACATTGCTCATTTTTGCCTAGTTTTTGAATTTTTTTTTTTTTTTTTTTTTGGTACCGGGGATCAAACTCGGGACCCTGCGCTTGTGAGGCAGGCACTGGAACCACTGAGCTAAATCCCCAGCCCCCAATTTTTGCCTATTTTTAAGGCTCCTGGTAAATGATTTGACCATGTAAATAACGAAGAACAATAATCTGTCATCCTTCAGTTATATAGAATAGCCCCTTAAGCATATGTTGTCCAAACATTTGGATTGACATTGACTGTTTAATCCAATCACATGAGATTTTTAAGAGAGGAAGAACATTACAATATCATGTGAATAAAACCTATTCAGAAACAACAAACTCGGCTTGTCTTTTTGGTTAGAATTATTCTTTTGATTAATTTGCTTTATGTATATAATTCATTTTCACAGTTGATACCAGACTCTTACTATTATTGGCAACTCAGTCAACTTGGGCAACTTTTCGAAGAGTGAGGTTGATGGCTTTGGATGGGTTGGAGAAAGCTTGCCAGTGTCAGCGGGGAGGGTGACAATGGGGTCACCAATGCCTCCTGTGCAGTCCAAGATACCTTTTCATTAGAAGTCTGTCACCTAGATGCCTTCCTTTTCCAGGAAAATATTAAGTATTGTACAAAAAATAATTTAATAACAGCATGATTTGGGCTTCTGAAAAATGACATCAACATTGCATGCATAAGAAGTAATTCCAAGAATTAAAAACAAAATCAATCACTGGGTTAATAAACTACAACTGACATAGTTTCAGACTAAAAGCAAATGAAAGCTTCCCAGATTCCCTATTGTGTCTCACTCTCCCTGGCTCATTCTAAGGCTAAAGGCATACAATGGCGTGTGCTGAGCTGCACACTGAGGTTTTATCTGCTTTCTCGCTGAAGGAAAGTACCTTTTATAAAAACAAGTAAAGCATGCAAAGGGAAGTAATATGCTAAGTCATTTTGCAATGAAAAATTGGAACTACGAGCCTGCTTTTCCTTGGACACCCTTGATGTTACCTAATTTGCCCCCTCACAGGCCCCTCAATGTCTGGCTGCAAAGGGCTTGGGGGGTTGAGAGCCAGAGACATGGTGGCTGTGTAGTGCCTAGTTAGGAAATGTTCAGAGTCCTGTGGGGGAACAGCAGTGGGAAGGCAGAAGCATAAAGAGAGGAGTGGTTCCTGAAGGTGCCAGGTGGGTTTCAGCGGCTGCAAGCAGTGATGTCTGATGAAGTTGTGTAGACAGCAGTGGTGTGGTTTGTATGGGAGGCTGGTGTTAAGGCCAGGATGGGGGAAGAGAATGTTTTTGCCACAAAATTAGGCTCCCATCCGGTTAGTGCCTTGTGCTGATACATGTGAATATTTTGTCCCCCTCAGCTAGATTGTGCACTCTTTGAGGATGGAAACCTTGTTTTATAATCATCCACTGAGCTGCTGTGTATAATATGAAACAAGATTGATTGTTGCCTGAGGATCTCTTGTGATGTTCTCCCGTGACTTTCTAGACTCTTTAGGACTATGTTGTTGCTCATAGGCCCAGGGAGAGAGAGAAAATGTTTCAATTTGTGATCAGAGTGTGCCTTAGTTTATTCAGCATGCTAGTGCTGCCATAGGCCTTTCTGGACCTTGAATACTACCTTCTGAGAGTCCCGGTGTCTTCTAACCTTTTCTCTCCTGATGACCCCTTCAATGCTCAGGGTTTTTGTGCTTGACGCAGGGGCACCTATCTAGTTCTCATGGTACCATTTCATTCTCCTGCACTTGAACTCTGACCTTATCCAGGTGTGGGTCCATCTTGGCCCATCCTGTCCCTCCTGATCCAATACCCTAATAAGGAATATTATCTTCCTGTGTGTGAATGACATGAATGTGACTACAGGGCTATGTCTGACAGCTAAGATTTGCTTCCAGATAACTTAGTGTTCTGCTGGATAGAGAACTGTAGCCTTCTTAATAAGCATTCTAGAACTGATTGAAATTCTACTGCACAGTTTATTAAATCATATCTGTCGGATATGTTCCTGCCTTTGAGGCATGCTGCTAACAACATGATGCAACATCTTATTTTTCTTTGAACTAGCTATTTCCAATCATAGATTTGTACAAAGCACTTTTCAAATAAACTACTAATTTACAGAAAATTTCATCAGGAAAGTGGCAGCTGCATTATGCTTGGTCCTTTGCTTAAAACACACACACACACACACACACACACACACACACACACATTTATATCTTTTGCCGGGGAAAGAGTATTTTCAGCACTATTCACATTTAGTGTATGTATTAATTCTTTAAAATTTTGTTTATGGGGAAACAGAATGACTATTGAGTTTGGCAGAATTGTCTGTTTTGGGATTTCTGGCTAACAGAAACAGTGTTTTATCTTTGGCAGGGCTGTTTGAGTATTAGCACCAAATGGGGAAACCTTTCATTCCTGAGTCATGGCTGGGCCTCACTTTCACAACTTTGTATCATTGTGTGATCCTAAATAATGTCAGTAATTTTCTTGTCTCCAATATGAAACTTATTTTGTCCAGTAATTCAATTTATACTTAAATTAAAAGTATTTACCATACTGGTATAGTTGCTGTTTAATAAAAAAATAGTAAATGAAGGGCCAGGGATTTAGCTCAGTGGTGCTGCACCTGCCTGGCAAGCGGGAGATCCTGAGTTTGATCCCCGGTACCCCCGCCCCAATAGTGAATGAGTAAGAAGGTAGTACAAAAGTACAGTAATTTTTGTTATAATATTTGTAAATATCTTTGACTTTATAAATGTAGAATAATATTCTCCTCTGCCCTCCAAGATCCTATTTTTTTAGCACCCTACTTCTTAACTGGACCAATAGTGAAATGGAATGTTTCAATGCAAGAAGGCAGATTTTCTTAATTTTTTGCTGTTAGTTTAGAAAACATTTCCTTGAAAAATCTTGCTTGGTATCTTTCCCTATACATATAGTTAAAGCAAATACATATTTTAAAGAAACTTAGAGAAAATCCAACTTGGTAAATTTAATCCAATAACATTTTCAGGTTAACTATAAGTCTTGTAAGCAAATAGAAGATGGAGAATAACAAAATGACGGAAGAGATATTTACTACTAGTGTGTATATTTTTGTCTTTAGCATTTTTTGCTTGTTTGATTCTTTTTTATTTCTAATTTTAATTTAAAATTTATTTATTAATATATGCTTGCAGTACGTGCGTTTTACAGTCATCTTGGAAAGTGGGTACACATATATAATACAGCATGTTACTGTTTTAAACCTTTCCCTTTCCTCCCCTCCTCCTTTAAGTCGCCTTCCCTTTTTGCATTCTTGTTGATATTAATCTTGGTTCATGTTTATGGCATATAATGCCCACATTCACTGAGGTTATTAGGATCCTGTACCTGGCAAAGTTTTGCTCTACCTATTTCCCCATCCCCTATGCTCTGGCCCTTGCCCTTGGTCCTCTGAACCCCTTCCTATCTGCAAGAGATCCATTTCCTTGTTTCCTTCTATCCTCCCTTTATTTTTCTCTTAGTTTGTTCTTTGCCTTACTCAGATAAGAGATACCATATGGTATTCAAACTTGTGTGTCTGATTTATTTCATTCAACATTACATTTTCCAGGTGCATCCATTTTTCTACAAATGTCTAAAATTTGTCCATCTTTATAGCTGAGTGGTATTCCATCATGTATGGATACCACAATTTCTTTATTCAATTGTCTGTTGATAGGTGTACATTGCTGCTTCCAGAATTTAGCTGTTATGAATTGTGCTGCTGTAACCATCGGTATATTCTAACAGCCTATTTAAGTAACTATCATGCAAACAAATGTTCATCTGGTTTATTCCACAAGGCTTCTGAATAGTTATTTTTAGTGGCAGAGAAAAATCATTTCATATGACCCATGAGGTTTATTTGTGAAGATGCAGTATTAGGTAATTTACTATAGAGTTTAAATTGGAGTGGGGGTCTTAGGTCCTCTTGTCCACTCTCCTGATTTAAGAGGCAACAATGAAGCTCAGAAGCTGCAGAATCTAACATGGAATCTAAGCCTTTGCTTCTTTTCTTCTCCCCTCCCCTTGCCTCTCCTCTCTTCTCTTTTTGTAGGGACTACACCTAGGACCTTTGAACTTTTTGTTTTTGAGACCAGATATTGCTAGATTGCTAAATTGCCCAGATTGGGGTCAAATTTGTGATCCTCCTGCCTCCACCTCCCAGATTGCTGGATTACAGGCATATACCAATGTGCCTAGCCTCCCTTTGCCTTCTGATATGGAGTGTCTGCATAGCTCCTCCAAGAGAGTTTTGTAATCAAGGCCAGGAGTTTTGGGATTTTGTAGTTGAGAAGTAGCCCCTCACGTGGTCTGCTTCCTGAGCTAGCCAGAGGAAGTGTAGGTATAGAGAACCCAGACAGCAAGCAAGCAGATTCCTTATATGTCAGAAGACACATTGAGGTTATCTGGACCAGATGACTAGGACTCTGAGTTTATATTGTCTCCAAATTAGAATCGCTGATGAATAAGTAAACTCCAACTTCTTCATTATTTTGGGACACAGAGTATATTTCTTTCCAGGGTCTTCCCCTCCCTGCTTGATTTTTATACATATATATTATCATTTGATATTATGAAAAGTTCAAACTTAGCAGTTAATATTAAGCAAGGTGTGATTTTTCAGTAGCATCTGTTTTCCAAACATGGGCCTTGTGGCCTATATTGTATTGTGTGGTTCCTGAGAAAAATGAAATCAAAGCAAAAAAGCATCTTTGCCTCAGTAGGCAACTGGACCTGCTACTGTTTTCAAAATGCTTCAAAAATCTCATTCAAGCCTCAGTGTAAGAATGGCTGTTATTCCCCTCTTGAGTTTTTAGAGTTTGTTAGAAGTCGTGGTGACAGTTGAAGCTAAAGATAATGGAAGATGAGGAGGAAGAGTCTTGTTGAGGCTGAGATGTGCTGGGCCCCTCCTGGCCTCACTGTGATGGATTTGAACAGGTGGGTCCTGCTGAGTTCTTAGCTCTGTCCCATCCCACAGGTCCTCCAGTCATCACACACCAAATCGCACACTTTATGGTAACTGAAGATTCTACTCAGGACTTGGAACAGCAAAGTGAAAAAAGACAAGTTGCTTGCTATAAACAGTTTCCGGGGCTGCTTGTCTAAGAATGGCTTTGAGGGACAAGGTCCAGGTGTCCATGGTCTGCGGTTTCTAAAGGGGCACGAGGAGCAAGCATTGGGGCACTCTGAACTCATTTCTCATCTCCTGCTATGCTGTACAATTTCACTATTCCCTGAGATAGGCAAGTTCATTTCAGAACCATTTTAAAAGTCTAAATTGGCTTCTCTAATGAAGCTGAAGGCGCCAGGGGAGGCTCTTTGGGAAGAAGGGGAGGCAACCATTTACCATTCCTTCTCTGGTCCTTTTTGCCAATTCTCCAGCAGTTCTCTGCAGGAGAGTCCCAGTTTCTTTCAAGATTGTTTCAGTGTTAAATTGACACTAAATCAAGAGCACAGTAAGGGCCCAACCTAGTCTTTTTAAGTGAAGGAAATTTTGGAGGCAGCTAGGTGTCCTGTAGGGAGTGGATGCGGAAGCAGGTAAGCTGCAGATAAAACCAATGAAAAGGTCAAGGAGTGGGAAGTAGAAATTAAAAGCTTTCACATTAACTTTTAAATATGTGGTTGTTATCTAGATCTTTTCCTTACCATGTTACCTAGTATTTGTTTTATATGCTAAATATTTTGCCTAGCTGAAGAGGACAAAAATAACATTTGAAACATTTTTTCCATGCTATCTTCAGATTAGGATGCTCCAGATCATCCTTTATCTACCTGAAAGACAACTAAGTGGCTCAAGTTGTCAGCCATTGTGTTGGTGCTTTGCACCTCACCTGACTCATGAATTCATGGATCAGTGGAAGATCCCCTATTGTGTTTTAAAAGGATGTAAAGAACCAGATCTTGTTTTAACATTACAGTGCTCAAGCCTGAAGTGGTGTGCGGATAAGGACCCTGTCATCCTGGCAATATAGAAGATGCTGGAGCCAGACAAGCAGACAAGCAAGCATGAAAATGCGTGTATGTGTGTGTGCGTGTGTGTGTGTGTGTGAGAGAGAGAGAGAGAGACCAAGAGTCCCACACATCCCACACTGCTTGCAGGTCTCAGCAAATATTATCCACATTGTTCATCTTCACCAGGATGGTATCTGCCATTCCTGGGAATTTAAATATGGCAACCAGTAGGCTCTAATATTTCCAATGCCTCCCACTTACTCCATATTTTTGGCTGTCCTCTTCTTGCAGGCTTTGCCCTGCAGAATCTTCACAGCTCACGGGACCTGTGGTAGTCCAAGCATTCTGTTTGTCCTTCAAGGAGAGTTTTCCTGAGGAAAGACATAGAATAAGAGAAAAAATTAGGAATATCGCTATCCTTGAATCTTTTTTGTTTTGAATCTTGGAAAGACTAAAGCTGAATTTGTTTCCTAACAAAGTAACTCTGTAAAACCTTGTGTTATATATGTCTTTGTGCAAATCCTAACCAGTCTTACTTAATTATCTATGGTTATTTTTTTTCTTTTGCTTGATTTTTCTCAATGCTTAATTGTGTTCTTTGCTATTAGAGCTATTTTGGGAACCTCTGAAACTCTTTTTAGAATGAGTTGAATATTAATAAGTAAAAACAATAAAAAAATCTTTCTAAGCTAATGAGTTCTCTGCTGTATTAGAGCACAGCCTTGATTTTTTATGAGAGGGTCAATGTCTTATCTTCATTTGGCTCATATTTTTTTCTTAAAAAAAACCTCCTGGCTTTCAGTAGAAAACATCTCTCCTTTTACTAGTGAGAAAACATCTTTACTGGTGTCCATAAACTGGAAAAATACTTTACTATTTTTCTTATCCAAATCTACTTTGTTCCTAAGAATAAATCTTGGTTGTCTTCCTTTATTTCTAATGACATGGACAGTTTTACTCTTTAATTTTCTTTACTGGGTGGCCTGCTTTGTGATATCTACAGAGTAGAAGTAAAGAAAACATGTAATGATCTCTGCTGGGGTTGTTCCCTCTTAACAGATTTATTTTTCCAAATAATACATAACATGACATTTAAGAAAAATCAAGTACCATGACTTATAGAGGAAATGATTTTTCATTGTTATTGGTCATCTAAATTTACTTTATGCTGTAGAAGCTATACAATATTTGAGGATGAAATTTAGCAGCAATTGTAGAGCTCAGAATGGCTGGTAGAAAATGTTCTAAGAATATTGGGGGCTCACTGATTTTTCCTTCAGATTAAAATGGTATGATGAGGTCGTTGCCTTGGTTTTTGTTACACAGAGTGGTCTTTGAATCTGTTGATTTCATCTATACTCCTGCCTTGCCGAGGAGTGCTGCCCACAGTGGGTCAGGGTGGTTTGCACTATTGGCCACCTCTACCCTTATTCTGACCTCAACGTGGGCTTTATCCCTTGGTATTGACTCAAACTGCTGCTTATATTACTTACCCAGACTGGTAGCCATGGTTATTAGAATCACTCTCCACTCAGCGTTCTTCACTTACACTTAGTTTCTGGTTGTCATTTCCTACCTAAGGTTGTCTTAACTTTCTTGTCTGTTAATAGCAACCTGTCAGCCCAGACCACTCTACCATTTGAATTCTGCCATTCTAGAGAGTTTTTCAAATTTTTAGAGGGCAGGAATTACAGTCCTGGTACCTTGGAAGCATTTCCAGCCTGAATTCCAACCTGACTCACTCACTAGAACAAGTCCTCTGGAGAGTCTAGCCCACAGCCTTGGAGCTCAGAGTTACCCAAAATGAAAAACAAGACTTCCGGGCTTTGTGAATGTGTACTTTATAGTTAGTTATAAATTTCAAAAATCTAGTTTTCCAAATCAAATATTCCTTCGTAGCTCATGTATTCTGTTTCATCAGTCTTTTGATAGCTAGTATATGGCTGGACAACTTTTATAGATTTGCTACTTAGATCAGTTGTCTTTTTTTTTTTTTTTGGTCCCAGTGATCAAACTTGGGACCTTGCACTTGCGAGGCAGGTGGCAGAACCACTGAGCTAAATCCCCGGCCCAGATCAGTTGTCTTGACATATGTTGTTAAGATGCCTTGGAAAAATTTGCACAAAGAAAACGATTTGGTTTCAGAGTAATTGTTTTGGAAATTTAAAGATGACTGTAGGTTGGTAAGGAAATGCTTGACCACTTTTATTTTTGGAACTGATTGCAGATAATAGAATTTCAGCAGAATGAAAATATACCATATCAAAAACTCACACCATGAAATTTTTACCACGAATGGCACTAAAATATTTATTGTTTATAAAACATTTTTTTCACCCTGGATCAGTCTTTGAAATATTACTCACTAAAAATGTCGCCCCAATGAGGGATTGTTTTAAAGTGCAATTGGCTTTTTTTTCCTCTTCTCTCCTGTCAGGGAGGATCTATAAAATGGTAAATATTCAAATGTTCTTTGTGTAGAGTACTATATATTTGCCTCTCTCAGGCAAGTATAGAACTGTGTTAGCAGAAGTCAGCTTCTGCGTATTAAGTAATATTGCTCTGGCTTGTAAAATTGGGAACCTGCATATCTGAGGCTGCAGTAGTCCTTTGATATATCACTGAATGTTATGCCTTTCAAAATTATTGAAGACATAAATAAGTCTGAATCATGGTATAATGTCAGAGAAAATAAATATCCACTTTTTGGCAGCAGTTTAAAATACATTAATTTTAGAAATTTTCAAAGTCACACATATGTTCTTTGATTTATTTCCTTTTATTTTCCTTTATTAATATATAACCATCATGTAGTGTTCAAACTAGCCTTTTGAGGTTTGTATTATCATTCTGTGTAATTTCCTTGTAGTCGTATGCCAATTTAGTCCAATAATAATTTTCCCAAGTAATTAGTAATGTGGAAGTGCCTTTTTTTCCTACAGAGAAATGATGTGAATAGAGTATATTTAATTAAGTATATTTTGGCTCTTCATTTTAATCTTAAATGACTGTAGCTATATATCAAGGATATCTTTTTGAAAATAACATTTCTGAACAATCAGTGAAATGCAATTAAATATTAATTGTATGTACTAAATTATAATTATGTGATTGACTTTAATTTTTTAAATTATTAGACTCCCTTTCTACCTCTCTCCTAAATTCCCATGCATTTCTTGGTTTTATGGCTATTGAAGTATTTGGGGTTTACTGATAGGAGAGTTGATTTGCCTAAGTAGGAGTGGCTGGGGGGCAGAAAAGAAATCTTCATAGAAGACTTCACATCATTAACTTAGACTGATGCTCCATATGAGAAAATTGTTATACATGTAACTAATTCTGTGAAGAATCAGTCATGTGCTGTTGGAAATATATGAGTTTTTTTGTACCCTGATAACTTGAGTTGCCACAAAGTACTCATCCACACAATCCTTTTTGGCAGAGGCATTCAAAAAGATGTATATTGCCTTCTAAGAATGTCTCATTTTGTCTTATTTCATAAAACCCACCAAAAACCTTGGCAAATTTATCTGGGAAAACCTGTTGGGTGGCAGCAGCTCTTTGCTTCAGTTGCAAACACGATAATCACAAAGCTCTAATCACTTTTTTCTATCCATACAAATTAAAGGGATTTTACCAAACACAAATCCAAGTTATAGCCTTCCAGACTTTTTTCTTGCCATTTGATCTCTCTACATATGTTATGCTTTAGGCTCCCCTAAATAATGGCTAGATCTGTAATCTTACTGTATTTTCTTTTGCCTTTGTGTTTGCCTGGAATCTCCATGGTCCTGTCAATGGCTGATAAGTGCATTCGTTTCTCCTGACTCAGTTTACATAGCAACTCTTACATGAAACTTTCTGAAATTTCTCTCCTTAAGCACAGAATGGTTTTGGTATTCCCTTGTATTTATACTCATTGCAACATATTTATTATCTTACACCCTTTGCATAGTTAATAGATTGTATTAAGGTTTCCTTATTCGTTTACATATGCGATTCATATAACTTCAAGTCCTCAAGCCTAGGAGTAAACTATAGGATTGCAATAACTTGACAAAAAGATATTTGTCTGGCTTCTTTCCAAACGTTCATAGTGATAGGGATGTCTCATATGAACTTTGTAAGTAGTCCTGTTCGTTTATAACTTACAGGCAGCATTTTTCTCTTCTACACCGTGTTTCACTGAAGCCAGAGAAGCCCATTGCCTCATGCTCTGTCTCTTTCCCTCCACATGGATCCTGCTGAGTGTTCTGTTGAAATCATAGTGCTCATTCTGTGCACACATGTCCTTTCTAAGGCTCCCTGGTGGGAAAAGTCTTTTCACTCACTCTGGTACTGTGGTTTATTCCACTGTCACCAAGAAAGCCTGTTTGTGCTCTCAGTGTCTTATAAATGTTGTATAAAACAACTTATATCCCTCCTATAATGTAATAGAAACACAAAACACACTGAAAAGGTAAAAAATTAAATTACTTTTGTAGGAGGTTATTTGTGTATCTAAACGCATATTCTCTGTAAAAGATGATTTAGAAGTTTAGGGGCAAGATGACTAGAAAATTAACAATAAGAAAAGCTTTGGCCGAGTTAACCTTCACTTATCTAGAAAATCATCTATCCCAAATCCTATGAGATAAATTCTTCTGAGACTTTCTGTTCATCATATGTGTGTATGTACATATATACGTATAACCACTGCAATACATTTAATGTTCAGTATACTTCTTTTTAAAGAGGCCTAAGGGATTTATTAGGCTTTTCATTTAATATTATTGTTATCTATTTTTAAATATTATTTTAACATTATTATCTGTTTTTTGTTATACTTCCCTGCTGGGACCAATTGAAGACCAATTGAAAAAGATTTGTGTTAATCAAGATATATATGTTTATTTTATTTGGCCAAGGCTCCTGGTGGTTACTTTTGGGACCATGTGAGAAGCCTCTTAGCTGCTCTAGTTTTTCCCTCTACCAATTGGATCATCTGCCAGGATGGGTCATGGTTTATCGTCTAATAGTCTTTTATTTGCCATTCCTGTAATTGAATTACTCTTGCAGTTAGGCTTTTTTCCATGCCTCTGATTGTTATATCAAAGGTATCAAAGTTATTTTCTATTACTTATTAAGATAAGTTAAATGTATCTTTAACTGATACATAAAACATAAAAATTATATGTATTCATGTGGTAGTAGGTGGTGTTTTTGAAAAAAGTGTATACATGTTGTAATGTTTAAACCAGGTCAAACATATCTACCCCTCCAACATGTACCATTGCCTGTGGTAAAAGCATTCAAAATCATTTCTTCTGGCTTTTGAAATGTTCAGAACATTATTGTTATCTAAAATCATGCTACTATGCAATAGCACACTAGAACTTCTTACTCCTCTCTAACTGTAATTAAACTCTCACTCTCCAAACTTTGGTAACCAGTACTCTACTCTCAGTTTCTATTAAATATAATTTCTACCCCATATTTCTAAAACAGAAGTCTTTTTTTTTTCAGGATGAAACTCCAGATATCAGTACTTTGTCTGGATCTCATGTTTCTCAGCATCCCATGTACAGTATCCTGAGAGGAAGCTATTTTAGCTTTATCCACCGATACTTAGAATATTTTTTTCTATCATGTAATAAGAGAAGTATTTTGTTTCTATTTTTCAAGGAATTTCACTTTCTTAGTTCTGAATTGGTTGTTATAACTACTAAATGACCCAATTAAGACTTGAGAATTGGTAAAATGTGGATGCAAAAGGAAAGAGCCGTGATATTTCTATAAATTGATAAATAAATTAAATAATAATAAATAAATTGAATAATTTATTAATTCAATAAATTGAATCCTTTCCAAATAGTTAATAATGGCTAGACAAATTGGTGTGGGTAAGACATCTCTAATAGATAAACAAGAAGTATTAAATTCTAGATGTATTTTATATCTTATTGTTTTATAAAAATGCTTAAATTCTCATTTTGTGTTCCCCAAGACCATCCTCAGGCTTGATGACTCACTAGAGAAACTCATAGAATTTAGAAAAGGTTTTATACTCATAGTTATAATTTATTTCATCAAAATAATATAGTTGCAAATCAGAAAAGATAAAAGGCGAATAAATCAATGTATTAGGATTCTCCTAAGATACACAATCTATAGGAGGTCTCTCTCTGTCTCTGTCTCTGTCTCTCTCTGTCTCTCTCTCCCTCCCTTCCTCCCTCCCCATCAAGATATTTTTTCTGTGTGTAGGAATTGGCTCATATAGTTATGGTGTTTGAGAAGTTCCACTGTCTGCCAGCTATAAGCTGAAGAATTAGGGAAGCCAGTAGTGTGGCTTAGTCAGAGTCAGTGGTGTAAAGTGTCAGTCCAAGGCCTTAGGCATACAGAGATAGTGTTATGAGCCAGCATATTTCAAAGGCTTATAGGTCATTTCCCAGGAGCCTGTTAAGAATCATTCATTTCTTTGGGTTTTCCAGTTAATCCTTTTTTGTAAACTTCATTTTTGAGATATTCAAGTTCAAATTATGTATATTAATTTTCTGAAGAAAAACATGGCCCACCAATCATGGAAACAGCACTCGAAGAAAAAGATTTGTTTCAAACTCAGAATATTGGGAAATATATGTGAATTTCTATGTTTTAAGTTGAATTAAAGTTTGGTTAAAGCAGCAAATATCATTTTTTTATTTGGCCCTTTAACTAGCTTTAACTACCTTGACAAATCTTAATTGGCAAAAATAAAAACCTTTTAATGAGCTTAAAATGATCTTAATAGTCCCATATCCATTGAATGAACTGCAACATAAGAGTGGTGTTAAAAATAAAAATATATTAAGGAACTAAGTCATTCTTGGCAACCACGAAAGCAAATGCTGTACAAATCATTGTCATTGTTACTTAACAGGACTACACACCAATCAGAACTCGTTGCCCTTCTTTACTGATGTGGTTTCAGGTTTTAATATCAAAGATTCTCAAATAGACTTGTAAGAAAATGAGTAACAGCACTTTAAGGTGGGATGTGGGGATGTAAGGGTTTTTTGCCTTATCCTGCCTTGTGTTCCAAAGTCCCCATGAGACTGACCTGTCCCCATCCCTGCCTTGCCTGAAGGCAGATGGAAGATCAGGCCTCATAAACAAGTCAGTAGGATCCTGAAGTTTCATTCCCCATGAATTCTGTTTACTACAATGGTACATAATTTTCCATATGGGATTCTTCTTTTCTGCACATAGCGAGGGCCATTGGCAGAATTATTTAAAGGGGTAAGCAGCCATGGGGAACCCTAAATCTGTGCAGTCTCCTGAGACAGCTGGTGGATGGCCAATGCCCTGACACTGAAGCCAAAGACTGCCAGTGAGGGAGCCATTACTACTTTATAGGAATTACCTATATTTTATTAAATCAGGGGCACAGCACTTGTGATGAATTAGTAAGAAGTTACTCATTTAAATCATGCCAATCTGAACTTCAAGATAGCCCGAACTCCAAATGCATTATTTTCATGGATAATTCGCAAATTTGTTCTTAATGTTTTTGTGTTGTTTTCATTTGAGCCCTTTGCAAATATCTTTATAATAATGACAAAAGTATAAAATTAAAATGTTTAAGGTCTTAAATCAGCTTGAAAATACTTTAAAGAAAAACACAAGGACATAGAAAATATTAATCACACTTCATCTCAGAGAAAGTAGACATATTAAGTAATGAATTATTGATTCAATGTTGATAACCCTGAGGCTCACCTTGAAACTTCTCCCTTGGAATGGGAAGCAGCTAGTATTTAACTTCTCTGTACTCATTATGAACCTAGGTGAGATGCAACAGCCTCGGGAAATACAGGTTATTGATGTTTCCTTGGCAAATATGTCTATGCAGACAATTTAACTCATCCAACGAAGTTTTTTTTTTTTTTCCATTTCTGTGCTTGGAACCACACTAGGTGATAGTTGGAGGGAAATCTATATCACATTGGTTAAATATGATCAATACACAATAGAACATTGCTTATGAAAGTAAACTTTATATAGAAGCAAGGCAATATATTTATTCCCAAATATTAAATATTTAAAGTGTATATAAATTAGGAGGATTTTATATGATGTCTGATTATTTTTTCTCCAATATAAAGTTAGTTACATAAAATTACCACCAACTTAGACTTCTTTATATTTCATGAATTGCAAAAAACTCAGTACATTAGTTTATACTGATGTGATATTATGTATGTTTAGAATTTACTTCATCTCTCTAATCCTGTTTTTTTTTTTTTTTTTTTTGGTCTGTATAAGTAAAACAGTTGCTCCATCAGGCTATTTATTTTGTTTGAATAAGGTTGTAACAGTATAAATGAAAATAATTTTTATACAGCTTTATATTAGGGTAGTTGAAAACACTGAATCAGTTCTGCTGATTTGATCTTCTTATAACACATAAAATTAGTGATCATTTTATGTCAAAAAATAAGTTGCTGAATTTATTGTACAAATTATTACAAAGTTTGCTTTTCATCTATCACTGAATCTTGGTTAGATGGTGTAGTGTTTTTATATGAAAGAGACATCCATGGAAGGTGTCAGGGTAACAACCCAATTATCTTGCTGCCCAAGTTTTTCCTGTGAGCTTGCTTTGCAAGTCATCTGCATTTCATCTGAAAGTGACACTGTGTGTCTTAGTATGCAATGTTATGGGTGAGTTAGTGATGCTATTATAGTGAAAAACAATATTATAGTTTTTTTAGTAACATAATGATTTTTAAGGATCATTATTTTATTTACAGTATACTGTAGGAGTATCACTTTTCTAGAATTTTTTAATTGACATTAATGACAGTCTTGATAAAAGCTTATGATAACACTTCTGCTTTTGAATTATGTCTTGTTTCATGTGCAAAATAAAATTGAGTAGGTATTGTCTTATAGGAGAGAAAGAAAGAGAGAGAGAGAGAGAGAGAGAGAGAGAGAGAGAGAGAGACAGAGGTTCTTGCCAAATAATTACATTAAATATTTTCTCTAGGAAGAAATGCCAAGAAACTAGAGAAGTTGTAGAAATTGATAGAATAAATTAACTTCCTGTAAAATCATTTTCCACATCATTAGAACATTTGTTTTCAAATATCAGAAGCAGATGAAATAATTTTACTACAGATATTGCTTTAAGAATAAGCTAACACTCACAGAGCACTAGAAGAATGACAAGAGTAAAACCTCCCAAAATTTACATTGAAACTAAATTATGCATTGAACAAAACATGTGGCAGCTTTTATGATTGAACTTTCCAGTTGCTTCTGCATGGATTTGGGATAAGTATACATGATGAAATAGTGTAAAATGTAGATAGCAATATCTTCCAAACATATTTATTAAATAGTGAATGTACATGAAGCATTAAAATGCTATACGATTTGTTACATTGAATTTTAAGACATTTCAAGGCAGATTTAAAAATGATGTTAGTAGGTAGAGGTGTAATGGCGCATGTCTGGAATCCTTGCACTCTGGGAAGCTGAGCCAGGTTTGAGTTCATCCTGGGCAACTTAGCAATTTAGCAAGACCATGTCTCAAAATACAATAAAATAAAAAAGAGCTAAGGATGTAGTACAATGTGAATAGTTTTGGGTTCAATCCCCAGTACCACAGACAAACCAACAATAAACAAAAGAAAAAAACCCCGCATCTTTCTTGACCTTTTTTTCCAAATGTTTGCTTTAATGTCAGAATTCATGCCACTTGAAATTCAGCCTTTCATTTTAAGCTTTAAATTCCCAACTTTTCCTGCCTATTTAATCTCTTATTTTTTCTTCAGCTTTAGCTACTAGTCAAAGACGGTTAATTAATTAGCATCTGCAGCAAGGAGGAGACAGGGTTACGCGTGTTTCAAAGGCCTTTTATCTCACTACTGAATTCTATTTAAAATTTAGTGAAGTCTGGATGGGTTTAGGAGGCTCTTCCCTGTTTGTCAGCACTCTTGTTTGGTCCTGGTATCTCTAGGTTAAGTGGAATCAGTTGTTCCGAACAGGATGTTTCTCTTCTTTATGTGATAATAGCCATATAATGCCTATGCTAGCAAAGACCATTGACTTTAGGTCCATGGCTCATTAAAAATACTGTATGTGGTTTAAAAAAATGATGCAAGCATAAATGTGTGTTTTAGCTTGCTCAAAGGGCCATGTAATTACAGTCAATAAGAATATATACTGAGTAAAACTACAGGCAAGTGGAGTTTCATGGACATAACCCAGCATAACAATACACTTAAACATATTGGATATAACCATAGCCAAAAACTGTGCCAACACAGCACATTTTCCTATAAATATGTAGTCTTAGGGCTAGACAGAATTCTTCCCCTTGGTTCCTGAGAAGGGGGACTATCAAGAGAATTGCTAAAGAGGAAATGGGTTTTCTGACTATTTGGAATGGGTATGAAGCTCATCTGGCTCACATTTGTTTTCTGGGTGTATGTCAAAGCCACCTGGAACTATGCAGCTCCATGAACCATAGATAAGGGGAAGGAGCAGGCCCTTCTCAGTTAGCTCCAGCTTGCTCAGGTAGTTCAAAACCTATTCTAAGTCCTAGGCCTAAAACCCATGTGAGGTACTTGGAAGATGGCTGAGGCAGTGTTTCTAATACTCAGTTCTAGAACTGCGCTTGTTGAGCTAACACGTCTCTAGTAGACATCATTAGTACACAAGGCACTTTCAAAAAAAATTAACTTCAATTGCTAAAGGGCAATCAGATAACCAGTTAAATACAGAAGTTTAAATTATGCACTTGCTGGAAATTGTTTCATGCCAGGGAGATGCATTTGATGCTACAAATTTTCCATCTTTTAATTTTTCCATGGTTATTTAGAGATGAATAGCCTGACTATAAATAAAGATTTAGATTGTGTAGCAATAACTACTTTACAGGGAGAACTAAATGCCTTTTTAATTTGGAAGCAAACTTATAACAAATGATCATGTTCCCTGAAGTGCTTCCCTTGAGGGATGTGGTAGGTAAGAATGGCAATAAGATTTGGCATGGACTAAGTAATTTTGAAATGCATTGTAGCTAACAAATATTTTGATTTGTTTTCCTGTTGATTTGTTGGCTGTGGTTCCTGGCACAAAGGGAGGAAATCAAATTAATGGGAATATGTGGGATTTTAATATTTTATGTTAAAATACCATTTTAAAATTTGTCTTAAAAAAATCAAGTCCAGTTTGAATTTACCAAGTAAGACCTGAAGCTAGATTTGTGCACTGTGTTGTTCTTGCTCTAAATCAGAACTCAAAGTGGATCTAGGGTGAGGCTAGCTGAAACCAGCCAGCTTGTCCATTGCTGAAAAGAAAATGAAAAAGCTAGGATAGAAACTAGATTTTCTCCTAAAAGTTGTCACCCACCTGTACATTTAATTGCTTAACTCTAATGTGGGGACAAGACATTAGTGTGTCTGTTTATTTATTGATTCAGGGAGCATCAGTGAAAGGTACACAGCTGTCTTAGGGTCATAAGGGTGACTGTAGCGTTTCCTGGGTGAGCACTGAACCTCAGAGAATACCTGAAGAGTCCCCCTGAAACACCCTGTCTGCCGGATAAGACACTCATCTTCTAAATCCCAGACCTCTGTGTGGTTTGGGGTGCTGATCATGGTGCTTCAGGTAAATTAACTATAGCTAAGCACATGGCAGCTAAACATGGCCCTTCTATAAATATTTATTTTTAGTTAATGATTCTCAACCTTTCTGTAACAACTATTTTGGAATTATCTGCTTTAGTATTTTGAAGCAGAATTGAGAAGTAATGAAACCCGCCTATGCACATAATTTAAATAAAACCAGTCCAAGGCCATAACAATGGAGAATTAAAGAGAAAAGCTGTCACAAGATATATCTTGCAACAGGTAAATATTCATGTAAATACTCAAATATTTATGTATTTACTCAGATAAATACCCATTATTTCCAAGATGTTCTTATAGGACTGTTTATCCTATTAGGAGTCTTGTTTTAAAGAAAGTATTGTCTTAGCCAGGTGTGGTGGTTCACACCTGTGATCTCAGCAATCTGAGAGGCTGAGGTGGGAGGATCAAAAATTTTACCTTGGCTTGGAAACCCAGCAATTAGCAAGATCTTGACTTAAAGTAAATAAATAAATAAATAAGATAGGAATGCTCAGTGTGAAAGCTGTGGGTTCAATCTTTAGTATGCCTTGAAAGGGAAAAAAAAAAGATCTTTCCAAGCCTTTAAGTTGTACACAGATATTTATCTGAATTGGTAAAGCAGCGGGACCCTTCCTTCCAAGGAAATCATATATAAAGCATACACAGTATTAAGCTGGCTAAATTTCCTCCTTACTTCCTGTGAACTACAGGAGCTGATCTCCAAGGTGTGTTTGGTCAAAGGGTCTGGATAACTAATTATGTCAGTGGTATCTTGAGAGCTAAAAACAAGTTGAAGTAGATGAAAGCAAATCTATTTTTATTATAGTAAGGAAATTATTTATTCCTTAAACTTACTTTCTTTTTTGTTTCTTGGAACAATAAAGCAATTCCTGGAGCCTTACCACTGAAGGGAACTTTTAAGAATTAGAGAAGATAACTAATTTCTCTTGGTAAAGGACTCAGAATTTTGTTTTTTACAATTCTTCATTGGTCACCTAAAGGAAATAGCATAGGATTGAGTGGGTGAGATGTCCTACTAGCTAAATGCTCCAAGGCTGGTGTAACTTCAGATCAGTTACTTAGGCAAAAAATGAAGCCATTTTTGAGGACAGGCTATTTATAACATCTTTTAGTTTACAGCTTCAAAATGAATCTTGTGAATAGACCTGAGATACATACAATTCCTTTTCACTAGTACTTTATTATATGTTGTGTGTCAGCTCTCTTTTATGAAGCAGCATGTAGTAGAATCAGTGTCTTTTAGAATCAGTTCTTTTAGAGCCAGAAGAAACCTAACGGATAGCTAGTTTTTTTGTTTTGTTTTGTTTTTTGGTTTTTTTTGGTACTGGGGATCGAACTTGGGTCCTTGCGCTTACACAGCAGGCTCCGAAACCACTGAGCTAAATCCCCAGCCCTACGGATAGCCAGTTTTAACATGTAAAATCTGAAAGTAAGGAAGTGGGGCCCAGAGATGTAAAGTGATTTGCTCAAGATCACACCAAGTCCGTTGTCTAATGGAATACACCTGTGGGCTCTGCAGCCTAAAACCATCTGATATCCCCACTCAGGAAGAGCTGAGATACTTGTTTCCACTTTGGACATTATCAGACATAAGGAATTGAACATTTATTCCAATAAAACAAGGGTGGTTTTATTGACTGGCAGGAACCAGGCATGATGCAGGGCTAGAAGTCTGACATGGTTTACCTCCTTGGGATGGCTCACTTTTTTAATAATATTTTTAAGGCTGGTCAGCAGGCCTTCTGGGTTTAATTATGAAGATCATCACCACACTAATCTAATAAATAACATCATGATGATGTGCCTTTATATTTATATATCTCCTGAAACAATAAATTTAAATTGTTACCATTATTTGTTCTGAACACAGTAAGACTCTTCTCTCATGGACTATATGTCTTTGAAAGAAATCTTTTTCTTAAAAAACAGTCACAAGAATTGGGTCAAAACACTGCCCAAAGTCAGTGCATACACTAGGGATGCTTGGTGAGGACTGAACCACGTGAACATGTGAGAACGCCTTAGGAAGATAATGTGTCTATGCTGCCCTTCAGACTCACTCAGAGAACTGAGTGATGAGGAATGTGTGGTGCGTCTCTGGATTGTTTACCCGGGAAACAGATTCTGAGCAGGTTTATATTCAAGGGGTACATTGGAAAGTATTCCCAGAAATGACCCTGCAAGAAACTGGGAGGAAAAAGATGGTCAGAGAAGTTAAGCAGAATGTAGTTGTAATCCAGTCCCCAGCCAGTTTCATGGGGAGAGCCTTGGGAATTCCTGGTGTGACACACCCTTCAGACAGACATATCCAAAAATCAAAGAAAGGAGCAGGGCCCATCATGGGATGCAGATTTTTCTTGCTCCAAATCTCTAATGGGTTTGAGTCTCTGATTCCCATGTCCTCAGGCTGAGTGTAGCATTGCACTTACCTGTTTACCACAAACACCAGATAGAAGAGTAGAAAGAAATGCTCAGTGAATCATTAGTTTCAAATGTATTGTTCTCTGTCCCTTGAGTCACAGCATTTCTAGCTCCTTATGACAGCCAGGGCTGATTACCTCCTAAGCATTGGAAGTTCTTTCCTTCTTTACTGCTTCATTGGTTTGCAAAGCCCAGGGTGACCAGCAACATTGATAGGTTCATATTCAATAAGACTGTCTCCAAACTGAGTCAGTGCAATTTTTATAAACTTAGCACATTTGAATATATAAATTGTTGTCTCTAAGAAGCAGAATATATTTAGTGAAGTTTAGTCAATATCAAAATGATTTTTACTTGAAATTGGCATATTGATTTTATCCTTTGAAATGACAAAGGAAATAGAATAGCAGACATAATTTTTAAAAAGTATGGACAAAGTTAGAAGATTCATACTACCTGATTTCATGACTTACTATTATGAAACAATTGTAATCCGCAGTGTGGTAATGATAGAGAGATGACGTTAAAAAAAGATTAGGGACTTTAGATATAGGCTTTCACACATAGAGTCAAATAACATTGATGAAGGTGCAAAGAAAATTCATTGGGTAAAGTTTTTTCAACATATGATACTTGAAAAATTAGCCATTTGTAAATCAAAGACCTTCAACCTGTACCACACATCCTATGCAAAACTTAATTCAATATTAATCATAGGCCCAAATGTAAAACATAAAGCCTAAAAGTTCTAGAAGAAAACATGGACAAAACATCTGTGTCTTTTGGTTATTCAAGGATTGCCTAAATATGATACCATACCGAAAGCATAATCCACAAAATTGTAAATTTGAGTCTGAAAATTGAAATTTTCTATTTACCAGAAGTCATTGTTAGGAGAATGAACACACAGGCCATAAATAAAAAGAAAATATTTGCATAACACATATCTGGTATAGAACTTGTGTTTAGAATTTTTATAAAGACTTTTTGGAACTCAATAACTGAAAAAAAACAATATAAAGTAAACTATTTGAAGGGACACTTTGCCTAAGGAACTGTACATAAGGAGAAAGAAAGATGGTCAATATCATTAGTCATTAGGGGAAGCAAATTAAACTGAAAGAAATTAAAGTAAACTACTACCTCCATTTATTAGAATATCTAATGAAAAGGAGGATTATATTTACTTTTTTTTGGAGGATTATATTTATACTACGGGCTGCTGAAGGTCCAGAGCAGCTGGAAGTCTCAAATATTGCTGGGAGGAATGAATAATAGAATGGATGCTTTAAAAAATATTTTGCAAGTTTCTTGGAAAGGTAAACATACACTTCCTAAATGACCCAGCAACCCTGCTCCCAGGTGTTTACTCAGGAGAAATGAAAATTTATGTTCACACATAAATATACAAAAACTTATGTGTGAATGTTTATGGTAGCTTTATTCATGGTAGCTAAAATGTAAATTATACAAACATTCTTCAGCTGCTCAATTGATAAGTAAACTATGGTGCATTTTATACAATAGAATTATTTCATAAAATACAATTATATTACCCAGCAATAAATAGAAGTGTAAAATTGTATTACCCAGCAATAAATAGAAGTGAACTTCTGATGCATGCACCAACATAAACTAAGTGAAGGAAGGAAACTTAAAAGGGTACATACTGTGTGATTCCATTCTGGAAAAGAAAACTGTAAGGAGAGAAATTATACCAATTGTTGCTAAATACTGAGATTAGAGAAGGAGATGAAGATGACTTATAAAAGACCATGAGACAATATTTTGAGGTGGTGGAATTACTTTGTATCTGTTTTGGTGATGGTTCCTTGGTTATATGCACCTCACAAAACTCATAAAATTGTATATTAAATATGGTACATTTAAAAGCATATAAATTATACCTCAGTACAATGAAAATTTTAGAAGATTATTGGAAATTTTATTGTGTCCCCTGGTGGAAATTTTACTATGTAGAAACAAGCTCCCAAGCCTACTGAACCTAAAATCATGAGGATGATGTATGTAGATTTTTCACATGTCCTTGATAATTTCCCACATCAATGGAAGTTAACTGGGTTACTCCTTTCATGTCTTAGCTTCTGGACTCAAAATTATGCCCAATTCAAGTTACAGTCCCATACAAACCAAGTTGTGTATGAGATGAGCCTTTAAAGGAGCCAGTCGTAGCAGCCTTGCAATGTAGGAGGGATTTCCAGGAAGCAGAAAGTATGAGTAAAAATTTGAAGGCAGGAAAACGAACATTGTGTTCAGAGTCTGTTTCACTGGAGCACTAGGTATATGTGGGTAAGGCAGGAAAACGAACATTGTGTTCAGAGTCTGTTTCACTGGAGCACTAGGTATATGTGCGTTATATTTGGGGAATGGTTATAAAGAAAATAATGTGCTTAAAGATTGTGTATAATTCTGTAATCCACACGATGTCTGACTGTAAGAGAGGAATGGGCTGATGGTCACAGCTGCCCTTTAGGGAGATTGCTGGGCCAGTTGCCCTGAGGATGCTTTTATATGATCCAAGAGAAAGGGTGGTTCTAAGGATCATCTCACTTTCTCTTCAGATGATGTACCTTCAACTTTAGCCTGCATCTAGTACCTGATACCCTAGAAATAATTATCTTCTTTGCTGGGTGGAATTTCAGAAGACTTAGTTCTGCATTTTACATGAGTTTATATTAAATTAGCCTTTGTTTTTCCTCTGCATTGACCTTATGCCTAATTACCTAGCCTCCTACCTTTTAATGGCCCTGATTTAAGTTTGAATCCTCATCACAGAAGTTAGATCCTGAATTGTACTTTGACACCCAGATGTCTCTGCTCAGTCATCTACCCTGAGGCCTCCTCCTTGGATAGAGAAATCCATTGGCTGTCATCATTCTTTAAGCTCTTGAAGGTCGTATATCCGTCACTATCCACAGATATTCTACTCTTACATACCTTTACTAAGGCTGGTTATATGTCAGCCTCTTTGTATGGAACGTCTTTTAGTTCCCCAAACAACCCACTGGAGATATTTTTCTTAGATAAAGACACAGGATTAGGGAAGTGACATGACTCACTCTTCTTTATCCAATTTATAAGCATCTGAAAAAGGACCAGAAATGGGAAGTTTGACTCTAGAACCTGCCCTCCCACTCTTGCTAATGTCCAAATATCAGCTATATTTGAACAGGCAAGACAGTGCATTACAATTATTGGGCTTGGTGATCTGCTCTTGCAGATCAAGATTCTTTCCGCATCAAAGGTACATGATGGTGCAAGCAGCTTCCAATATATTGGTATCCAAGTCCTAGGGAAAACATGAAGATTGGGCAAACACAGCAGATACTGAGAAGGAGGCTAAAGTTGGGTAGAAATACAAATTCTGGGAGGTATCTTGCCCTTTAGGAAGCAACCCTTACCAATGAACCCATCCAGTAGGGTCTCTTGGATTATGCATTCAATGTGGTCAGCACTGCCTCCCGGTTTAAGTGCTGAAGTGCCAGACCACAATGAATTTTTCCGGCTAAGAAAGGCAGATGTTGACAAATGTGTGTCATGTGCAATGATTCCCTTTATTTATAATATCCATGTTTAAATATGAGTGGTCATTCCGTGTGTGTATTTATAGCATCTGAATTCCACCAGTAATTAAAGTCTGACCAGACAGCATGAAAATAGCCGCGGGCTGTGCTGACCTTCTATTCATATAAAATGGCTTGTTTATTGAGGAAATGAATATTAGGGTTATTAGTCCTCCTTAGGGGATGTCAGGAAATTGAAAGGTTGATAGATTGTACTTGTCTTTACACTTTTGTTCGGAAAGCAAGTGATGATGACATCATTGGACATTAATACATTGTACCATTGTACAAGATGTTCAGCAACAAGGAAGTCACACAGATTCACACAGACAGAATGTCAATCTTATGTTAAAATGTTGTATTTCAAATAGCCAAATTTTAGAATAACCTAAAAAATGTCAGAAAAAGGAAATTCATGTCATTGAATTTTGTTGTTGTTCTTAAAAGTATCATTCTCTTTGTTTTCAGGTTCTGATCAATGATGCTAATGAATTTGTTATAAACAAAAGGAAAGCCTACTTTTTATATTACCTTTTATTACTTTTCTCTTCAAATTTTATATCTTTTATATTATATAATATGGTTGGTTTCAACAACTGATACATATTTTATTTTAAAGTATTTTTTGACTGTAAAATAATTTGTTATAAATATAAAATATGATATGTACATTTTTCAAAAATTACTTATAATGTATCAGCCAAGGATATCATTACAAATGTCTGGCTTTATTTATTTTTGTCTTTATTATGTATATGTCATAAATGGGTACTACACATAATAGAACTCTATAAAACTCTACATGTGCATTTAATATTAGCTAATGTAATATGTGACATCTGTAACATATTTTAATTGGGCTTATTATATATGTTTGTATATATGCATTTTTAGTTTTGTTTTGAAATTAATATTTCATCTCCAGATTTTCATTACTATAATGAAATACTAACTGAATACCTGATTATAATGAAAGTATAATATCATTAAATAAATGTTTCTTAACCCATGTAAGTTTATTTTGTGAAAGTGGTGGTATTATCACTGATTACTTTTTATTTTAGTTTATCTCTAAATTCTTCATATTTGTACCTTTAAGCTTTCCTATCATTTAATTAAATGTAACTCTTCTAAACAAGTTATAAAAATTTTATTAAGCTGAAGTTATAGACACATTTTTACACTTTTATTGCAAGAGTAATTTTGGGGGGAAGAATAATAAAGGATAATGGATCAGTAATCTCCTCCAGTTGTTACTATTTTGATGTAAATTGATGTGCTGTTTTGATGTGTATATATATAGATAGATGTTCAAATATAGAGATAAATATATTAATCTATATTAATTTTAAAAACAGAATTGGTATTTTGAATATGAACTAGTTGTTGTTAGTACTATTAATAAAATCTGAAAATTTTACATCATTTAACATACTTTATGAATTTTTTTATGATACAAGGTATAATAAGTTCCTTTGACTATATTTTGTTCATGTTTTGTATTACTAAACACAGCTACAGTGAATAACTTTGTCATTAAGTCTTTGGTACATCAATCATTATTTCTTTAACGTGAATTAATAGAGAAATTCAAGACAGAAGAGATATATGAAATATAAGTATTTTGGTTGAAAAAAATGTAAACTTTAATGTCTTTAATTTGTTTTACTTCTTTTTTGTTATAAATTTTGCTATTCTAATCTCATTTCTATTACTTCTTTCCTTTAAAGAAATTCTTAAAACAATTTTTAATGATAAATATTAGGTATACAACTTTTATTTCACTATCTTCATAATTCTGAATGGAAAGGAGATAAACTTCATTTGAGTATTTTAATGTGTTAGGAATGGTCCTAATATCCCAACTTAATTCTTGTACTCTGCAGTTTTTACATGGTGCAGTAGTGGATATTAGATGGCAATAACCTGGTCCAGGCCCAGAAAAAATGGCCTCGGGCTGGGTGAGACCTTAACTGAATGTCAACCACGTGGCTGGAAAGGGACCTGTGGGGACCAGAGATGGCAAAGAGGACCAGGAAGCCTCAAGCCAGGCACACAGCTTGGGTTGGACATAGAGCAACCAGGCTGTGTGGGGCAGGACAACCCGCTGTCATCAAAGTCCTGGCATAGGCAGCACAGTAGGACAACTCAGGAAGTTGCTGAGTTCATGTCTTCTGATGCAGGGGCATCTCGTGCTGGCTCATTTGGGCCCAAACTGAAGGCCTTCCGTGAGCTAGGGGAATCCATCACACAATCAGTGCCACCAGGCCAGGTAGTTAGTACTTGATTTTGCTTCTGGATACTCAAGTTACACTATAGGTCTCGAAGAACACAGTTAAGTTAGACATTTATCTGATACATTTCAGTCCTTTGTCGCCTTTTTGGATTATCTGGAGCTATTTTTCTGAGATGTTTGTTCATTTAAACAAAAAGTTTAAAAAACATTGTTTCATTTTCTTCCCATACTCCATACTCTAATTTTTATGAGGGAAACTTTTCACTTACTGAAAGGTTTTCCTAAGTTTTCAATAGATTTGTCTCAAAATCTGGAAACCACGGTGACAGGTGCTATAGAAATTCTTAGAAACACATCAAAATGATTAAAATGGTCTTTACACATCTCAAATCTATTAATGTTTCTTTATGAAAAGCAAATGATCTATTTAAAATATTAAATATGATTATTGCAATAAGTAGGACAGATTGAAAAAAACACATTTTTAAGAAGACCTGCTCCTTGTATTGAAACAAATCTAATTGTCTAAATATCTTTCCTCTAACAAGTTGCAGTGCTTAAATTAAAATGTCAGCTAAATCTGTTATTAAATATATCATTCCCTTAATTCTCACCTCTCATTCTACTTCTGGATTTTATTTCCTTTATTAAAATGTATAATTAAAAATTTCCTGGGAATTGCAAATCTAATCTCAGCAATAAATTAAATTAATATAATTTCATTGCCTTAAAATATACAGACTTATTCTGATTTTCTAATATATTATCATTGATATCGATTTGTGTTTCTTAGTATTTGGCAGGTTTTAAAGGGCGGTCACATGTCTTTTCTGACTTGACCTTTTAAACAGATAAACAAGATAGATATTAAACATTTAAAAGAGAAGAAAATGGAGATGGAATAGCTTACCTGATTACTTCTAGTGTACGAAACACTAATTGTCCTTTGTATCTTCCTCATTCTCACCTTTATCTATTCTTTTATGTCTATCACCTTCTCATTTTCCAAACTGATAATTTATTAATATTAATAACAATTTACTTCAATAAGGAACTCCAACTTGTCTCAATAAGTTTAATCCTTGCTAAAAGATAATTTTCAACATTTATTAAATATTTTAGACCAATGGAGTACTTTTTAATGGTTATAACTTTTTAAAGATCATAGCAAGCTATCTGCTATCTCTCTTCCTAGGAATTAAACAAATTCTGTATATCAGGTTTTCTTTTACTCTACCATTGAATTTGGAGTTATAGGATTATTCTACCTGCTCTAACTAATAAACTAAGTTTTTTTTTTAATTTTTCACTTCTGTATGCATCTACTTGATTAGTGAGGAGTTCTTCTCCTCCATGGAATCACTTAGGGAACTCAGGCTATTTCCATCTTTGGAATCCACCATTCTCTGTTGCCTGAGTTCTCTACCTTAGGTCCATCTGTTTATTAAAGGCTTTAGCATGGAGATGACACAATCTCTGCTCATATTCCTCTAGTGAGAATGAGTCACACTGGCAACACAGAATCCAAAGCACTAAGAAAGTGGATCTCTGACTGAGCAAATGCCTCCTAACCTCAATACTATCCTCTGAAAACCAGAATGAATTTGTTTTTCATAGTTGTTCATCAATATACCAGAAGATTACTACTGTTAATGCCCCATTGGTAACATGTGGAATGCTCTTTTATAATAAGGCAATAAAATGGAAGTCTCAGGATTTTCTAGATGTTTTCACAAGCATGAGCACATAACTATACAAGGGACCAAGCCATGTTTACTCTCCCTCACTCTTCTGGTTGGTTGTTTTAGGATGCTGTTTGGCCACTCACCCTCTGGTCACCTGGAAGACAAACTAAAAGTAACTTTTCATGGGGTCTATCTACTAAAAGGTTGTCCCAACTAGCATGTTCTAAAAGTTTAAGATAGACTCTCTTCTGTCTTAAGTGAAAGCCTTCTAGCATCTGTATCTTCGAATGGAGAAAAGTCCAACCTCACTATTTCCTAGTCAATAGCTAGTGCCAAGTGGGGTTGGGATATTCATGTTTTAAATAACAGTCCTCAACATCTGACAGAGCGTGAAAGAAAGATCCAGTAGTGTTTTAAAGGGTCTTTGCAACTAGGGAAGCATTGTTAAATTAAGAAGTTCCCCATGTTGATCTGTCAAAAAAAGATACAACATTGTAAGTGGAAGGACTCAAACGTTATTTCCTATTGAGATTAAAACCTATTTTTCAGATTCTACTACCTTTTTGATATCTATTTTTAGGAATCTGTATAGTTTCTAATTGAAATTTTTATGCTATAATTAAGCTATTTTCTCTTGTAATCTCTTGCACAGTGGAGAGAATATTTCCTTATATATGATTTTTGGCCTGTTGAAATTTATTTTACCATTGGTCATAAGTTTTAATTCTGTTATGGATGAATTTAAAGCCTCACCAGAAGCACTTAGTTTTACTGTCAATCTTCGATACTTATTTTACCTGTAACCGACATTTCAAAATTAAGCACTCAAATATTCTGTACTTTATATGGTTGTCAACATATAAAGAATAATAACTTTTTAATCAACAGTGTATGTGCTTTTGAAAACCAACAGAAATACAAGAAGCTAACAAGAGAACAAGTAAGAATACCAGATAGATTGGAGTGCTGGGAAGCTACTCATTCCCTTCATGTGGACCTTAAAGGAATAATGCACATAATTGAGAAGAAAACAAATTAAATTAAGATTTTAATCTACAGTATGTTCCCACAGATTCTAATTTTTATACTCACATAATTAACTGTGCCAGTCATTAACTATACTGAATCCTTTTAAGTCTTGTTACTTAACCATAGCCTCATGCTGTTAATTATGGAAAATGTAAGGCAAGGATTTTTTTTTTAGAAATATAATTCATTCAGGTGCCTTAAAGCACTTAATATACAGGGTACAAAATTAGCTACACTTGTCAGATAGTTTTCAAGGAAGATATTAAAAATTAGCATGTGGACAATCCTCTCACTTAGATTTGAGCCACGTCTTAAAGAGTGTGATTCATTGAAATCATGGTGGGCTCCATAACACAAAAAGGATTCACAGAGGGAAGAAAATGTTAATCTACTCTGCCTTGTTAGTGAAAGTTTAGAAAATAAAGTGACAAGAACTGAGCAACTGTGGAGATAATGGAGCTCACCTACTGAGATAGATGGTGTGCAAGATAATTTTTGTAAGTATGTTTTTAACAAGGAAAATTGATGCCATTCCACAAGGATGAAAGGATTCCTGGGAGAGGATTTTTTTGTTGTTGTTTGGAGAGCATTAACTTCTGAAATCAGAGTTTCATGCAATGAATTAGAAAACAGAACATCTGATTTCTATACCAAATTTGTAACCTTTTATTCTGCGTATCGTTGCTTTGAGAATTGAAGAAGGTAATATGTTTGAAGGTTACTAGTGCATTTTCTAAGTTCAGGAACCCTTAATTATGTGTAATCTCTTTTTGGAAGCTTTGGTGGATTGTATCTCCTGATGGTGACACTGTGCTCCCTATTCAGCTACCCATAAGTTCCTGTGGATTTAGTGATATCAGGCAGGATTATCAGCATACCATGAAGGAGATAAAACATTCCTATTGACCAATAATGTTATATTTGCATTTCTTGATGAAATTGATCTATTATGTTTAGATTTATGGCACATTATAATTTTTTTTCATATAAGTCTATTTTCTTTGCAGTTAGTAATTGCTCTGTTTTTTACTTTCTTAGGTCTTTATTCAGCTGGCACTTTTCAAGAGAAAATACTGTAAGGCTTCTTTCAGTAAGGTAAGACACAGTGTCTAAAGCATCAGTGACTTTTTCTCCTTTGTTCTTTGGAGAAGACCTTCCTGGATCATTCTGCCTCACAGCAGTCTGGACTTGTTAGTCTCTACTTTTGAAACCCAGAGGTATGGTAATTTTCTCTCACCATTGTTTGGGGGAATTTTTTGCCCGTCACCCAACTGTACTCCCTGTCTCCAGGGTCTGCTGTTGTATAGGTTAATCTTAATGGTTAACTTGACTGGATTGAGATTCCTGGAGTGGTAAATGAATTGTGAGGCAGTAATCTCATCACTGGTTTAATCCATTGATAAGTTCATAGCTAATGAGCTATTAAGGAGTTGGACTCTAGTTGGAGGAAGTAAGTCATGGAGGCATAATCTGGAGGACTGTATCTGGTTCTTGGCCCCTTCTTCTCTTCCCTTTTTTTCTCTGCTTTCTGGCTTCCATTAAATGAGCAGATTTGTTCTATGATGCCCTTTTGATATGATGTTTCTGCCTTGGAGCTAGAGGACCATGGACTAAAACCTCTGAATCTGTGAGCCAAAATAAGCCTCTCCTCCTTTAAATTGTGGATGTCAGTTTATTTTTTTCCAGCATGCAAATGTGACTAATACAGCTGTATTTCTTTGTTGTTGTTGATGTTGGTTATGTCTTCATTTAGAGGAGGACAGTTTTCATTTTTCAACAAATGGATGCTTGTTAAATAAAGCTTTTGAATTCTAGAATATCTAAAACTGTCAATATTCTACCATCATAGTCAATTGACAGTTTGGCTGGGACTAGAACACTTTTTATAGAATTTTGAAAGTATTGCTGCATGATGTTAGAAGGTATTTCTTCTGACCTTCTCCAATGTTGCTATAGAGAGGTCTAATACAATGCTCATTTCTGATCTTTTGTCTGTAATCTTTTTGTGCTTTTGCTTTACTTCTCCAAAAGTATTTAAAAGCTTCTTTTTTATTTTATTTTATTTTTTATTTAAAATCTTCTTAGCTCTCAATAGTCTAAAAATATTACAAAGATTTACTTTGTTATAGAGTTCTGTTCATTTGTTGTGTTAAACTGGGTGTGTTCTGTTTTTGGAAATTTTGTGATTTTTACATTTTTTTAAAAAAATAAACATCGTTGAGATAAACTTACAGTGAAGCATGTCCATATCAAGGATATCATTCAGTGTGTTTTGATAAACATACATAGTAATGTAACCTTGACTCCAGATAAAATAAGAGCCAGTTTGTAGTACCAAAATGTTCTCTAACATCTCCTTGTGATAATCCCTCATTTCTTGCCTGGTGACAGGCCACCATTGAATCATGTTTGGTCACTCTAAAGTCTTTATTTACATCTTCAGTTTTCATTCTGATCAAAGGGCATAATCTCTGTCTTAAAAATCATTTTTCTCTGATTCTTATCCCTTCCCATTTCTTCTTCCTTGTCACTACTGAGTGACTGGAAAAGTCTGTGCTAACAGTGTTAATTAGGATATGATGTGCTGCTAAAAACAAGACTAAAGTTGAGAGGAGGAGGCTTCCCAGCCGCCATAGCACCACTCCCAGTGCAGAGGAGGAGGCTTCTGGGCTGCAGTACCACAGCTCCCAGTGCAGGAGAGGTGAGCCACACAAGTGCCAGCAGCACCCCCCACACCTTGAAATTAGAAAACACATAAACAAACCTCAAAACCAGACTTCCATATCACCTACAGCAACCCCAAAGGGAAAAGAGATGGAACACTCTGATACTCAACCACCTGTACTCTCTGAACTGGCAACAAAAGAGGATCTGGAAAAAGTGAAATCAGAAATAATTTCTCAGATAACAGCAGAGATTATGCCCATAGTTGAAGACATAATTAATAAATCTAGAGAGGACACAGATGAAAAAATAGAGGACCTGAGGAACATGATGGAATGCCAACATAGGAAACAAATGGAATCCATAAAACAGATGCAAACAGATTCCAGGAGGTTCAAAATTTCATTGAAAGTTTACACAGCAGAATGAACCAATGCGAGGACAGAATTTCAGGTATACAATATAAGATTGCAATTACAGATCAGGAAAAGAAAAATTTCTTGAAAATATTAAGAGACCATGAGAAATCAATTCAGCAAAGAAGAATCACATAAACACTAATTGGAGTCAACAAAGAAACAGGACAGAGTGCAGACGACCTAAAAAAAAAAAACTGTTCACAGAAGTGATAGCAGATAACTTCAGAAATAGGGGAAAAGAACATGACATAGAGATAAGTGAGGCATATAGGACTCCAACTAGCCTTGATCAAAAAAAGTCTAGACATAGGCGTATAATAGTTAAGATTCCAGAAACCCAACACAAGAACAAAATTCTACAAGCAGTTAGAGAAAAGAAAAAAATCACATACTACAGAAAGCCTATCAGAATCACAGCAGACTTCTCAATGCAAACCCTCAAGGCAAGAAGAGCTTGGAGTGCAGTATTCCAAGCCCTAAAGGAAAACAGCCTGCAACCCAGATTGATGTATCCTGCAAAACTATCTTTCAAAATTGATGGAAAAATGAGATACTTTCATGACAAAGAGCACCTTAGGAACTTCATGTATACCAAATCAGCACTCCAAAAAAATTTAAACAATATCCTAGGAAAAGACAATGAGGATCACAACTCCAAGAAGCCCAGCAGAATGAAGCCATTGGGCACAATGAGAAATTAAATGGAAAGGGGGAAAATCCAACCACAAAAAAAAATCATGACAATGATGAGTCAATCCATATCAGTTATAACCATCAATGTTAATGGTATCAATTCACCAATCAAAAGAAATAGACTGGCAGATTGGGTCAAGAAGCAAGATCCAACACTATGCTGCATACAAGAAACACACTTAATTCAAAAAGAAACTGATAGACTGAAAGTTAAAAGTTAGAAAACAATACTCCATGTGACAGGAACCTCCCCAAAAAACAGGAGTAGCTATGCTCTTTGCAGATCAAGTGGATTTCAAACCAACCCTGATTAAGAGAGACAAAGAAGGACACTACATCCTTGTAAAGGGAACAATCCAAGAGGAAGAGATGACAATCATTAATATCTATGCATCAAACACTAGTGCACCCAACTATATAAAACAAATACTAACAGACATGAAAAAACAAATAAGCACTAATTCAATAGTAGTGTGGGACCTCAATACCCCACTGTCACAAATAGATAAGCAACAAAATACTAGAACTCAAACAAACTCTTCAACAAATGAACTTAACAGATGTATACAGAGCGTTCCACCCAACAAAATCAGAATACACATTCTTTTCAGCTACACATGTGTCGGTCTCCAAAATAGACCACATACTTGCTCACAGAACATGTTTAAGTAAGTGCAAAGGAAATGAAGTTATCCCCTGTATATTATCAGACCATAGTGCAATTAAACTGGAGATCAATTGCAAAAGAAACTGCAAGAATTTCATAAACAAATGAAAATTGAACAACACACTTCTGAATAACCAATGAGTCACAGAGGAAATTGAAGAAATCAGACAGTTCCTTCAATTAAATGGCAATGACAATACAACATATTGGAATCTATGGGACACAGTGAAAGCAGGCTTACAAGGGAAATTCATAGCACTAAATACTCATATTAGGAAAACAGAGCGAGCCTAGTTGAACAACCTGATGCTGAACCTTAAGTTTCTAGAAAAAGAAGAGCAGGACAAACTCAAAGCTCATACAAGGGAGGAAATTATAAAGACCAGAGCAGAAATCAATGCAATGGAGACTGAGACAATGATACAAAAAAATCAATGAAGGGAAGAGTTAGTTCTTCGAAAGAATAAAGAAAATTGATAAACCCTTAGCCAACCTTATCAGGAAAAGGAAAGAAAAGGCCCAAATCCATGCAATTAGAAATGAAAAGGATGAAATTACAATGGACTCAGCAGAAATTCAGAGGATCATCAATACCCTCTTCGAGAACCTATATGCCAATAAGATGGAAAACACATAAGAAATGGACAGATTCCTAGATATGTGTGAATTACCAAAGTTGATCGAAGAAGACCTAAAAATTCTAAACAACCCAATATCAACCAATGAAAATGTAATTAAATCTTACCAAGTAAGAAAAGCCTGGGTCCTGATGGCTTCACTGCCAAATTCTACAAGACATTTAGAGAGGAACTACTGTCACTGCTGTTTAAACTCTTCAATGAAATTGAAAGGGAAGCAATACTTCCAAATTCATTCCTGAAAGCAAACATCACCTTGATCTCCAAAGCAGAGATAGACCCAACCACAAAAGAGAACAATAGGTCAATCTCACTAATGAACGTAGATGCAAAAATCCTTAATGAGATACTGGCAAATAGAATGTAGAAGATCATCAAGAAGCTCATACACCCTGACCAAGTGGGATTCATCACAAGGATGCAGGAATGTCTCAATATACACAAATCAATAAATGTAATACACTATATCAATAGAACCAAGGACAAAAACCATATGATCATCTCAATAGATGCAGAAAAATAATTTGACAAAATCCAACATTCATTTATGATAAAAACCCTACAAAAAATTGGAATAGACAGTCTCTACCTCAATCTAACAAAAGCCATCTATGAAAAACCAACAGCTGATATCATACTAAATGATCAAAAACTGAAATCCTAAAAAAACCAAAAAACCCTGAAATCCTTCACACTAAAATCAGGAACAAGACAAGGATGTCCACTATCTCCATTCTTGTTCAATATAGTTTTGGAAACATTAGCCATGGCAATTAGACAAGAGAAAGAAATAAAAGGAATAAAGATAGGTAATGAAGAAGTCAAATTGTCATTATTTGCAGATGACATGATACTCTATCTAGAAGACCCTAAGAACTCCA
>NW_004624853.1:1890747-1918738 GCF_000247695.1 Heterocephalus glaber | reverse complement strand
TATTCCCTTGCTGGGTAACTTCCCAAAAGAATTAAAAGAATCATACCACAGTGATATATGTGCACCCATGTTCATAGCAGCACAGTTTGTAGTAGCTAAAACTTGGAAACAGTCCAGATGCCTATCAACTGGAGACTGGATAAAGAAAATGTGTTTATTTTTTAATAAAATGGAGTACTACTCAGCCATAAAAAATGAGAAATTAGAGACATTTGAAGCTAAATGGATGCACATTGAGGCAATACTCTTAGTGAAATAAATAGGACACATGTGTAAATATGGAATAGTTTCTGTAGTGTGAAAAGCTGAGTGTAAATAAGGACTAAACGGTATAATAGATAATGTGAAATAGGAAGAAAAGGGGCAAAGGGGAAGTGGAAGTGGCTGGGATAGGGGATAGAAGAGAAAGGAGTGGAATTAATATAAGAAAATGAAAAAATGGAAACAAAGTCTTTGTAAATAGGGAGAGATTGAAGTGTGAAGGGGAGGTCAGGGGAAGGAGGAAAAATAAGAACCAAGAGAGATTATGTAAAGGTGCAAATCTTCAATATAATTTCATTATATTGTATTCCTAAAATGTACCAATAAACTTAAATTTAAATGAAAAAAAAAGAAGACTAAAGTTGAGTGGTCTAGGCAAGAAGTCCCCAGGTGATGTAACAATTCCATTCGCAAGGACCCATGCTCCTTTTATTGTCACTGTGTTGCCAGCCTTAACACTCGGCTCCTAGCTCATGGACTAGACCTGCCTCTCTAGAGCTACTATCATGTATGCTTTCCTATCTGTGGGGAGGGGGGAAGATGCAGGTACCGCCCCACATTGTATTGGCCAACATTAGGAAAATGGCCACACATGATTGCAGTGAAAGCTGAGAAATATAGTCTTATTAGGACAGCCACATATATAGCTGAATTTATGGGTTTATACCAAAGGAAGACAGGAGAATGGATACATCCAAAGAAATAACTGTCTCTTCTGCTTTGATTTCCATTCAGATCTTTCTCATGTATTGCACTGAAATTATCTGTCTTTATCTACTTTCTATTGCTATGATAGAATGCGTAAGACTGGATATATTAGAAGGAAAAGTTTATTTCGTTGAGTATTTGGGTGATGTGAAGTGGGGTGGGGGTTGAAGGAGTGAGACTGTCTCACTGTGTATCCAGGCTGACCTCAAACTTGTGATCCTTCTGTCTCAGCTTCCTAAATGCTGGGATTACATATGTGTACCACCTTGCCCAGCTTTAGAATTTATTTTTTTAAATTAATTGTAGCAAAATACAGAAAATACACAAAATATTCTCCTCAAAGATTATCAAAGTGAACATACCTGCAAACGTCAGATTAATACTGCCAGCACAGTGGATACTTTCCTTGTGCCCCCATTAAATTGTTCCCCTCCTTAAATGTAGTCACTAATATTGCTTTGATTTCATTACTTCCTTTTTCTTTGTAGTTTTAACATTAATTATGCATCCCTGATCACTTTGAATAGCTGCTTCTCTTTCTGACCTTCATTGTAATATAAATAATGTGAAACATTCTTGTCCGTTTTTTCTAATCCAAGATTTTTGCAATAATCATCATGTTGTTTTAAGAAGTACTTAAAGGTCTGGGGATTTAGCTCAGTGGTTCCACCGCCTGCCTTGCAAGCTAAAGACCCGAGTTCAATCCCCGGTACCAAAAAAAAAAAAAAAAAAAAAAAAAGAAGTATTTAAAATATTTGGTGTTGTTTAACATTTCCTTGTATGAGTGGACTGTGTTTTTCACTCCCTAGTCTACTTGTTGGATATTTGAGACAGGTATTGCAAATGCTGCTAGAAACAGTCTTGTGTGTATCTCTTGGGCACGTGTGCAATTCTAATGGGACTGTGCCTAGGAGTGCAATGACTATACTGCTTTTCTACCAGCTCTTCGTTCTTTTTTTGGTACCAGGAATCGAACTCAGGACCTTACACTTGCAAGGCAGGAACAGTGCCACTGAGCTAAATCCCCAGCCCCCTCTTCATACTTTTTTATTGTGTTATCGTTTTACAATTTTCTTAGTTGAAAATTCTTAATTGTGTGTTAAACATATCTTCTCCAGCTTTCTGCCTTGCCTCTTAACTTTTTCATTGTGAGTTTTGATGAATAGAAGTTTTGCATTTTAGTGTAGTCTAATTTAGCTCATAGCTTTTTGAGGTTTTTTTTTTGTTTTTTTGGTTTTTTTTGGTACCGGGAATTGAACTCGAGTTCTTACACTTGCACAGCAGGTGGCCAAACCACTGAGCTAAATCCCCGGCCCCTAGCGCATAGCTTTTTGATGACGTTTTTACAGTTTTAAGATCTTTTCCTATGTTGAGATTCTGATGTTATACTCCAGTATATTATATTTTAGAAGCTTCATTGTTTTGCATTTCATGTTTAGATTTTTTTCATATTGGTGTCAAAACGTTCTAGTGTAAATTACCGAAGAAATATATTTACCCCTTCTCAATTGTGCAGTGTAGACTTTCTTGTAATTCAAACATTCCTAGTCACTCAGTTTCATTTCTTTTATCTACTTGTCAGCGTGGTACCATTGTCACATCAATATTCTAGCCTTGTATTAAATCTTGATTTCCAATAGAGCAGTTTCTCTTCGCCTTGCTGTTACTAGTCTTCAAATAACTTACAGCTAACAACATACCTCACGATATTACAGTAGAAATTTTCGCACTAAGATCAGGAAAAGGGCAGTGTGTTTACTCTCCTCACTCCTTTTCAACATCATAATGAAAATTTTGAAGAAATTTTAATCAGGAATTAATGATGAGTTTTGTCAAGAATTTAGTATTTATTTAGATAATCTTATGCTATTTATCTCATACCTTCTGTTAATGTGATGAATTGCAATGCTAAGTTTTCATGTTAAACTCACTTTACATTCCTAGGTTGAATTTGATTGTTTTGTATTATTTTTATATTTTGCTGGATTTGATTTTTCCAATAGTTTACTTAGAATTTTTACATGTAAAACTCATCTAAAATCAGAGGATGCTCAAATCCTTTGTATAAGATGGCACAGTACTTTCATTTAACCTACTTATATCTTCCTCTATACTTACTAGTCATCTATAGATTACTTATATAATATAAATGCTATGTAAATAGTTTAATTGTTTAGGGAATAACAACAGGAAAAATGGGCTGTTCATGTTCAGGGCATGATTTTTTCCATAAGTACTTTCAATCTACATTTGTTTGCATCCATGGATACAGACTCCAGTAATATGGCACACCATCTTTGTTTGCATCATATATGTTTCCTATTTTTTACATTTAACTTTTGTACATTTGCATATGTAACACATTTTTATTACTGAGTTTATCAGTTTTTTACTTCAGTTTGTCTTCTTATATTTTTAACTTTTTAAATATAATCTATGCTTATTATTTCAATACTATTTTAAAGTACACATCTTGCTGTAATTCTTCTGTATTTTCTTGTATGATTTGGAACAATGAAAATTTTTTTCCTGTAAAACTGGTATTACTAGTATAACAGTTATTCTAAAGCTTACAACATGCTTCCTTTTCTTACCAATATTTAATATTAATTGATATTGTCCCCTCATCCTTGACAATGTAAGGACTTTTAAATACTTTAACTCAATTTGAGCTCAGTTTGTTTTCATCTTTATGTACATTATTATTGTGTATTTAATTTTATATACTTTTTACTAAAATACTTTTTATTTTATAGCACCAATACTAATTTAGATATCCACATATTACTCTCACTGCTCTTTATTTCTCCCTATATCTTTAACTTCCCATTTTTATTTATCAATATCAAGTACATCATTTACTGATACTTTTCATGAGTCTGTTGTTGTAAAATTCTTTTAATTTTTATTTCTTGGTAATATTTCTATTTCACTATTATTCTTAAAGTTTTTTGTAAATAACATACAATGGCATATATATGTAAACAAATTTAAAATATCACTCATTTCTTTAGTTTCTTTTGTATATAGATCAGTTAGCTGTCAGAATAATTACTGCTTCTTTGAAGTTAAATCTCTTTTTACTTCTTATTTTAAGAAATGTTTGTACTTAATTTTTACATTGTTAATGTGTTTAGATTTATTTTTATTTATAATGCTTGAAATTTGTAAAGTTTCTTGAATCTCTGGCTTAATATCCTCAAGCAATTTTGGAATATTCTCGATATCTTTTCCAATAATACAGTTTTTGGGGGTTTTTTTTGGTCCTGGAGATCGAACTCGGGTCTTTGTGCTTGCGCAGCAGGCAGTGAACAATAATGCAGTTTTGCCATCTTCTTTCTACCTCCCTCTTTTTTTAATGTACACTGGACCCTTGATTTATAAACTGAGTTCATTTTTGAGGGCTGATTGTAACTCAAGTTGGTCAATTGCCTTCAAAGTCTCTCTCCTGCATAATTTTAGGCCACACTTTCTTCCAGGCAGCTCTCAGTGTCCTTAGAGAGACACTGGCCCAGGATTTCTCAATAAACCCCACACAGGAAAGGATGTTATAATGTTCTTTCCAGAACTCTTTAAGAGTTATATCTGTATCTGAGACCATCTGGAAGCACAAGCGGCTAGCTTTCAGCTCATAACTCAAAATTTTGGTTGTAAGTTAAAACTAAAATTCTGGTCATAACCCAAATTGTTTGTATGTCAAACTGGTCATAAATTATCCCTAAATGATAAATTCTTATACCTTTTCTCTGTTTCTTACTATCTTTTGAACATTTTTATCCTTTTCTCTTTATACTTCACTTATTTTCATCTTTACCAAATAGTTTTGGAAACTGTTGCTATTTTGCTTAAAAAAGAAACGTCCACTGCTGTAAGCCCAGCACTTGAGAGGCTGAGTCAGGATGAATTGAATTCAAGGGGGTCTAGGCTACATAGTGAGGTCTTGCCTCAGAAAAATAATCCATTAAGTTTTTAATTTTATTTACTGTATTTACAGGTTTTGGAATTTCAATGTCATTATTATTTATAGCTTCCTCTTCTCTGCCAGAATGTCCAATCTTGTCTTGTATCTCTGAACATAACAATACAACCACCTTAAGCCTCTTTTTTTAATTCATTAATTTTATTGGAACATTTTAGGTATACAATATGCTGACATTCATCACTGGAAATTTGTACCTTTACATAATGTATCTTGGTTCTTGTTTTTTTCCCCATCCCCTGCCCTCTGTCTATTTTGCTTTCTGAAGCTGATATTATTCCATTTCTGCTGTTGAATCTGGAGAGTTTGGTCCCTGTTGATTGTACCCTTATTTGGATTATGTACCAAAATATTGGTTAATTGGAGAAATAATTTGAGTTCTAGCATGGTATTTGTTTCTCCTGAGAAGACTGTGTAGCTCCCAGGGGCATTAGCAACTTTCGAAGGTCTCAGTTCACTCTCAGTCATCATGACTTGAAGCCAGGAAGCCCTTCCAATGAAGAGACATTTCCTGCTAGGTCACTGCTACTCCTAAGACTGTGCCTTTGCATTTCCACCCAGGCCTAGGTTTACCTACCTCTCCACATGTGCAGGCAGGCCCTGGGTGCCAACCCCATTTTTCTTAGTGCTGTTAAGGATTTATAAACTGCTTCTTAGCTGATTCTCCAGACTCCTCAGTAGCCCCAAAAGTCAGGCTTATTTTTCTGGGCTTTTGCTATCCATTCTTTGTTGATATGGTAAATTTTTGCTCTTTTATTAGCACAGTAAAGACTTAAAATACATTATTTTTATAACACTTTATCCAGATGTTCTAGTTGTCCTCGGTAGCCATATTGATTTACATTACACAGTATGCATTGCCAGAATTAGAAAGGTTAGTAGAGTTCATTTGGTTCACTTGTTGAAAAACTGAACATTTGCCTACCTCCCAAAAGAGCATAAAATATCACCATTTTTAGAATGTAAAAATAAAGTACTTGAATTTTAAAAAACATTTTATTTGCCAAACAATAAATAAGTACTTACAAAAATTTAAAAAAAAATTAACTGTTGGGGTTGTAACAGAAATCTAGTTTTAATTAGCTTGATTATGAAAGCATTGGCTTACTTATCCAAATTACTGAAAACAGTTAACAGGGTTGGCCTGAGAAGTAAGTGGATTTAAATAACAAAACATGGTGAAAATGATACCTCCCTTGTCTTTCACCTCTCTTCTGTTGTTTAGGTCTGGATTTTACCCTGCCTCACGTGAGCTTTTTCATTAGGATAGTCTTGGGTTTACATCTTTACATCTTCACTAGAAAGAGGAAAAAGATTATCTTTTCTTCTTCCTCTAAAATGTAGTAAGAAGAATCCTAGGAAATGCTTAGAAAATCCTTGGCTTATGTCCTATGTTGACCTTAACTCATCACTGGGGTGATCCATCCACAGCTCTGCTTAGATCCCTTGTCCATCCTCAGACCTGTCTCTGTCAGCTTTTCTAGACAGGCGATTCTGATTGGCCACAGAAGATACTTGCCTTGGGAGCAGGCTAAATCCAGAGAAAAGTAGAGGAGAAGAACAATCGGAGGAAGTAAAAAAATTGTCCGTTTATGCTACATAAAACCTTTTCCAAACAAGTCCCAGCCTATTGCCAACATTACATTTTACTTGTTGCCCCTTCCATACCTGAATTCTTTTCACAATGAACTTTTAAATTTTTCCCTCCAAATGTGTCATTTCTTTTCATGACACCATATGGCTTTCTGATCTAGAAATGTGTTCTGCTATACAACCTAGCATTGTCTCATGATTGTAAAGAGCCAGATTATAGATCACCTGAGTGTGCTTTCTGTGCCCTTCTCATCCACGGACTGATAGACACACATGTACACACTTACATGCACACACACATACACACTCACATACATATACACTCACATATTCTGAAGTTCCTTTCAAGTTAAGAGGTTAATAAATAACATCTTCTCTTTCAAGCAGAAACTCTACATTTCTCCTGTTGAAACTAATCTCATTGTATTTATATTCTTACACCGAACTGTAATGAATCCCATTTCAGTTGCCATTTCTTACCTTGTACATAAATGCTATACTTTGTCACATCAGAAACAGTGCATAAACATTTGTTGAATGAGTAAATGAAAACTGACATCCACCAAGGTTTACCTCTCAACTCAGTAATCAGTCAATACTGTCTCTTCCTAAGAAGCAGCTTTATTATATGTCCAAGAATTTCATCACTTCTAGTTGATTAGGGCTGAGAGAGGAACCACGGGGCATGCTCCTTACCATCAGTTACTTCTCTTTACTTGCTTAGCCCTGGAAGAGCACAGCACACTCTTATCTGAGTAGTAGTAATTCTCCTTGGTGAATTATTCATTGCTGGAAAGAGGTTTAAGTTCTGCTTCTATAAAAATAATGAGTGAGAAGAGAGAAGAATAAATGAAAGGTGGGAAAGGTAGTTTGGGCCTTCTATGGAAATGGTGTGATGTGCTGTTTCTTGGGCAGTAAATGCCTTGTGCCACCTCTTTGATACTCTGTTCACACCCCTCCCTCCCTGAATGTGCTCCATGTGTTGCAGGCTGGGCACTTATTTACATTTATTTTTGGTTTAAAGGGGAAGTCCTTCAGAAGAATAAACCTGTCATAGGGAATGAATATATTTTTTCTGCAAAGAAGCTGTACACTAGGAATTCTGTAATATAGTGGGGCCACATTTTAACTACCTGTCAAAGGATAAATCAAAGGAAAATATAAATGACCTGTGCACTCACAGAATAATCATGGCAAGAGAATTGCGCCCTAAGAGCTGGCAGAGAAAGAGTCTTGAGTGTGAATAGTTAGTGGAAAGGCATGGATGTTCTGCACAGAGACATGCCTGGAGCCTGCATGCTGGTCAGTGCTCTAGTGTCACAGTGCAGGGCTGTGTATCTAAACCTTCAGTGACGGCCTCTAAGAAAAGTCTTCTGAGGTGAGTCCTTGGCTTATATCCAGTTCTGAAGGACTTTCATCAAATGAGAAATACATTGAGGAAACGTAGCATTATGGGCATCTTTTGATAGAAGTATATACCAGAAAATGGAAGAATTGTTTGTCTTCTATCGTCCAGTAATATTTATTGGAGGAAATTTTACCAGTTGTAAAGAGCAATAAACTTGTTTGCCATCTTGGGAAGCCAGGTAAGATTTTTCAAATGGCTGAAATAAGGGGTGAGCTGGGCTGAATTCCTAGGTCCTATGGTCCTTTTCTAAATTTACTTGATGGTTGGGAAAATCTAGTTATTTGTGGCTGTAGAACTGAGCCCCCTGCTTTCTGGCTATTAACTTGGATTGACCTCTGGTCCCTAGGGTTGCTGTTAGTCCCTGCCAAATGCATCCTGCTGTCTTCAAATAGGCACTGGAGACTCTCAGCCGTGTCAAGTCCCCCTGACGTAGGAAGGACTCTGTGCCATTAAAGCATTTACCTCATTAGGACAGCCCACTCAGATAACCTTTGGGTTAATTCACAGCTGACTGATTACTAACCCTAATCATTGGGAGGCTGGTCCATCATATTCACAGTTTTGCTCACATTCAAAAGGAGAGAATGACAGAAGGCAGCTATGACAGAAGACAAGAATGTTGGGATCCATCTTAGAATCTGGACTCCATAGTGGATCTCTGTCTTAGGAGGATGACTGGCAAGGTATAAAGGATACATTAGATTATAAGGATATAGGCAGTTGGTGTGATCTTGTGCATCAGCTCCAGTCAGGGGACATTGACCTCATGGGGCTTTGTATTGAGAATTACCCAAGCCAGGAAGATCTGCACAGTTAAGCAAAAGAGTGGAGGTCACAGCAAACACACTGTGTATGAGCCACTTTATCTCAATAGTCCTGCAAATGGACAATGTCAGCCTAAGTTGGAGCAGGTACAATATGAGTGGAGAAAATGCAGGAGACATACAGATTCTCTGGGTGTAACAGGAAGACCTTAAATAAGGAAGTCAGAGGGAGAAGTGAAGATCATTCTGCTCTAGGTCATCTACAAGGGGTGACTGAAATATGTAGTGAATGTTAAATTTTAAAAATGTGTTACAGTAAAAGATATTGCCATCAAGTCCCCTCAAAATACCCCCCCACACACACACACTTTTAACACATTTATCTCATTGTTCTTGTGACTTTCTGAAGCAGTTCTGGAAGTTCTCTTTCATATCTTTATGAGGTGTGATGAAACATATCTGGCGACTGATGTTGCTGAGTACCTTCCAGCAGAAAGGCAGACTCAGAAAAGCATGATGGTATGTCCTGTATTCACTTTATTAATTGGTCTGGCATCCTGTGACTTTTGATTCTTCCCCAAAGTCAAAGTGACCTTGAAAAGTAAGTAAATGTTTTGAATCGGTGCAGGACTTGGAGGCAGCCATGACAATGCAACTAAGGACACTCATGAAAGAGGACTTCCAGGACTACTGCAGAAAGTGTAAAGAACAATGGGATTCATGTGTTTGAAGCAAGAAGTAGTATTTTTTTTTTTCTGGGGAGGGAGTGTGTCAATGAAAATGTGCCTTTTACTGAAATAAAGTTTTAAAAATTTAAACATTCACTGTAGTTTTCAATCACACCTCATACATTCCAGTGATTCCCACAAGTCACCCCAGGCAGTCATGTGTATGAGAATCTGGGGGGAAAAAAGGACACTAAAAGCCCACAGAAGAGTTTTTAAAAGACAAAACATCCCCTTTGGCAGAAATTAGTTCTCATGGACTTGACTGAAAATATCTTCTAATTGATATGAATTTGGCACAGTCCTGTGAATATATTTTTTGCATACTTTAAATGGGGATAATTATGTAGTATGCAAATTCTATCTCACTAAAGCTCTTCCAAAATAATCTGTAGTCAATGGCTGAACGTGTGTGTGTGTGTGTGTGTTTTGCTGGGAATCAACTCAGGGCCTCCTCCCACATGCTGGGTAAGCACTTTAACACTATTCAAGACCCCTGCACAGAATGTATTTTTTTTTTGGTACCAGGAATCGAACTCAGGACCTTGTGCTTGCCAGGCAGGAGGTGGAACCACTGAGCTAAATCCCTGGCCCCCGAACATTTTTTTTAAATAATTAAAAAGTAAGTATCTGAGATGTTGCTGTGATCTGGGGCAGCTGCTATTCTCTACACCTCAGATGTGTTGTGTTGAGTTAGTTGCTGCTCTTAGAGTGCCATGGGCACCCATTGCTATTGCTCTCTGTAATTACCTTGCTGAGCCTCTTCTTTCAGTCTAAGGAGTTTCTCTGATGTGTTCCTTTCTCCTCCTTTCAGGCAGTTTTATCACCTCTTTTCTTGGAGACAGTCCATTCATTCACCAGTCCTGAACTATAAATTAAACTCCCAGTTTGCTCTCCATTTTATACCTCATCTCTTTCCTCCCCAATTCCTTTGGGCTCTAACCATTATGAGCAGATACGGTGTGCACATCGAGGTATTTGGGAACTCACTGTTCAAAGCTCAGGAGAGAGAATAAGGGCTGGAGGATGTTTTAATGGAAGCCTTCACTTTTGATTAGTATCAGCATTAAAAAGAAATTTCTGGCTTTGTCGCGTTGTTAAAAGGAAAACGTAATGGAAAGTATCAGTGTTAGCAAAATGGTTTTATTTACTTCATTAACATTTGTAGCCCTGGCCAACATTGAGCTTCTTAGGAGTCCAGTGAGATTAGTTTGCCATAAAACTCAAAAAGCTGCAGTTACAGCAGCAACCATTAATTGAGCATCTACTCTGTGCCAACTTGTTTGTACATGAGGTAATAATGATGAAGTTATTTAAATGCGTGGACTTTGCAGCCAGATTTCTTGAGTCAAAGTAGCAGTTTTTAACTTACTAACTGTACATCCTTCATTAAGTCTTCTATGGCTCAGTTTTCAATCTGTGCCATTATCATAATAACAGCCCTTGCCTTTACATTTTTTCTGCAAACAAATGAGCTATACTAAAATACTTAGAATAATGTTTTGTTCATGGCAACTAAATGTTAACTGTTATTATTTACATACATTATTATATTTAATGCATACAATTGTCCAACATACCAGGGAGAATTTTTTTTGGATAATGATAAAACAGGTTGAGATATACAAAAAACAGAACAAAACAAAACAACTTATTAAATATCTCAGAGTGAAAAGAGAATGAAGATACAATTGGAACCCCATTGCCCAACTCTGGCAATCTACTCATTACCAGTCTGGAATAATCCACTGGATTTAGCCCCTCTGATAGTAGTAAATACAGGTAATTGTACTAATAATATTTCTGTTTCTTCTAGTTCTGGGCTAGAAATGACTGACACCTATCCAATACAGTGTGTAGTATGCAATGACTCTGTAATTGGTGGGTTGTTGTAATTATTGTCTGTTTCACCAGGCACTATTTAAGACTGACCTCAGTGTATATGATTTTCTAAATCTTTAGTAGATCCACTTTAGTAGATCTTTTAGTAAATACACTAAATCTTTAGTAGCTTTCCTCCCTGCTGATAAACTGATAAATTTATCACAAATATTATTCTCATTTGGAGTCAGATTTGACCATTAATAAGAAAATGGGTTTATTCTTCATTCAACTTTATTTAACATTTATATTTGATAATAGAGAAAAATTCATGTGGTAAAGTGGTCTACCAAATGAAACAGAATCATTAAATAATGAATGAGGAGTTAAAATATTCTGCATTTTATTTGTATTTTTTATTGGGAATAATTAAAAATTATAGTATGGAAAATTCAAATACAACAGGTAAAATGTCAACTCTTTCAATAACATTAAGGGTTAACTTTTATGTATTTTTAATTTTTATTTTGTGATGTACGTTCTATGAATTTTAACACATGTATAGACTTGTGTAGCTACCAACACAATTGAGAGACAAAGCAATTCCATTATCCCAAGCAGTTCTCTAAAAGCTATATTTTAAATTAGTCTTTAAAAGACATTAAACTCTGATATACAAAGGAAAACGTGAAAATAATAAAAAAATCAAAACGAATAAATCCTGAAGACTTGCGTTCTTCTCCAGTCTCTGATGCAAATTGGTGTCGTAATTTAGTGAATATCCCTAGCTTTTTTAAAACTCCAAGTTCTTCATATTTAAAGTAAAGAGGTTAGACAAAATGAGCCCTACTCTCCTTACACGTCCTCAAATTTTAGAACAATGACTCTGTCTTAAATTATATGTGCTGAAACATTTCTGAAAGAATTCTCACTTTCATAGCTCAATAAATATGTTTCTGTTTTCCTTTCTTTTCATATGATTCAGTCCTAAGATGTGCTCTTTAATCTCATGTTTAATATCCATCTTTCTTTCTTTTTGTTATTGTAGAAAGAACATTTAACTTGATATCTAGCCTCTTACCAATTTCTAAGTGCACAGTGCAGTATTGCTAACTATAGATACAATGGTATATAGCAGATCTGTAGAACTTAATCATCTTCCAAAAATGATTTCATTTTCATAGGGTATCACTTCCTCATTATCTCTTCTCTCCCACCCTCTAGCAACAATTATCTACTCTCTACTTCCACTTTGACAGTTTGTTTACCTGAGTGGTATATGTAGGATTTATCCTTCTGTGACCAGCTTATTTTGCTTAGCATAATGTACTCAGGGTTTGTCCATTTTGTTGCATCCAGCAAGATTTTATTCTTTCTTATTACTGAATAATATTTCATGGAATAGATCTGTACCATATTTTCTTTATCCATTCACGTGTCACTGAACCTTTAAGCTGTTATCACATCTTGGCTGTTGTGATTAATGCCGCAATGAACATAAGATTTCAAATATCTCTTTGAGATTTTGATTTTTACTCTTTTGCATGAATATTTAGAAATGAAATTATTGAATCAGAGAGTATTTCTATTTTAAATGATTTTTTTGGAACCTCCTTGCTGTTTTCCATAGCAAATGCATTATTTTACATTCCAAGAGTACACAACAGTTCCAGTTTCTTTACATCAACACCAACATGTGTTACAGTCCCTATTTTGGATAGTAACCTTACTAATGGATTTGAAGTGATATCTCATTGTGGTGTTTATTTGCATTTCTCTGATCATTAATATCATGGAGCATTTTTCATATACTGGTGGTCATTTGTACATTAACTTTGAACAAGTATCTATTCAATTTTTTCATTTGATCTGTTGAGTTAAAGGAGTTCCTTCTTTCAGGTATTAGCTCCTTATTAGATATGATTTTCAAATGTTTTCTACCACTGCATACATGTTCTTTATATTTTCTTGAAGTCTGATACAATAACACTTATTTTTGTTTTTGTTGCCTGTGCTTTTAGCATCATATCCAAGAAATAATTGTGGAGACTAATGCCATAGTTTCCCCCTATGTTTTCTTGTATGGATTCTACCTTTTCAGATCTTATGTTTAATCTTTATTTGAATTTGAGTTGATTTTTGTGCATAGTAAATTAGAATCCAAATTCATTCTTTTGCACATGTGTATCTAATTTCCCCAAGCCACTTATCGAAGACTATTATCCTTCCTTAGTGTGTATTCTTGACACTGTTGTTAAAGATCAGTTGACAACATATATGTGGGTTTATTTCTGGGGTGTATCTATTCCATTGGCCTATATGTCTGTCTTTATGCCAGTACTAGACTGTTTTAAATACAGTAGATTTACAATATATTATGAATCAGGAAGTACAATGTCCCTAGCTTTGTTCTTAAGATTATTCTGGCACCTTTGGAGCTCCATGTAAATATTAGGATGTTTTTCTATTTCCACATAAAATTCCATTGGGATTTTCATTTGCTGTGAATCTGAAGTCATTATGAGTAGTATGAACACTTCAGCAATATTAAGTTTTTAATATCCATTTATCAACGAACCCCATTGGAAATACTGCTTTAGCAATACAGTAAATGAAATCAAATTTCCTTTAATTTCCTTTACAAAGTATGATTTTAATTACCATCCATCATTATAGCAACATTTTGGCATATTGCTACTTGAATGTGATAGTTTCATTGATAACTTGCAATAATTTTGGGTAGTCAAAAAGGACAATAAATTCTGAAGAATTACAGATGACAAAAGAAACTCCACCTTCCATGCTGTTTCTTTATTGCATTGCCTGGAAGTTGTGTTAATTTGATCCAACTTGGAAAGACAAGGTGAAGGGTACGAATGCATCCTCCAGCAGGGTTTTCCATGGGATTTATGTTGTGGTGGACAATTTTATCATATCATTTAATCCGGGCACCTTTGCCTTTCATCAGTACTATTTTTTTCTAAACTCCAGGGAATTCTGTGCTTGAGAAGTACATACTCAGTGCCGGGGATAGTGCTAGCTTTTTATTTATTGCTTCACTAGCTAAACTTCATGAACTTTGTGACAGAGTTTTCTCTCACTGTGCCATGAAAACTCACTTCCCCAAATGGCCATTTAGCATCAAGTCTAGGTGTGAAGATTGCCCTGGAAAGTCGCCTCCAGGTGTGGGTCTTGGCCCCTTGGTACTGTGCTGGTTTTGTTGCTGGAAGGGGAGAGTACACTCTGAGAAACAGGTAGTGGTCCCTGCATTCAAGCATTTTTCCTTCTGGCTGCCATCACTTAGAGAATATGACTTTTGGGTGGGTGGATATAGATCAGCCGTGAATCTGCGTGAGTTGGAATGAATGTATGTGGGCTGTACTCTTATTTCCACTAGAAAAAGGTGGATTCTACCTCTTCTCATGCCAAATTCCCAGTAGAAACAATAGATCCAAGAGTAGAGACATCTAGAAGGTTAAAGACTCTTAGTATTCAAGAGAAGCAATTGGGTAGAATGTATGTTTATGGGTCAGGAGTTGAGTGTTCTCAGATTTGAGTATGCTTGGGCCAACTGTCTCAGTTTCTTTTCTCATTGCTGAGACAAAATACTCCACACCACAAGTTAAAGGAGGAAATATTTATTTCAGCTCACAGTCCATATTTGGCTGGCTGCAAGGCAGGGTGACAGAACAGAGCGCATGACCAAGGAGAAACAGTCCATGGTGTGGCATGGCAAGCAAAAGGCAGCAAGAAGCAAACTTGGATCTCTCTTTTATCCTTTCCAGACTACCTGTCTTTTGGGTTGTGCTACCCACACCCAGAGAGGCCCTTCCCATTATCCACACCAAGAACTATGGTGCACCACTCAGTGGACTAATTTTGTAACTATGCAGCCTTAATCCGTATCATACTCATAATCCCAGCATCACACACCCTGGATCCAGCCACTTCCAAAAAGCCCCATCTACTACTCCTTGGAGCTTTTGGGAACATCTTGATACAAGACGTAACACCAACTGAGGGTTTAGTTTATTATTTGTTTGCCACCTTCTCCCTATGACTATTACTATTGAGTTTGAGTATGAATTTTTATTAACCACAGATCCTATATACATGTACAGATCCTGCATGGTAGGATGCAGCAAAATTCTGATAATTTAATATAACAAACCCTTGACACTTGCAGACTTGGCCTCAGAGGACCTAATTACTTGCAAGCAAACTTAAGAATCATGACAAATGGTGATTTACAATTTAATCAATCCATAGATTTGAGCAATATGCACCATAAGACTGATGTATAGGATTAAGTTCTTATCCAAGATATGTAGCCAGCCCTCCAGCATCCAAATACCAATGCTTTTCACATATCCAATTGTTACCATAAAGCATTTTATGAAATGATTTAAACATTTTTGTTTGTAATATGATGGAAGTATGTATGCAGAGAACATGAAACTCTGAATATACTGAACATAAATTATGTTGTAAAAACGTCAGAAATGTTCACAAAGATATATATGTTATGAATTTAGATTTCTTAAGGATCTATAGCTATAGCACCCCCAAAGCTAAGGGTCTACCATGGTAGAATCAATATAGGTATGATGGTCCTTCATTAATCTCTACTGATTCAAAATAGAGATGATCATGGTGGTAGTACATAATAGTCCTTTAACCCTATGATCTACAAACTATCTTCGTTTACATTCTGTGAGAAGTAAAAAGCACGCAAAGGCTATATGTGTACTAATCTTATGTCTTATAAAATGTGTTACTAATCTATAGTTAAGCTTAGGTTCAGCTACATATAATAAATTTATGTAAAAATAGTAATTTCTTAAACTGGATTAAATTGTCTTTATTTTTTTCCACATGAAATCTGTATATTGACAGTCAAGAAGTATTTGGTGTTTGATTATAGTTTGACCCATTTTGTATTCACCTGTGATTTTGCTCTATGAAACTTTCTTAGAGAAATGACTTTGGTGGCAACTTACTTTTGGGACTGCTCCTGTCTTTCAGGAGCTATCTCTCAATAGCTGTCTCTCAATAAACCTTTCCTACTCTTAAAAAAAAAAAAGAAGTATTTGTTAGCTGATTGAGGACAATGGGGAAAATTTTCTTTTTTTTAACTCTTGTTTTCAGTATGGATCTTCAACCTCATACTCAGAAGTAGCTGTTGTAACTCCAGTTAGTACACTCATATTCTAAGCAGCAGGAAGGAAGACAGAAGAAAAAAGGCCATATTTCTTGTTGAGAAAATTTCTTAGGTGGCCCTCACATTATTTGTGATTGCATTACAGGAGACCAAAACTTAGCTGCAGAGGTCAGGAAGTAACAGCTTTTATCCTAAGTGGCCACAGATTGAACTGAATTCTGTTACTAAGAGGGAAGGGCAGTGTTAGAGACTGAAGGTTTTTGTGTGTGAAATCCTGATGCCCAATGTGATGATATTTGAAGATGAAGTCTTTGGAAAGTGATTCCATCAAGAGAGTGGAACCTCCTAAATGGGATTATGCCATAATAAAAGAGGCTTCAGATAATTTTTGTGTCTCAAATCATGGAAGGTTATAGAAAGATGTCTATGACCCAGATAGGGCCTTAACCTGACACTTAGCATATTAGTGACTTGATCTTAGACTTCCTAGCATCAGAACTGTGAAATATATTTGTTGCTTTTAAGCCACTCATGCTATAGAATTTTTGTTCTGGCAGGTGAAAGACTAAGAGAGAGTGGATATTAGTCAGTAATGAATAGTCCCTACACACTATGTGTTTAACATTTGAGGCCTAATGTCTCTTCTAGCTTTCATGCAAAAATGAGTGAAAGTATTAATATTTTCTTTTTGCATACAAAGGGATCATCATATGCATCTATGGAAGCAGAAGCCTGTAGTCACTCACAGATACATGCAGCTGGGAGGTGCCTTCTTCCTCCCATCACCCTTCCTTCTCAGGGTTGTTTGCACAGATGAGCTCACCACCACACTGGTGGATGCAAAGTAGGTGTAAATCCGTGTTTTTCAGTGAGCTGCAGAAACCTGACTCTCAAGAAGAGCTTCTCAAAAGAAAGGGAAGCAATTGAGAAGCTAATTCATCATTTGCACATCAAGTATTTATTCACAAATTAAAAATACAGTAAAAGATACTGACTTTCAAAATCCTGGGTCAGATAGCTTAATTCACAGTTAGTATGTGTGATACTCTTTCCATTACTTGCTTTTCCTGGAAAGAAGCAAAAACCAAACAAAATACTGTGATACTATAGATATTTATAATTATCAGTATATATTCTGTGTTGTTTCAGAAATAGTTATGAAGTTTCAGTAACAAGATTTTAGAAAATGTAAGAATTGGCAATTCTGAATCCCATTTTTGTTTATGCTTACATTGCCATGTAGCTTTCCAGTTTGCAAAATGTTAAAGCAAATGTATATTTCACTTGATTCTCAAAAATATTCTCAAGGTAGTAAGATTGAGAAAAATGAAGAATCAAATAATTCCAAAGTTGTTACTCATATGTTTCAACCTTTTGAGGCCCCAAGAAATAAAGCAGTTTTACTAATCCATCCACACAACTAGTTAAAGATTTAACTGGAAACCTATATTTGAGTCCTAAAGAATATTCTTTTCAAGTATTTGTTTTGTTTACCCAGAGATAGCAAATCTGAGAGGTATTTGCTGTTAAAACCCAATGTCATTTTATCCTGAACATTAATTTTTTTCTGTATTGTAGGTAAATATGTAACCTTAACTATGTTGATAACATTAACATTGCATTGTTTAATGTGCTTGTCACTAGCCACCGGCGGCTATTCAAAGTTATATTAACTAAAATTAAAATGATGTTTCCTCAGTCTCACCAACCACATTTCAAGTACACAATGGCCGGATATAGCTAGTGGGTACTGTATCTGCCAGCACAAATTACACATTTTCATCATCATAAAAAGTTCTATTGGTCAGTGCTATATTGGAAAGCTAATATGTTCAGTCATCTTGGTGAATTATAATTACATTCTTGCTTCAGCTAATGGGGGCTAGTGTTATGAACAGTGAGCAAGCAAACCAGCAATATCAAAAGGATTTAGAAAATAGTTGACTCTTCAAGAAACATTTTTCCTATTTGAGATAAAATGAGTATGTGTGAAGTTAGAATAATAAGTGCAACTAAGCAGACAAATAGTTTTTAGGAAGTCATCAGCACCGTGGATATTTATAGATGGTACTCGAGATAAGCTTTTTTTGCAGAGACATTTTGGATCATAATTTTTATGAGCAATAAAGTCTTTCAGGGACAATGTTACAAATGCTCACTCAAGGACCTGTCAATGAAATTTTAAAAGCTTTGAAATAAAATGATATCCAGCAATGTGAGGTTGAATAAATAATCTTTTTAGAAAAGGAGAAAGAGAAGTATCCAAACAAAAATAAGAGAGAAACCTGTTTTATTTTTCTTTTGGAATAAAAACACATATACTTATATGAATACAATCATATACTTCAGGCCCTCCTTCTGATTAGGCTTAAACATTCAGGTTCATTTTGATGACTTATACATTGCAGTATTGTACATTCTGCAGAACCTGTCTAGTGTGGTAAATTAGCTCGCAGGCAATTATCAGGCAGCCTTGGCTAGCTTAGATACTTCCATACACAGCTTCATGAACTTTATTCTAATTGCATTAAGACCCTGCTGGAAAATTATTGGGATCTGTGAGAGAGAATCTGATAGGAGAGAGAAACCTCAGAAAAGCTGCAGGAGAATAGAGTGATGAGTAAATACTTTCAAAAATAGAGGAAATCTCAATATAGAGTGAGAAGAGAAAGTCACTCATGAAGCAAACTTGAATATCTCTTGAAGAACAAGTAGAAATTTGAAAGGATGTAAGAAGATAGGATCTTTTACATCAAGAAGGAGCAGTCTCAAAGATCTGAAAGTGTGTGTAATTTGGCGCACATGTAGTTTGGCAAAGGTGAAGGTTGGGGAACAGCTTGTTAGGAACAGAAAGTTTACGTTTGAAGTTAGAGGAAAATTGGCTGTAGAAGTAGGATTCAGGAACACACAGAGAATCTTGAAGAAAAGAGTCGTTTAGGGACACAGTTGTCAAAAACAGCCTGTGTTGATTCTCCATTGGATGGGGCCTGACCAATTAGTCTTTCAAGATGAGAATCCTGGAAAGGGTTGTCGAGGGTGTGTCAGAGTTGGAGAGACAGTGGAGACCAGAGTGGGCTGCTGTAACCTGGAGTGTCCACAAATATTTATTGAATGTCTGCTATTAGAAATAACAAACAAGCCCAGAGTGGTTTTGAGCACAGTAGGTAGAACATTATGGGGTGTTACAAATGGAAAGGGTAGTTAGAAGTTTTAGGAAACATTAATCCCTCATGTAACCAAATGTTGGTATCAAAGAAGAGATTCTTTTCTTTCCTTTTTTTGTTTTGTTTATTTGAGACAAGGTCTCACTATGAAGTCCAGGCTGGCCTTAAACTCCTGGGGATCCTCCTGTCTCAGCCTCTTGAGTGCTGTTGGTTAGGGGCTGCTCCACCACACTGAGCTTAGAGATTCTTTGTTTAATGGCCAATTTTTTTCTCCTAATTTATTGTGATGTCAAAGGTGAGATATTTTCACAGAGGCAAGAGAGGATCTTCCCTTATTTGCTTTTTCCTTATCCAAGAGAGTTAATAAAGAAAACAAGTCCTGGTAATCCTGCAGGAAACTCCAAAAGGAAACTGCCACTTTCCATTTTTTAGGAAATCATTAACTAATGGGCAGGTGCAGCAGTCATGCAGCTGTTTATAATTAGAAGGCAACAGAACCTTGATGATCCATTCACTCATTTTATGTAAAGGTACAAACTTCCAATGATGAATGTCATTATATTGTATACCTAAAATGTACAAGTAAAATAAATAAATAATAAATAAAAACAAAACAAGCAACTTCTTTAATGCTTACTTGCACCCCGAGGGTACTACAGTAAATACGTCAGGTGATGGGAAGTGCCTCATGCTAGCCAAGGGCCTGCCAAACACTGAACAAGGTTGGACACTGATGTCATGGGAGTGTTTCGTGTTGTCCTTGTCATTAGAAGGGGCTGCTGCCATTTGACAATTTGCACCATAGACCAGGAATATAACCACACATGCTGAAAATCAGAATTATTAAGGAACTGAGGAATGTATTAGAACACTTTTTTCTTCCCTCCATCTCTAGCAAGATAGGACATGGACCCTTTGGTCTTTAAAAGCTAATAAGCATTCTTTGAAAAAATGCACATAATTCACACAAATTTGTCTATCTTCTGTGCAATTACCCTATATAACTATTACCCTGTATGACTATTTTATGTGTGAAAAGAATAAAGAAAATATTTTACAGAGACTTAATGGACGACTAGTGTTAAACTTGTTTTGTACATAGATATCTGGACAAGCAACTCATTAATTTTCTCCTTCTTTTTTATTTTTTTTTTAATCCAATGGACAAACCAGAATCCAAAGTACATTTTGTAGAGACCAAGAGGTCTGAATGCAGACTGATATTGGTGTCAGGCTTCAAGGCAGTCAAGTCTGGAGCACTTGAAAACATGCAAAGCTAAATCACATGTGCGTAAGCACAAATAACAATTTGTGAATGCCTTGCATTAACTTATGTAAAGAATGCTCTGAGTGTAGAATAATAAACAGCTGCCATGGCAGCCTTAGTGGATTTCATTTATACTTCTGTATATTTAATTTTGTAGCTAGTTTAATGCTGAAATAAAATACTTACCTACTTTCTATATATTTCACAACATTCAACAAAATGATGCTCAAATAAATTATTTCACAAAAATGATTAAATGAATTATTGAACATCTAATAGAATTTAAATAGCGTTAAAATTTATCTCTTCTAAAACTTTAATTAAATGGTGTGATGATAGGCAAAAATGTTACATAAACCAATAAGGATAGTATATAGTTTCTTACATGCCATACATATAGGATTGAAAACAGTATTATAAAATCTGAGGAGTTAATAATCATGTTTATATAAGGTTATATAGATTTATTTATATTTTAGTTTTGTTGAATTTTTAGATTTTTTTCTGATTTATTCTATATTGACTATACAATCTGATATAATAAGAAAAAAGGAAGATTAGAATTTTAAAAATTCAATTGTCACCTTTTTTTCAAGAATTGGCCTCTGGTTTCCAAATACTTAAAAGATTTATACATGTTCCACAAGTAGTTGAAATTGTCATTTTCAGTACTTCCCACTTTATAATTGGATCTTTATAACTGAGTCCAGAGTAATCTGATTAAAGTATTCTCCCTCTAATAAACAGAAATATTGCCTGCAGCTTCCTCATGGAAATTTAGCACTTTCAAGGCCAGAATGTTGCATGTGAAAGATTGAAAAATCCCTTTAGGCAAACATTCTTAAGATATAAAAATATTTGAAAATATGTGTTTGAACAGCTGTGTTTTAATCTGATAGCTTAAGATTGTTTAGCTCTTCTGAATGCAGGAAGATTGTCTTGGACTTATTTCCACAACAAATTCATTATGGAGTTAGAGAAATTTGGTTTTCAAACTATAAATTCCTTGTTTATGGAAAGAAGTAAGCTCCCAGTGTTGTACTAGTTCAGTTGCTGTTGCCTGTTACTGCTTTGGGTATTACAGGAAAAGTCAGTAGCAGTCTTAACGAGAATAAATAATATTTTATCACAGTGAATAAAATTTGCTAATGAATTATCACAGATTCTTAAATGACACTCATCATGGTATTCATTGTTTCCCCAAATGGAAAGATGCCTACAGATAAAGGGATTTATATGGCAGTAAGTTGGCTTTTGAAACCTGCTGAAAACCACTTTCCAGAATTGAATCCTGTCTCAGAGGGGATTGTCTGGTTTAGGATAAAGAGTTCTGAGTGATTTTAGGCCTCTGTGTTCTAAATCTTCACAACTGTCTCAATGACTTCTCTTAACATTATCTGAAAAGCATAGAAAATTTGCTGTGAAGTCTGTGAAAACTGGCGTTAGTCTCCTCTAATCCCAGATCCCAGGGAATGGGGGTGGTGCTGATGATCTATGTGGTTGCAGTAGTTCTCATAGTTCATTGTGCTCCATGTATGGAATCAGGTAGAATGACATCATGTGAATTTGCTAGCCCAATACTTTGTAGATTGTAATAATAGCTGTTGATGAATGAACAGTTGCTCTGGACCCTAGGCAACACAGGCTGTTTCTTGTTACCTGGTATGTGAGATGACATGATTTTAGAGGCCAGGACAAGAAGCAGGAAGTAATGACCTTCACCTGTGCAAATGTGAAGCCCGTGGGGCCATAAAGGTGACTGTGCATTGGTACAAACTAAGCTCCCTTCTTTACTGGCTTTTACAAAACACCACCCGGGGCGAGCTGTCCACTTCAGTTTATAGCAGAGAGGCCATTTGTTAAGGATTGTGGTGCTTTTGAAACTCGCAGTATTTTTTTAAAGTTGGTGTCTTAAAATCACTTATTGCTTTATTATAGTTGTTAAACCACAGGTATGGATGGGAGGGTAAAATCATCTAAGGATATGTTTCAGTTATCTTTTATTGTACGTGTAACAAACCAAATAAACTCACTGGCATAAAGCACGTCACAACTCATTATTTCTCACAGTTGTGGGGGTTGCCTGGCTGTGTCTGCAGTTGGCCCTACCCAGGCTCAGGCATTCAGCTGGTGGTTAGCTGGGCTGGCCTCTGCTGGGACACATTGGCCAGCTACTTAGTCTTTTGTCCTGAGCTTCTTCACACGAAGTTGGTCTGAGAGCAGCATTTTAGTTAGACAGAGGAGGAAGCTGCTAAGTCTCTCCAGACCTAGTCCCCAGATGTCACCGCTTCATGCACATGTTCTTGGTCAGGGCAAGTGACAAGACCTACCCAAATCCAAGGGGACAGAAAGAGAGTCTACTTTGATAAAATACATAGCAGAATCACATGGCAGACAAGCGTGGGAGTAATCGTTGTAGACATTTACGAAAAAACAAAAAACAAATAATCTATCTCAGCATTTTATAAAGGCAAAGTAAGATAGATCCATAATGAAGAAAGTGATGGTAGATGACCAAAATATAGGGGGACCTGAAGAGTAAAAAGATAGGGCTCCTTCAAATGACTGTTTACTCACTTGTGTGTTGCCAAGTTGATTATTGACCGTGCCCAGATGTTCAGATTTGTCCAGAACAATCCTTTTTATATCTGCTGCCACAGAGTACAAATGGAAAAGAATTCCTCTTTTCCTTCTCAAAATAACCAAATTTAATGAATAAATGTTATATTTAGTTTCAGTGTAGTTCAACTGTATGCATTTGTACGTTGAGATTCCATTATGCCAGAATAAATATCCTTTTGACCAACCTTGACCTTTCTGCCTCAATGAAAGCTTGGCCCTTCTGTCATGGATGTATTAGCTTATAGATGTACAAGCTGCTAGCACAGAGGTGTCTGTTGACAATGCTCTGTGAGTGCCAAAGGTCCCCTTTTGCATAATAGTAAAGATCAGGAAGAAACAGGCAGAGAGAAGGGATGCCACCAAGACAGCAAGACTCCATACCCACCTTCACGTCTCTACAAACTAGTGGCATGCCAAGTTTATATAATATCTAGACATTTGCTATATCCTATGGCAGTAGTCAAGGAGTGGTGAAACTTATCTGTCTGGATTTAAATCCAGCTCTTCTTCTTACTAGCCATATGGCTTTGGATAATTTTTTCCTCGGTCCTGAATAAATGAGGTTGACAATAATAATTGAATCCATCTTGCAGGATTTTTGTGAGAAACAAATGAGTTAATAGAAACAAGGCACTTATAATAGTAACAGATGCAAACTAAATATTTGAAAACTTAGCGATTATTTTATTGCTGTTGACAATAGACATTAACACAAATGTTTTAAAATGTAATGTGGCAACATATTGTCATGCATTGTAAAAAGATTCTGTACTTTGCCCCAGTAAACGTCCCTCTACAAATTTAGCTCATGAAATATTGCAAAAGAAGGAAAAAGATCTGTACTGAAAAGTGTCCAGTACAGTGTTACTTTTTTTGTCACACCAAACATATTATATGGCAATGCAACAATTTAATTATAACAATAATAAGACTTTATAATAGGGAAATAAGGAAACTGTTATCTAGTGAAAAAGAGAAGGCTTTTTGACTTTCCTTTCTTTTATGACTTTAACAACTTTGGACAGACATTTTATAGAAGTGTCTCTATTGGGATTTGCCTGGGACTTTTCTCCTGATTAGTCTAGGGTTGTATGTTTTGAGGAGGAAGTCCAGAGAGGTAAGTAAGTGTCTCCTCACAACATACCAGGAGTACATGCAAGGAAAAACAGAAAGAGTACATGCAAGGGGTGATCAAATTATTCTGTGAATGTTTAAATTTAAAAAATTATTACAGTAAAAAACACTTTTCCATTAATCCATCTCTCTTTGAACACACTTATCTGAACATTCTTGCCACTTTTTGAAATAGTTCTAGAAGTCCTACTTTGTATCTTTATAAAGTATAATCAAATAATATGCTGAATGCTGCTGCCGAGTGCTATCCAACAGAAAAGCAGGATCACAGAAACATTACAGTATTTCCTAATTCTGCTTATTCGTTGGATGTGGCACTATGCCACTTCTGGATTTTTCCCAAAGTCAAAATGACTGTGAAGGTAAACGTTTTGAGTTCATTCAGGACGATGAGGGAGCCACAATAGCTCAACTGTAGATGTTTAGGAAAGTGGACTTCAAGAACTGCTTCAAAAAGTGGAAAGAATGGTGGGGCAAATGTGTTTGAAGCAAGAGTGAGTATTTTGAGGAAATTATTGGCAATGTGCCTTTTACTGCAATAAATGTTTTAAAAATTCAGCATTCATCATATTTTTCAATCACATCTACCTTATTTATCTCACTTGAGGTCCATGTTGTCACTTTGGTAAGGCAGTGTTTTCCTAAGTAAATTTACTCTCTACATGCTATACTTATTGAAAGAAATCCTTCTATAGAGACCATAAATAAGGACGGGAACTGTGCTGCACTTCTTTGAGGGCTGGATTGCTTGGAATTCTTCTGCACTAGATATTTGCCCTTTCCCTCATTTAGTTATCGAACCATTTATATATATCAATAGGGATGCATGGTTATTTATTATCTATTTTGTGTTATAATATGTTACTCCTTGCTTTGTATTTTTTGCTTTAATTCTTCTAGCTTTCACTTGGCTCCTGTATCCCTTTGACATAACCTCATCCTGTGGGCTTTTGTCTTTTTTTTCCTGACACTTCCATGCTCACCTTGTGTATTTCCTGTCCTAGCTAGGAAGTCAGTCATTTCTCCAAGGAAGCTGTTTTCCTTTGTTTCAGAGAATGGTGTTGGAAACTAAGATCTGGTATTGGCTGTGGTTTATTGCTGCTACAGTGTCATTGGCTCTGAACTGTTTCCCAGATACAGCACAGAATGCATGTTTTGTATTAATATGTGTGTATATACACATATCTATAAATATCTATTTTCCTATTTATCATCTAGCTAGCTAGCTTGATAATGTGAGTTCCTACTGTTAATCCAACTCTAACCCATCGACAGATGTACCATTCTAGCCCTCTTATTGCTAATCTTACCTATGTCAACAGTGAGAAGGCTGGTTCCACCATCTGCCATCCATTTGCTTAATTTTCTTTTACTTTCAGCATGGATTTATTTTTTTTTTTGAAGCAGTATCAAAATTACTAACCTGAATTTTTTTTCCTTAAATACTCCTATTGGTACATTTTAGGTATACAATACATTTACATTTATCATTGGGAACTTGTACCTTTATGTGATGTATATTGGTTCTTATTTTTTCCCTATTCCATGGGGTAGGAACTTTATCAGCTAGAACACAGTGCGTATGTACAGACCCTTTTGCCTTTGGATTTACAGACTCCATTCTTTCCAAAGTTACTTGGTCACTACCTTTTCCCACCACTTCCCTCAGGCTGTTTAATACATTTCTAATAAAATTACATTGTTTCATATATATTTTTTTACATTTTGCATTCCTCCAGTCTCATTTTGTAAAACCTCCAGTCTCCTACTCAACTTCATAACAAATCTATGTATGACAAAATTCACATTTAGTGCTTCAGATTTCTGTGGGGTTTGACAGAGACACAGTACCAGGTATCTACAATTATCATACAGAATAGTTCCAGTGTCATAAAAATCCTCTGAGCTTCTTCACCTATTCAGTCTTCCTTCCTACTTGCTTCATTTCATTAACTCCTGGCAGCCAGTGAAGTTTTTAATATCTTTATAATGTTGTCTTTTCTAAAATATCATACGTAATCTTTTCAAATGGGTTTCTTTCAGTTAACAATATCACTTATGAGTGATATGTATCTGTCCAAAGTTTAAAAGTTATTTTTTTTGTTGAATATTTCATTTTATATTTTATAGATGTACCAGAATTTGCTTATCCATTCTGCTTGTTGTTTTTATTTGTATTTAGTTTCTTTCACTTTGGAGTGATTATGAATAAAAGTACAATAAACATTTTTTTTTGCATAAATGTGTTTTAAAAACAGTTGGGCAAGGGCCGGGGATTTAGCTCAGTGGTTCTGCCACCTTCCTCACAAGTGCAAGGTCTCAAGTTCAATCCCTGGTACAAAAACAAAAATTGCACTTGGGCAAATACTTGGAAACATAATTGCTTGGTCATATGACAAGTTTAGCTTTGTAAGAAACTCCACACATTGTCTTCCAAAGTGGTGGCCCCATTTTCCGTTCTCATCAACAGTGAATGGAAGTTTTGTTGTTTTACATCTTTACCAGCAATTGATATTATCAAGTGTTTTAGCCATTTTGCTAGGTATGTAGTGGTGTCTCATTGTTGCTTAAATTGCAGCTCCCTAATGAAAAATGATGTTGCATATCTTTCATATGTTTTGACAATGCCATCTTTTCATGTTATTTGACCAGATGTTTTGCTAATTTTGAGAATTGAAGGTATTCCTTAATCCTGTTCTTCAAAAGTTATTTATATATTTGCCTGTACCATGCTGTTTTTATCATAGTAGCTTTGCAGTATAGTTGCAAGTTGGGGATAGTAATACCCCTTACCATTTCTCTGTTACCTAGAATTGCTTTTGCTATTCTGGGTCTCTTCTTGTTCCAAATGAATTTTGGGATTATTTTCTCAAGTTCTGTGAGGTATGCTGCTGGGATTTCAATTGGGATTGGGTTGAATCTATATAGCAATTTTGGAAGTATGGCCATTTTCACTAGGTTGATTGTTCCTACCAATGTGCAAGGGATAGCTTTCCATTTTCTGATATCATCTTCAATCTCTCTTTTCAGAATGCCATAGTTTTAAGAGAAAAGATCTTTGATTTCTGTTGATAGGTTGATTCCTAGGTATTTCAGTGTTTTGGATGCCATTGTGAAAGAAATTGCTTGCCCTATTTCTCTCTCAGTGAGTCTGTTGTTCATATAGAGGAAAGCTATTGATTTTTGTGTGTTGACCTTGTATCCAACTACTTTACTGAATTTGGTTATTAGGTCTAGAAGACTTTTGGTGGAGATCTTGGGGTCTTTAATACAGAGTATCATGTCATTGGCAAATAATGACAATTTGACTTCTTTATTTCCTATCTTTATTCCTTTTATTTCTTTCTCTTGTCTAATTGCCATGGCTAATGTTTCCAAAACTAT
>NW_004624853.1:1860730-1889562 GCF_000247695.1 Heterocephalus glaber | reverse complement strand
GGGGGATAACTTCAATTCCTTTGCACTTACTTAAACATATTCTATGAGCGAGTGTGTGGTCTATTTTGGAGAACAACCCATGTGGAGCTGAAAGGAATGTGCATTCTGATTTTGTGGGGTGGACCACTCTGTAAACATCTTTTAAGTTCATTTCTTCAAGAGTTTGATTGATTTCTAGTATTTCATTACTTATTTTTTGTTCAGTTGATCTATCTATTTGTGACAGTGGGGTATTGAGGTCCTGAACTACTGTTATATTAGTGCTTATTTGATTTTTCATGTCTGTTAGTATTTGTTTTATATAGTTGGGTGCAGTAATGTTTGGTGCATATATGTTTATGATTGTCATCTCTTCCTCTTGGATTGTTTCCTTTACAAGGATGTAGTGTCCTTCTTTGTCTCTCTTAATCAGTGTTGTTTTGAAATCCACTTGTTCTGCAAAGAGCATAGCTATACCTTCTTTTTTGGGGGGTTCCTGTTGCATCAAGTATTGTTTTCTAACCTTTAACTTTCAGTCTATGGGTTTCTTTTTGAATTAAATGTGTTCCTTGTATGCAGCATAGTGTTCAATCTTGCTTCCTGACCCATTCTGCCAGTCTATTTCTTTTGATTGGTGAATTGAGACTATTAATGTTGATGGTTATAACTGATATATATTGACTTATCATTGTCATGACATTTTCTTTTTGTTGGGTTTTCTCCTTTTGCTTTAATTTCTCATTGTGCTCAATGAATTCATCCTACTGGGCTTCTTGGGGTTGTGATCCTCGTTTTCTTTTCCTAGCATATTGTTTAAAATTTTTTGGAGTGCTGGTTTGGTATTCATGAAGTTCCTAAGGTTCTCTTTGCCATGAAAGTATCTCATTTCTTCATCAATTTTGAAAGATAGTTTGGCAGGGCACATCAATCTGGGTTGGATGCTGTTTTTCTTTAGGACTTGGAATACTTCACTCCAAGCTCTTCTTGCCTTGAGGGTTTGCATTGAGAAGTCTGCTATGATTCTGATAGGCTTTCCATTGTATGTGATTTGTTTCTTTTCTCTAACTGCTTGTAGAATTTTGTTCTTTTGTTGAGTTTATTGAATCTTAACTATTATGTGCCTATGTCTAGATTTTTCTTTTGATCAAGGCCAGGTGGAGTCCTACATGCCTCACTTATCTGTATGTCAAGTTCTTTTCCCCTCCTTGGGAAGTTTTCTGCCATCACTCTGTGAACAGATTTTTTATGTCATCTGCCCTCTCTCCTGTTTCTTCATTGACTCCAATCAGTCTTACATTATTCTTCTTTGCATTGTCTAGCAGCTGCTGGATTGATTTCTTGTGCTTCTTTTCTGTTTTAAAGAAATTTTTCTTTTCCTTGTCAGTACTTGAATCTTACATTGTATACCTGAAATTCTGTCTTCACATTGCTTCACTCTGCTGTGTAAATTTTCAATGGAGTTTTTAATCTCCTGGAAATCTGTTTGCATCTGTTTTATCGATTCCATTTGTTTCCAATGTTGGGATTCCATCACGTTCCTCAGTTCCTCTATTTTATTATCTGTGTCCTCTCTAGATTCATTAATCATGTCTTGCAGTATGGGCACAGTCTCTGCTGTTATGTGAGTAATTACTTCTGATTTCATTTTTTTCCAGATCCTCTTTTCTTGCCAGTTCAGGGAGTCCAGGTTGTTGAGTATTAGAGTGTTCCATCTTGTTGCTCTTAGGGGTTGCTCTAGGTGATCTGGAAGTTGGGTTTTGTGATTTGTTTATGTGTCTTCTCATTTCAACCAGAAGGGGGGGATGTGTGCCCCTGGCTCCAGCATGGCTCACCTTGGCACTGCTGGGGGCAGTGCTATGGCAGCCCAGAAGGCTCCTCATTAGGGCTGGGCATGACTCTGCTCCTTGGCACTGGGGGGGACTCTTAGACTTTCACAATAAAATTTAATCTGAGTGGTAAGAGAGTATATTTTTTCATTTTTTCCTTATCTTCCTGAGGAAGTCCCTAGTTTCTTATCATTAAGTTCAATATTTGCCGAAAATTGTTTGTAGACAGGTTGAGAATGTTCCACTCTATACTTTGCTGATAATCTTTTATCATGAATGAATGCGAGGTCTTAAAAAATGTTTTTTATATCAGTTAGTATAATGATATTATTTATTTTCTTTAGCTTGTTGATGGAGGGGATTGTATTGGTTTTCAAATGTTGAACCAAATTTGCAGAACCAAAATAAATCTCGTTTGTCCATGGTATGTAATTCTTTCTGTAAATAGTTGGATATGTTTTGCTAATATTTTTGTTGAGGATTTTTACATTTATATTCATGAAAGATATTGGCTGATGGTTTACCTTTCCTGTAATGTCTTTATCTAGTTTATTAGAGTCAAAATAAGTAGAAGTGTTTTTTCTGCTTCTATTTTCTGGATGAGAGCAGTAATAATCAGTGCTATTTCCCTTAAATGTTTGGTAGTATTCAATAGTCCTGGTGTATTTTTAGAAGGTTATTGATTATTTATTCAGTATCAATAGGTAACTGTTTAGAGAGTAAAATTCACTTTATAGGGGTTTTATTTTCCCAGGAGAATTCTAAAATCACCCATAAGACCAAACATCACCAGTGCATGCCTAGTGGCAACCAACAAATATGTTGAGTTTTGTGGAAACCAGCTAGATAAAAGATGTATGACCTTTGAAAATAGGTTAGGGTTTATGTCATTTCTTCCTTTCCCTCCTTTTCCATCCTTATTACCTACTGTTCATTGCATAACAAGCCTATGTTTCCCTATGAATAGACTGATTTTAATCTAGAAAACCAATGAATTCATAGTGGAAAAACATTCCAACAATCCAGTAAAAGTATGTCTATAAACTCATTCAGTTTGCCATCTGATTCTCATCAAGCCTCCTCATTTTGAAAATAACACTCAACATCCTATGTGCTTTTCAGCCTCACCTCTTCATACACCTCTTCTCATACCCTATAACTCCACTGTACTTCAGAATTTGTCATCTTACCAACAAACCCTGACCTTCTTGACCTTCAGGATTCTCTGCATGCTATTCCTTTACCTGGAACACTCAATTCCTTCTTTACTGGCTGATTCTGATATATTCTTCAGATATCAACTGACATATCACTTCTCAGAAGCCTTTCATATCTGCACATTCCTGTGATTCTCTGCTACTTTCTCCCTGGGTAAATAAGTGTGTCTCCTAGTTTTTTCTTTTTGCATTTTACAATCTCTCTAACATGAAAGTAATGAAACTCCTCTCTTATGAACAATTCTTATTATCATTGTTTATGTGTTATTCTCTGATTTATTATTCCCAGTGCCTAACTCATAACTTTGTATGTTGCAGATACTTATTAACAGAAGAATATTAAAATGTGGCACTTTACTTGTTTTCAAAATCCTGGTGAAAATAACTGGGGAAAGCAAAAGTCTAGCACATTTAAAGAGATACTCCATTTATGTAGGAGTTTGAGAGCACCCCAAACAGGTTCTGGGGCTCTATGTTTTTCGCCCCTGCCACCAGTTTCTATTAGAGGAGACTTAGAGTATTGGGAAGATTTTTACTGTAAAGTTCTTTAGAGACAGCTGTTATATGTCTGTCTGTCCTTTATGCTCTCTATTTCCCAGCTGAAGCCAGGGGAAGGGAGACTTCAGGAAAACAACTAAGAGCTCGACACATATCTCTGTAGTTTGGAGGATATGGAGAACACTCACTGCCTGTTTCACTCCTTTAAAATACAAAAGGGTATTTTCCTGATTTCTCCTGATAGCAAATCAATGAGGGAAAGAGCAATGGTGGACTTTCTCAATGGATAAACCAGACTGTGCAAGAGGGTCTGATTGTCCTGTGAATTTGAGTGGCTTTGAAGAGTCTCAGCACAAGCTGGGTGTGGGGGAAGCTGGATATGGTGGCACACACCTATAATCACAGAACTGTGGGAGGCTGAGACAGGAGGATCACAAGTTCAAGCCCAGCCTGGGAACCAAATGACTACAGAGGCCCTGCTCAAAGTAAAAATAAAAAGTGCTAGGGAAGTAGCTCAGTGCAAAGGCCCAAGGCTCAATCCCCAGTACTGAAAAAAAGAAAAGGAAGAAAGGGATGGAGGAGTAATAGCAGGAGGAAGAAGAGGCAGAGCTAGTGAACCTTAGACAAAGGGTTTGCCTTCCTGAATTAATTAGCTAATTCCACAAAAAGAGTTTGTATCAGCTATCTCACCAGAAGCAAAGTCTAAAAGGAGCATCATAGGTATTAAAGGAAGAAGAATCAACTGTGCTAGGTATGTGCAGGGGTCAGTTTCTCTGAATTAAAGTCCTCCACAAGAAAGAAAGAATACCTTTCTAGAAGTGAACTTTTGACAGCCAAGAAAGAAGAACTAATTAAATCTTGGTTTCTAATAACATTCTTCAATAAAAGGAACAAACTTCTTGGCCGGATGGCGGAGTCCAGGATAAGCACAGTGAATATAGGATATGAGCCCTCAGTATTTTGTACTGACAGAAAGTAAGAAAACTACTAACAACAACAACAGTACACACCAGAGCACCTCTCTTCCTTTGTATTCCCCCCACAGATACACAATGCTGGAAATGTCAAAGGTACACAAAAGCCAACTCAATGGACTCTCAACTGACGAAACCTGGGAAAACTTGAAAAGAAAATAAAGTAGTATCGAGCTATAACTCAAAGTTTAAAATAAATACTCACAAGTCCATAAAGAAATTAATGATTGAATAAATAAATAAATGGGGGAGCATAGATAAACCTCCCACACAGAAGGACTGAAATAACATGTAGATACTCTGACCTCCAGGAGGTAGCGCATCATTCCTACTACACAAATGTAATATACACAATGACTTCCTTTCCCCCAAAGAAAAATACCTTTGCATCAGAAAAACCTGATAGAAAGTGCCTCATTGAGATGGTCAAGGTCAACATCAAGAATGAAGAATCGTAGTTATAGTCTTTATCCCTGATTTAATGTGGAAGGAGTGACCCCACACCTCTGTGGACTTACTCCTCAGATCCCTGTCTGATCATGGGATAAACATCAGATGTCTCTCAGGCAAGGGACATTCTATGATACACCTGGGGGGTCTGCCCCAAACCTGCTATGTAAAACAGAATGGCCTGGGAAAATTTCATGAGCAAAAGGAGATAATGATGTGCGAGGACAATAAAGTTTACAGGATGAGATCTTGGGTAGAAAATATAAGTAGAAACTAAGGAAATCTCAATTAACTCTGAAGTTTAAATAATAATAATAATAACAATAACAATAATATGTCAACACTGGCCCCTTAGTTCTAACAAACTTTCCATAGTAATTAATGTTAAGATATTAATAATAATAGAAAATGGTCTAAGCTTATGGGATCTTTTTTGGTATCTTAGCAATTTGTACGATTATCTAAAACTATTCTAAAATAAAAAGATTTTTAAAAAAGTTTTCCAGAAAGAAAACAAAATAAAGCTGTTATTCTGTCTCCGGGAAGACAGACTATTGAACGGGGAGGGTTACAGGCAGAACATGCCCTCTTCCACCACCACAGACTTCCAACGTGAGATGAGAGCTTGGGCTGTGAGCTCATGAGAAATTCAGATTTTGATGGAAATAGAACTGTTTAATATCAGTAATGTAACTAAGGAAGGGCAGAAAATGTCTTTGAGACCCTTCTGAAATACTATTCAGAGAAAGAACAGGTTATCAAAAAGATTTGATTTGAAAGCTACAAGATAAATGATATTGTTTCTTGATTCTGCTCTGCACATCCAGATCGTTCAATGACTAATTCAATGAAATACTTATTGAATAAATGAGCCTATCTGCTCACAAACAGCATTTCCATTGACTGAGTGAACCTCCTGTGTTGTTTTATATCCCACCTGCTTTACAATCGTCATCCACCTTTGATTGCATTCATGTCTTTGCTCAGAGCCTGTATCTGGAAACCAGAAAACCTTTCTGGAGGTTTTGTTTGAAGTGAGAGTTGGGAAAAGAGAGATGATTAGCAGGGATGACAAGGCATTTCTTCTCCACTTAGTGCTTTGGGCTCAGTTGATTCCCTGTGGAAAGCAAGGGAAGGCTCAAAATAGTCTCCCAGAAGGTTCTGAGCATCTGGGAGAGACGGAAGACAGTGTACCTGTGGGGTCTTCATGGCCCGGTTCTAAAGCCTATCACAGAGCTGGGAAAAAGACCATTCCCTGACTCTTCAAGGCATCGAACCCTAACTCAGCAGCTTGATGACTAACAGCCTCACAGACATTCACAGTCAGCTGATTTGGCACCACACAACATCATTTCTCAGTCGCTTCATTCTCTGTGGTGGAGGTGAGGCTTCCCTTTCCTAGCAAGAGCTGGACAACAAGAGTAAGAAGTGGAAGTAGGAAATAAAATGGAAAATGCCTACATTTGGAAAAGTCTCTTTTCTAAATGCTTGAAGAATAATTGATACCGTCTTTGAAAGGGGCTGATTTCTTGCTTAGGCAGCTAAGATATCAAGGTTGTTGTAATTTTAGGCTAAAGATAAATATGACTTCATTTAGAAAATTGGCAAGGACAGCAATATTAGAGGGACACATATTTTATTTGGTGCTTGGAAGTGAGAGGTATAATATTATTATATCCATTTTTTGTGGGGCTCAGAGAAGTTCAAATTTGCTTAAGGTCACACAATTCATCAATTAGTATAAAGGAGACTCATTCTAAGTAATGCATTCTCTGTATCTCATACGTAAAGACCAATATAAATAGAGATTAATCTCTGGCTGGAAAAAAATGTAGATTGGCTCAACATAAGCAGCAAAATACCAAGCTCTCAGTGTGTTAGGACATGATTGTGTGCCCTGTGTTAAGCATTTTGAGTTTCCAGGGCCCTTATAGATGACAGTTGTTTTTGTTTGTGCTTTATTCTGATTTTTACTTAGCAGACATAGATTGACAAATGTGGAAAATGTCAGATGGAAAAGCTCTACTAGGTCTCTCACACATGGCCCAGATTGTGCTCATTTTATGAAGTTTGGCTTCGCACAAACCAAACTTGCTATCAAAAGGCTACTACAGAGGAGCTTCTTTTCTCTTTAGACCATATTTTTTATAATTTATTAAGTTCTTATTAATAACTGGCACCCTCCCTCTCATATGTCATCAGTTTGTACCTTTTTTTGCACAACTTCTCCCACAAGCATGGAAAAATACTATTTGAGCATATTAAAATTTTATAGTCTCTTGTTTAGCTGTGTTTCTTCCCGTCCATTTAAGCAGGACCTACATAGAGTAAATGAAATTGCATGAACTACTTTCTTGTCTCATATATCTTTGAGGCTTTGTTTGACAGCTTTAATAAGTGTAAGGTACAAGTACCAGGTCCAGTCTCAGGTCCTTACAAGCTAATTTATAATTTTTGTAACATCTGCTTTTGCACAATCTGTAGCTGTCTGTGAGTAGATTTATTTCCGTTACCATTAGATGATTATGTTTTCAGCAGATTAGGGAAATGAGTAGGGAAGATGTTCAAGACCACTGGGGCTTCTACAGTAAGAACAAATTGGCGGCGGCAGGTGTGATGTTGTTTGGGAAAAGAAGCAGCATGGATGGCATGCACGTGCCAGATTGCTGGGTAATGCAGTGGTTGCTGGCTTCCACAATGCACAGTTGTAGCATACCCTTTTTCATGCATAGATTTTTTTTCTTGGCATGATTAATAGTCTTTCATTTCAACACAATTGCAGGAGACAATGAGTCTGTCAGAGCAGCCGTTACCTCTAGTAATTTCTAAGAAGTATCCAGTGCACCATTCCTGATGCCTATAGATTCAGGATCAGTTTGTGACAGGAAGACTCTAGAATAACCTAGAAGACTCTAGAATAAAGAACAATAAGCCCATATTGATGCCCAGTGTAGAGAAGTTATGACAGTTTAACATAAAGTAATTTGAAAAATTTCCCATCAGGTAATCTGAAGGAAGATGAATTATTGGAAATAATTGTATAGAGAGAATGGAGCTCCTATTTCATAGTAACCTATGTTCATGGTGAATTGGTGCCTGTTTTTTTTTTGTACCGGGGATCAAACTCAGGTCCTTGTGCTTGTGCAGCAGGCGGTGAAACCACTGAGCTAAATCCCCGGCCCGAATTGGTGCCTGTTGACCTTGATGAAGCTACTTGAAAGACGGCATATGAGTCAATAACTTAATAATCCGACTGTAGCTTGGGTAGTCCGTTTGCTTGTCCTCCATTTCCAATAGGATTTGCAAAGCAGGTTCTGAGAGATACCTGCTGTGCATAAGTACTTGTGTGCTTTTCTTTGCACAATACTGAACTTGGAGAAAAGTCCCTAACACTTTTTGAAGGACATAAATATGTCTTATTTTGTCCTTCTGTATTTCATATCTTTCTTTAAAGAGTAAGCAAAAATCTGCTTTTCCAAACCTGATGAATGTTTATTTGCTCTGTTTTCTTTGGTCCTGTTCTTTATAACCCAAAACGAGACATGTCATTTTTCTACCCCCTTTAGTTCATAGTCCATACCTATTTCAGAAATACTTCTACCAGAAATTTCACAGTGATTGAGCAAGAGAACAGGCCTAAATTATTCTTTGACCTAAAGACAAATCTTATACATATTGTGCAATTAGGAAATTTCCTGATCCTGGGCCAGACTCCAGGTAATAACAAATTTCCACATAACAATGTGTGTGTCAGACCTGGTGAATTATAAAACAGCACCTTGTAATCTTTCCCAGAAGTTGAAATTGTGTGGGAGGTGGATTAAATAATTTTTACCCAATTTATTTAATCACTCTCTGTAACTCCATGTCCCCCTCCCCACTTAATTTTATCCCATATAATGGAACACATTCTGCCTTTTAAGCCTCCAAAATGTCTCAGGCATTTTGGGGAGTAGAGGGAACTAATAAAAAGAAATTTGAAATTCAGTACCTGTTTTTGGCTTCTCTTACCATTGAACACAAAAAAGGACTACATAAGTACATTCTTTGTAACCTGCACAGGGATCTCTTTGCGGGAGTGGTAGAATTAAGCATCTGGATTTTAACCACAGACATCATGTAAATTCTTTAACTCTCAGTCTTCTCAAAATTAACTATATCTCTAATTTGAGATCCTTAATCAAGGAAAATTTTCTGCTAGAATTTTCTCTTCAGAGGTATGTTTGAAATAGGAAGTAACATAAAAAGAAAAATTGTGTACTGGGGTTGCTTCATATAAAAATTGCTAATATTTGGTGAGCTTGAACATGTGCCAGATACAAAATATTTTACATTGTTTAACTCATGTAGTCCTTGTGAGGACATATGAATGCAACACCCCCTTGCCACTTTTAAAGTTAAAAGTTGAATCTTAATGGAACTAATGTGTAGAAATGATGGGATGTGAACCTGAGCATTTCATTCACCTAAGCCCTTCATTCTAGGGCCCGATTTATTAACCACAGTGATCAACTGGTGAATGCTTGTGTTTGTTAACTACCGGACAGTACCCACAGATCTGAGCTCTTTTCATTCCATTCCCTGCAGCTTCCCCTACTCCATATGCTAGTACTTGGGCATTGATATTCTTCAGAGAATCAGAATGAATAGAATCAACATCCTCACCACTCTGTGTAAAACAGAGTTCTTCTCCCCTAACTTATCAGCATCATCTCATTCATAGCATTTATTGCTTTGTGTAATTCATGTTATGAGTGTGATTTGTATTTGTTTTGTTTGTTTGTTTGTTTAGTACTGCCTCCCCTTTCTACTTCTTTCACTTAAATATTGGCTCCATGAATATAGGGACAATGATATGGGCTTTGTTTCAGATACTCAATACATTTTATTAAATATGTGAAGGAAACTGGTCAGTACAATAGCCAACATGTTGGGTTTAATGAGTATGTGTGTGTTTGTATCTTTTTTTGTAGGGATAAATTGTAAGACATGCTTACTTTTCAGCTACAAGAGTAATAGATTTCTTAGAAATTTAAAATTAGCAGGACTGTGATTTTGCTCTAAGAGTAAGTTTCTCATGCAAATGTAATGGATCACAGTCATGGTGGGCAAATCACTTGAAAGATGCTGTCCAATTATAAGCTGATTTATGTTGTAACATTTCTAAAAGACAGAGTCTAATGTTAGGGGCTAAAATGTACTACTCCCCTGTAAATTCATATGTTGTAACCCTGAGCCCTAGTATCTGAGAATGAGATATACTTACAGGTAAAGATTTTAAAGAGGCTATTAAGTTAAAGTGAGGCAGTTAGTGTGGGCAATCAGCCAATCTGAATTATTTCCTTATAAGAAAAGGAGATTTGGACACACAAACAGATTCCTCTCTGAGGGAAGAGGAAAAAGGTGGCCAAGGGGTGAGGTCTCAGGACAAACCTCACCTGCTGATACCCTGATTGTGGGCTTCCAGCCTCCAAAACTGCGGGGAGCTCAATTTCTGTTGTTTATTTCATCCATGGTGTTTTTGAGGCCACCATAGCAAACTATTGGAGCATCTAAGAATGGGGAAAGTGTGGCATCTGTGGAAAAAGTGACAAGATAGTCATGAAAACAAACCTCTTCATTACCTATTTATTGCTTAGGAAGAAAAACAAGCTATTCTGTGGTAGAGATGTGGTTGATTCATCATCTTGTCTTGGCCTGATACCATTGCACACTCAACTCAAATTATTCACAAAACAAACATCATTACATGGTCCAGCAGATGGACTTTAGGGTGGTCCTATAGTCTTCAACACTTGTCTATACCTTGTGAGGTTCCCTCCTCTAGAGTCCATTTCTTCTAAAAGAATATGGCAGAGTGTGACAGGGTACAAAGGAATGCACATATGTAGCATACTGCGTAACATGGTGTGGTTATGTTACCTGAGATTACAGCACCCATCTTGCTGGAGCCCCCTGCACTAGTTCTGGAAAAGTAGCATCCACGTTGAGGGGGAACCTCATGGAACAAGGAACCAAAGGTGCACTCTTCAGTCTGAGGGCAGCCCCTGGCCAACAGCTAGATATTCATGCTGTCCAGTTAGGGTAATGATAAAAAGCCAACATTTACCAAGTTTAAAACACTGCTTTACACTCTAGACGAAAGCAAACTCAGCTGTAGAGATCCATTTTATACATAAGAAAAACTAGCACTGGAGAGTAAATAAACTTGTGTAAGTTCTCATGACTGGCAAATAAAAGGGCTGGGACTTAGACTCAGGCAGTTGGATGGTGCTGACTTCCACAGGCTAAATACCTTTCACAGAATAACCAGCTGGATCTCATCCCTCAGATTCATGGATTACTGTTTGATTTTTCTTCCCATTGTATTTCCTCCAACAGACAGCAAACTTCTTCTGGCACAGGAATGGTGTGATGTGACTTTGTATTGTCCATGTAGGTTAGCATGGGCTTAGAAGGAAAAAGTAAATAGACTTAAAAATAAATTGCATCTTTTTGGTGGAAAAATTGTGCAGTGTCATGCTACTGGCGCTGACCAATTTTGCCTTCAGTGATCTCTTGTTGATTGCTTGGAATTGGTCATGAGAGTATTTTTACCACAGCTCGAAAACACTACACAACAAGGCTTAATTTATTGCCTTGTTGGATATCTAGGCTTAAGAAAGTGATGGACAATATGTTAATCTAGCAGATTAAATTTAAAAGTGTTTAATAGTGTAAAGAAAGGTCATATCATAGTTGAATTATAGTCATAGGCTGGTATAGATACAAGAAGAGACAAAACTCAGTGAAAGTATTATTTAAGAAATCAGTGGCTACACAGAATTAAATAAAATATTGCACATTTTATTATTTGTAAATATGTGCTACCTTTATGTTTGTAAGATTTGTACTAAATTTTTATGTTTACATTTATATGCTTATATGTGACTATTTATTTTTATTACAAATCACTAGTTTCAGCTTCTTTATATCTTTTTTGATAAAATGTTTACAAAAAACAGAGAGAGACTGTGCAACAGAAAATAGAGCACATTCTACCAATGCTTGAATGGTCTGTTAAATACAGTTATATTGGAAATTTTTTTTGTATTCTCAATCTTTAGGTTTTGATTTTCTATTTCTGTCATGGTGTGTGTGGAGGGATGAGGTGACAAGATGCAGTTCAAGCCACTGAATGTGATCACAAACTACAGGCAGTGCTGTAAGAATTTAAATTCAGAGCACTAGAATTAGAGAGGAAGGTAGGCATTGTAGAGATTGGGTGAATGGGCCCTAAAATGTGTTTTAGGCTCTTTTTTTCCTTTGAATACATGATTATATACATTCTTAAAGCTTTTGTGTGTCTATTTTATAACAATGATTGTTATAATCATTATCCAAATTGTCAATAGATTTTTAATGTTATAGGGATTGGATTTAGGGGCTTTCCAGCAAGGTATATCCTCTGGCTCTGTTTTATTTTGAAACAGGATCTTGATGGTTTGCTAAATTTCCCAGGCTGGACTTGAATTTGTGATCCTTCTGCCCTGGAATCCCAGAGTGTTGGAATTTCAGACATGCACCATCACACCAGGCACCTGTTACATTTTTTTATGTAATATTCTCATTTGGATTCTCTAGTACAAATAAGAAAGTTAAAGAGTATATGAATAAACACAGTTGGCCACACTGTAGGTGGTCATACCTAAGATCTTACCAGATAACCTACGAAAGGCCGAGGTAAAAGATAATATTTTATTTTTTTAAAATCCCCCTACTACAAATATAGGGCAAATTTATACCTTGGGCTTAACTGATGGCATTTTCAAAGCATACACACTTTATTTCTTCTCTTTCCTATTCTGGGCCATTAGCCCCTGAAAATGTAGTTCTAATAGGTTAGAGACTTTTTTCGTGCTTTCATCACTGCTATATCCCAGCCACAAGTAAATGTTGATTCATATTAGAAAAAACAGAAGGACTCAACACTAAGAAAAAAAATGTTGTTAAGTGAAGGAATTAGGCCATTTGAGTGGAAATGCAGCAGTGTTAAATCTGTTTTATTCTGATATCGAGGCTATTTAAAAAGCATTAGATTTTCTATCATGTACCTTAATATATGTTTTGACAGCTGTGAAAAGGCACAGGGAAGGATTTGATCTCTTAACAGTGACCTGGGTGCTGACAGTATGTGGCTTTGCATGTAGCACTTTGAATTATTCCAGTAATTAGATAGTTAACAGTCATAGTAAACATGGAATCAAGGGTGTGATGATAGTGCATAGTCACTATCAGATTCATTTTGTGAAAAGGCACTGAATATGTCATAGACTTATTCTGCTTACATGCCCATTTCTTCAGAAATATGTATACTGAAACAAGTATAAGATTTAGACAAATGATAGTAGCTAATAATGATAGTGACAGTCATATATTTATTGAGTTTTTCCAGTATGCCTTTTCTCTCTTAAGAACTTCACCATTGTTATCTCATCTAACATTGATAAAGTCTCTGTGAGATACATATTCTTGGTTATTCCATCTTATTGATGAGAAACTAGTGGTTCAGAGATGTTATTATTGTTTATAGTAGGACTTTTAAGGTTATGGTGTAGAAGCAATGAAAATAGATTAGAAAGGCATTGAGCTTTGGTGGGAAAGTGGATGGTTGGTAGAAAACACTGGTTCAGTGAATTAATCTCAGTTAACTCACAGCCAACTGCTGGTATCAGTATTCTCAAATAGGAAGATAGGTTTTAAAAATCCTCTGCAGATTAAAAAAAAAATCCTCTAGAGTTAAAAAAAAAAAGTTTTTGTAGTTCTTAGTTTGATTTTCTCTGTGGGTAGATGTACCTGTTGTTTCTATCCAGTAAAAACTCTTTGCTATGGTTTGGATAAGTGTCTCACAAAGGCCCATGTATTAAAGGGTTGGTTGGCAAACTATGGCACTGTTGGGAGGTGGTGGAACCTTTAAGAGGAGGCGATGGTGAGAGGAAGTTATGTCATTTAAGCTGTATACTTGAAAAGGATTGTGGGACCCCCATGAGCCTTCTCTCTCTTTGCTTCCTGTTCACCATTAGGTGAGCAGTTTTCTCTGCCATGTGTTCCCACCATGATGTTTTATCTTGCTGTGAGCCCAAGATGGTGGGTCAATGGAGCATGAACTGAAACTTTCAAAACTGTAAGCCAAAATAAATGTTTTCTCTTGTAAGGTGTTTGTTTCACCTATTGTTACAGTGACAGAAAGCTGACTATATGATTCTTTTTTTTTCTTTTGACTCTATTTCTCTCTCTCTCCACTTTGTTTGCCCTTTCTTTGTGATTCTGCTGTAGTATGAGTCAAATGGAATTGGTGCTGAACCAAGAGCCAGTTAACATGGCTAACACTTCCACAGGGAAACCACACTGCACAGTCAATTTTTCTTCTTTTGACACTTACAAGAGTTGAAAGTTGTTTCATCCAAATTTAAGATCAATAGAGGTTTTGTTGGATAATTTAAGATTTTCAGTCCTAACTAGATATTATTTAGAAAAACTTCTGTTTCTACTAAACCTACATTTCCATTCCTTCCTTTATCAAGGAGAGGATATTTAATTGAATCTTGACAATTTTGAAAAGTACTCTTTTGATAAATTGATTTTTCTGCCCCTTTCTCACAGCAGCCTGGAAGGTGACATGTGAACAAGGTGGCTTGTGGGATATCCTTGTCTCTAACCTTCAAGCAACTTTCTCTGCTGAGTAAGGCTCAGAGTAGAGACAGAGTTTAATATCAGGAGGGCCTACACAAATGTCCAAAGACAGAATTCTGAAGAACAAAAGAGGAGGTTAGGGTGAGGCAATGTAGGAAGACTTGGAGAGTGGGTGGTGTTGAATTGGACCTTAAGCATCTGGAAGACGAAGAGGTGAGAGTAGTAAACAGAGATGAAGAATACTGAAGAATATTCCAGGTCAGGTTTTAGCATACAAGGGTGGAAACTAGTTCTCTAAATAAAGTTTGGGAACTGTGTGAGGACCACCTACTGATTGTAAACAGCTGGCTACAGTTATAGAAATGGGTAATTCCAGATGTTTTCTTCTGGAATGTCATATGAAGGCATTTAGTATTGATGAAAGCACTAGTCCATGAGTTAAACAATTTGTGTTAGAATTTTAGTCATGTATTTTGTGACCTGAGCCTTATCTTTCATTTCTTTATGGTTACTTTATTCACTTTTAAGATGGGAGTAATTCCATAGTTCCTATCAGTTTTTAAGATAATCAAATAAAGGTATATGCATATATATAATTTAGAAATTGTAGAAGTCTTTGAAAATAAATAGGTACATGAATAGTTAAGAGATTTTCAGTAGGAAGATGTAAGAAAATTGAATGTAAAGGATGCAGAAAGCCATTCAGGAAGCAAAGGAACCCAATGACAAAAGAATGGAATATTTCATAGTTTTAATTCCCTTCCTTTCCATAACAAAGATCTTGATATTTCTTTTCCTTCTGTAGGAACCAGAAGGCTTTGTGGAAGGATTGGAAGAGGGAGAAGATAGTTTGTTTTAGTCTTTGTGCTGCTATCACAGAATACCTGAGAATAAATAATTTATAAAGAATAGAAATTTGTAAGCATGTGATCTGGCAGCTAGGAATTCCAGCTTGGCAGCTGTCATCTAGTGAATATGTCACTCTGTGTCAGAATGCATAAAAGCAAGAAAGGGTCAAACTTGCTTTTGTAACAAACAAACCCACTCCTGTGGTAATGAACATTACTCTGTTCTCATGAACTAAACACTTGTCAATAGACTCTGCCAGCCAGTAACTTGCATTGTTGATTGATTTTCCAGCATACAGACTTTGAGGGGATACATTCAAACTATAGCAGTTGCAGAAAGATAAGGATATATGTATTTAAGTATTTCTAAATACAGTTATCCCATGGTATCAGTGGGGAATTAGTGCCAGTACATCCAATGGATACCAAAAATCTATGGATGCTTAAGTCCCTTATACAAAACAATGCAATATGTGTGTGTAACCTGTGCGCATTTCCTGTGGATTTTAAATCATTTCTAGATTACTGATAATACCTAGGACAAAGTAAATGGTGTGTAAATAGCTCCTTTGCTGTATGCTTTAGGGGATAATGACAAGAAAAAGAATTCTGTACATGGTCAGTACAGACACAACTTTTTTTTCAAATCTTTTTGATCCACAGTTGGTTGAATCTACAGATACAGAATATTGATTGGATTTTTTATGTATGAATGTAAATAAGTTTACATTTTATGTAAGTACCTTTTAAAAAATTTTTGGTACCAGGGATTGAACTCAGGACCTTGCGCTTGTAAGGCAGGCACGGTGCCACTGAGCTAAATCCCCGGACTCTATAAGTACCTTCTTAATACTTGTCAGCCATTCACTGAATATTGCATACCAACCATGGAACGCAGAATCATTAAAGATAAATATTATTCACTCACATTTACAATAAATTGAAGAGATGTACAGGAAATGTAGGAAGCTAGTCTAAGCTCAGAGAGTTGATTTCATGGAGAGCTGGAGCATTTTCACCCACATTTTGAAAAGTCATGCTCTTGAACATCTCAAATCACTAAATCCTTGTGTATTTCTCTGTTTCCGTCCCAATATGACACACTTCTCACTTGTTACTGGGCAGCCTTCAGGAATGGCTGCACTCTGCAGCTGAGTTTCACAGGTATACCATGCTCTCAGCCCTGCCCTGGGCACAATCATAATTGGCTCAGGGCAGAATCATTTCCTTACCCCACTGAGCAGAGTTTCTCAGTTTTACATGGCAACAATACAGAGGCTGTTAGATCTAACTGGGAACAGGCCAGCGATTTTACATGTGATTGTCAAAGACATGAAGAGTTCTAGAATAAAAAAGTAAAATTAATGGAACTTATCACTGACAATCCAAAACCACAAATCTTTACTATTGATTAACTATAAAGCAATGATACAGAACTGAGAAAATGGCTGAATATTCACAAACTTAATTTTCCTTACATAAACCACAAAATCCATCCATTCTTTTACTGTCATTTATTTAATTAGTAAACATTACTGTATGTTTCTATATATGAGATAGAATTATACACTATTTTTGGCATAGCCTTTGAAATATCAATTGGCTGAAATATTGGTCTATGATTTCTTTAACTAGTGTTCTCTTTACTATTTGAATAATCTCATTCTAATGAACTCTTTGTCATTATTTTGCCAAAGCCCTCATAGAATCATTGTATTCCACCCCCTGGCTATTAATAAAGCTTACTATTTCACTTATTGTGGAAATGTTTTCAATCTATGGTTATGGAATAATTATTCTTCAATTTTTTCCAAGAAGATGGTTATGGTAGGTATGCAAAAATTTGTTGACTGAGTACATGTTACAAGGATAGAGATTGCTAATGAATAAAACAACAAAGATTCATAGGAATTTATAATAATGTGTAATCATTACCAGCCTACTTTAAACATAAATATTAATTAGAATATATAAGTTTTGATTAGTCAACTTCTTCCATATAAGAAAATCTAGTGGAAGGTGATAAAAAAGTTAATTTGTTTGACTGAAGTAATCATTTCACCATATTATATATATAGTATATATTTCTATACAATTTTTTAAAAATTAAAAATCTTTGCTCACATTAGCTTGGTTGATGGAGTGAGAGAAGTCATGGTAAAGGATCAAATGGAAAATTAGAAGGAGGAAGATGAGAGTGAGGGTGTTCACAGCTTTTCTGAATGTACTTTAAGGTTTCTAGCTAGGAATGACAAGGCCGCCCGTCTTGTCCCCATATCTCCTGGCCCATTCCATGTTCTCCTAGTTTGGGGGATCAGTGAAGACTCCTGGAGCTCTTTGAGTATGTGGGTTGGCATCAGTAAAAAGAGAGCTTTTAGTATGAGCCAGGTAGAAGACTAGGTAGTTACAAGATACATCTTTAGGATGAGAGGAAAGGACTTATGTGGGACTTTGAATTCTTACTGGGGAAAAGGAGATGTCTTCCCTGGGGAGGGGGTTTTAAGAAGTGTAGCAGAAGAGAAATGAGGCCTGAAATAAAGGAGAAGGCAATAAAATTCATTAATAACTAAGCTGCGCATGCTCTCAAATGTGCTACTTGTGGTGAATTCAATGATTAAGAGTTCATCTGAGATCTGTGAAAGTAGAAATATTGACATAAATTAAATTGTTTAAAAATTACTAATGCATTTCCTTTTATTCTTTTAAATGTAGTTTCAAATGTTTTGATCATAGAGAATCTTAGTTCAGAATCAACTCAGATCCTGCCTTCATATGGATTCATAGTCACTTGTCCATTACCAAATCTTTTTCTCACCTAAATTAGCTAAAAATTATATTTTGCCACACTTTCAATTTGTATTTCATCCCTCTCCCCCAAATTATAGCATTTTAGGAAAGGTTATCTTCTTATGGCCTAATGAAAAAATTGCAATAAAATATTGCTTAATTTTCATAAGGTGTGGAAAATTTTTGGTGGCTCTAGGAACAAAGATAATGAGTGCTCTAAGTTAATTTTCAAATGGGTGTTCAGGCATTTAGGAAAAAGAAGATGGTGCTTCTGAGATGTTATTGTTTAGCAAGAGAACATGTTATTAATGTCATTGAAAATCAGTCATGGTTTGGTATGAAACAAATACATAAGGAAGCAATATGGGCTTCTCTCTGTTGTTTCATGGACACTGAAAAACAATGTGACTTCTTTAGGGCATACTGCAGTTCCTTATAAAGAAGCACACTCTATTTTTTCATAGTTTTATTTATTCCCAACTCCTGTAATTTTTTTGAGATGGGAGTAGTGTTCTTATTGATTCTTACACCTAGCTACTCAACCAAAACAATAAATCGTATTTACAGAAAGAAAAATAATATTGATTTTTTTAATACCTGTGTGTTTTCTATATAGAGGAAATTTATGTTTGAGAGGTGGCATTTGTTAAGTCTACATATATTTTAATGGACCTGATCACTGTAGTCTTTATTAGTGGCGGATGAAAGCATTTTTCATTTTTTGGGTGAACCCATGTTTTAAATGAAAGCTTTACAGGAAAGAAAACACATATTCAGTGAATTTGTGAATTTGGAAGATAGTGATGACTTTGAAACTTATCTTCTTAGACTACAAACCTCAATTTTTGGGTTGTTTGTGTTTTAGACAAAAATTTAATAACTATATTGTGGAGATAGGAATGAATAACCAGATACCACAGCAGGGCAGTATTAAAGGTGGAGATCCTTGTATAGACTACATGAGTTCCAGTCCTGACCTCTTTTGCCCAGTTTCTCCCCTCTGTAAAATAGATATGATAAATGTTCTTTACTTCATAAGCTTATTTGCTACATATATCCAGTGATTTGATATTGATAAAGCACTTGGAACAGACCACTATGTGGTAGTTTATAACCAAAAGTAAGTCGGGCATGGCAGCCCAGGCTGAAATCACAGCACTCTGGAAGGTTGATGTAGGAGAATTGCAAATAAGAGCCTGGTGTGGGCAAAATAGTGAGACCCTGTCTCAAAATTTAAAAAAAAAGAACAAAAGAGGGATTGGGGATATAGCTCAGCTCAAAGGCCCCGGGTTCAATCCTCCATGCTGCAGAAATAAACTAAAAGTGAACAAATTATTCTGGTTGGAGTGGGAATATATTTAAACATATAGAGGAACATGTTCTTTTTAGCAGCACAATTCCATGCCTATATGCAGTTAGGTACTTTCACATGTTCATTTGCTGTTCATTTTTTGTATCTGTTCCTAATAATGTGCTGTTTATATGGATTTTAGATGCTCTTTCTACTTTTTGGTGTTGTTTTCTTTGCGTTGTAAAAGCTGCTTAAGAAGGATTTTCCCTAGTAATATTTTTGTGAAGAAAATGGCTCTGATGTGATGGACTAAGTGGTGCTGGCATTGCTAAGAAATTGATACTGTCTATTCCAGAAGGATATGGGATCGAACCATTTACCCTTCACCTTTTCCGAAGATGAGGTCAAAATTTAGATAAATAAAGGAAGACTGTAGGTTTTCCTTTCTTTCATGTCTTCAAGTGCCCATCTGGAGTTTATAAGACAGAGGGACAGTATGTTTGTATAGTCTTTTCCACTTGTGCCCATGTACATAATAAAAAGATTAAATAGTATACTTAAATGATTCATTAATCTGATCTCATTTACCTAAAACATATTAGGTAAACACCACAACAGTTATTTTATTTTTAATTTCTAGCCTCAGCAAAATGATTACATTTGAAAAGGTCAGGCCTTCTGACCTGTAAGTATTAATGATTCTCTGCAATTACCATACCAATTTGTCCATATGCCTATGAAATTTTTCCCTAAACTACTGAATTATCACCTACTGAGTTTAAAAACATGTATTTGATACTTGAGAGGCAATTCAGCCTCAATCCTAAGTAGTGCATATTTGTTTCTTGCAGTATATGATATCAAATAATACCATGCTCAGTAGCTGTTAAGTGTATGTATGACCACCTACCAGGATTACTAATTATTCCTTCTGCTCTCGATACATCAGTGATGAGAAAGATGCCATGTTTTTAGAGTTGTCACTTTACTAAGCTGGGCATTTATGGAAAAATATTAAGTGTACAGTTTTCATTAACTTCTTCATGGTGCTTACAAATTTATCTGATATTAAACAGAGAAGAAAAAAAATGATGATAGCAATGAAGGCCAAGATCCAGATCCATTTCTTACTCTTCATTTAGTTACTGTTTAAACATTGCTAAACACCATTTGTATATGAGGAAAATGGCAAGAATCCCTTGCCAGGAAGATGACAGACTTTGAACCTTGGTGAGTCACCAGGAATGATGAGGTTTCAGGTTTGATAAAGGCTGGAGCCAGGAACCAATTTGAAAATGAAAGAAACGACTTGAGAAAAATAACTTCCTTGGTAAGATCAGACTGCTATTTTACTTTATATGTTATAATTCTATGCAACAGAAAGAAAAAGGGAAGGGGAAATTAATAGAAATCAAACTATCATCGGAGGGAAAGAATGAAAAGGGCTAAGGGCTGAGGCCAGAGTTCACAGCCTCTCCCAGTGGGGCTCTGGACTGTAGTCCTTTCATTGAAGCTGTACTCCATTCCAAGCATGCAGCTGTTCCTAACAAATCTCATGGAGTCTCTGTTTTGAAATATATGGTTGTTGGAGGCAAGCAGTGTCTTAAGTAAATTTGTATTATAATTGAAGAAAGTAGAGTGTGGTTTGACAGTATCTGAATTAGGAATTTATTTTATTCCTTTTCAGGAGCATAAATAAATAAAGAGCAATAATGAGAAATCTTCCTTAGAGTATGTAATGAACTGTGGTTAGGCAGGATTTAACAGTGTGATTTCTTTAACTGTGGTAATGTAAGACAAGCTCTGTATGTAAGGAATATATCTTTTCATGTGTACTTTTCCCAATATGCATATATCTACTTCACTGTTATTGTGGGTATTGGAAATTTTAAAAAAGTATTTAGCAGAAATAAACTTACTTATTTCAGCATATATTCATTCAGCCTTTTAATATATTAGCTAAGATGAAAGAGGTTGTTTTCGTTTTTATTTTCCTCTTTCTGCAGAAAGGTTCAGCTGCTTTGCTTTTCTCAGCCTTGTCATCTTACGTAATGAAAGGCTGATGGAGAGTCTGGGTTCACAAGCAGCCCTCTTCACCACCAGGAGGAGGCTGCAAGAGTAACTGGTTATAATTATTGATCAGCAGCTGCTACCCAAGGCCTCTCCTGGGGGTGGACAGTGGCTGCTCCACTCACATTCCAAGATGACCACAATTATTCTGCTGGGCATGGATTTGAATTTATTCCAAGGGTGGTACTTTTCCTCAAAGTAGTTATTTGGAATGCAATGCTGCCAATTTATAAAGAAATCGTGGTTGAGAAGTCTAGCTCTTGATTGCTCTTAAAATAGCTTGAGACCTAGTGGAAATCACATTATATCAGTGTCTTTTCCACTCTACTTCTATGTCATTGTTTGAATGTGTAGGAGAAGACACCGAATGTGTAAGCTAATGGCATTTGAGTGGGTGACCTATGAAGCCTACTAGGCCCTGACAGCCAGTCAGAGTGACCGAAATCTTGTGGACGCTCTAAAAATAGTCCTGATTTTTGTATGAAGTCCAGTGAAACTCCCAGAGAAAAAGAGAACTTCACTTATTCTTTTGCTTTTTTTAATGAGTTGCTTATAATTTTGCACATGTATCTGACTTTTTTTGTGCCCTTAGAGGCGATAATTGCAAAGGTTTACAATTCTTTCTAACCCTTTCCAGAGTCCTGATATACACCGAAGTTCCTGTGAGCCATAGAAACTTTTGAACTTAGAAGAACTGGGTAAATCCTGGTTTTCCCTCTTGCTGCTTTGTAATACTAAACAAGTTATGTATCGTCTTTAAATTCAGTTTCTTGTCGAACTCCAGTCGTTCTGAAGTGTGATCCTCATTGCCCATACAGCAGTTTTATCTTTCCTGCTTCCAGCTGGACACTCTCTTTAGGATGTGCCAATCATACCTGAAATAGTTGTGCAAAACAATGCCCCGATGTCTACTCCCACTGACTGCCCTCCTACCTGCATACTCATGTGCGCAAGTTAGTGAGGTGGGATCTTCCTTTCCCTGCTTCTCCCTCCCCTTCCTAGTCGATGAGTGGAAAATCATTTTGATTATTCTTCATATTATTTCTCTGCTCGCTCTCCTCTTCTCCACTTCTGTGGCCATTACCCTAGTTTAGATTATTATGACTGTGGGCCTGCAGTCATGTAATGGATCCGTTACAGGCTTCAGTGTTTTCTCTCGCTTTCATGTCTACCCCCTTCATTTTGTATCCTTCCCTCCACTGCCTGTCTAATCTCCTTGAGGCATGGCTCTCATTCTGCAATTTTTCTTCTTAAAAGTCCTTAAATGAATCTCTCTGTGAGCTGAATGAAGGCCAAACTGCAAGTGCATCTAACACATCATTGTGTACCCTCATGAGTCTAATAGGAGGTCAGTTAGGCTCTGGCATACAGTACATTTTCTCTGATGTTTCCTCATATTTAAATTCAGTTTTGCTTTTTGGCAAGGGTACCAAAAAATGAGGTTGTGGCTTTCTTAGTCACATCATATCAGAAGGCACTTTGATGTCAATTTATTCCATTAATGAAAATGTTAACTTTGATCAGTTGGTGAAGGTGGCATCTGCCAAGTTGCTCCGTTACACTGGTACTATATATCTTTGTGCATAGTAAGTGTCTCATGGGGAAATGATTTGAGAATATTTTAATATCTTGTTATTTATCACAACATTATGCTAATTTTATCATACCATTGACTGTTCTTGCTTGAAAGAGTTATTATTTTGGTGTCTTCCAAAGAGTAATTTCCAGTTTCAATCACACCTTAATCAATAGATACTAACTGGAATTTTATAGTAAAGAAAAGTTCCTCCACTGTTATTTATTTATCCATCCACTTATTTGTTCATTGACTTACTTATGTCAGTACAGGCATGTGGATCTTTATGATATTCCATGCTTTACAATCCATTACTATCATGATTTATTTTGTTGTTTCCACTCTGAGATTCAAATTACCCTAGTCCTCCTCCTCCTCATTCTCCTCCTCCTTACCCCACCCCCACCAAACACTTACATATTTTCAGGCACAAGATATTATAAATTCCTCTTATAATTCCTCTGGCCTAGCTCTAGATTCAACTGTTTCTCCAGGAAGACTTGGTTTTCTTTTATTGGAGAATAGTATTTAGAAACCAAAAGCTGGGTATTAGGTGGATTCATTAGTGCTGAGGTACTAGGAAAGACTAGGAAATACTAAGGAACTGTTTCATAGTAAACAGGCTAAGGAAACAGGATAAGTACAGGCAAAGTAATCCTGAACCAAAATGAGAATTTCTGGGACAATTAGAGAAATCTGAATAAGTTGTATAGACTACATAGTCTTATATATTTCTATCATCCTGTCTTGATGAAGTAAAAATAATAGGAGCATACATATTATTAATTGTTTTTTAATTTTTTTCAAATTTCTTCAATTGAAAAATTGATCAGAGTTGGGGACAAGATAATTCAGGAAATAAATGAAAATATACTTAGTCTTCTAAATTAACCAATTTGAAAAAAATGACAATTTCTTTCACAAATTATTGTTCCAGAAAACAATCTCCTTTGATGAATATTCACGTTGCTTCTATTTTTATATTTTTTAATATAGCAGTATATAAGACTACATTAAACATATTTATATGTAAATTTTTAAACATTTGGAAATCTCTGAAAAACACTTTTTAAAGTGAGATTGGTTTAATAATTTATAGTATAGCCATAAGCAGTGTGAAATAATCAAAAATTATGATACAGATCAGGGTTTGGTCAACAAGAACCTATGGGCCTGGTTACCTGTGCACTAATTTACCTATCAGCCAAGGCTTTTTCCTACTACCGGGCAGAGCCACAGTTCAGTAGCTGATGCAGGGACTAAGGCTCACAAAGCCTGCAGTGTTTTCTATCTGTCTCTTTATAGAAAATTTTTGTCAGTCCTGATACAGGTTATTAATATTCAAAATGACAGCATCTTGTAGTGAAAAAGACATTTCTTACAAATACTTATGTATAATATATGTGTACATGATATATATCTTAAAGATCCACTTGATTTAAAGTTATCTAATGGACAGAGAAACTCTGAAAGACTATTCACCAAGGTGTGAAACTCCTTATCTCCTTTTTTAAGTATTCTTAAAATACTTGCAAACCTCGAGCTTTGTTAAAATAATTGTATACATTTTACTGTCACATTTTTACTTCCAGTAACTTTTCAATCCATTTCGTTTAGTCTTCTGCACCTAAAACTCTAGTGACACTGGATGGAGAAGGATCAGGAAAAAAAAATGCAAATTTTAATTTTTAAATGGGACAACCCTATATGGCAGTTTACTCAGAACGAGCTGCTTCATAGCTGCAGGGAAAGTTACATCACTGTCATCCCCATGGCTTTCTCTGCACCGCGGTTGTAGTTTCTGCTCACCCTGCCTAAGCTGCTGTTTACTTCTCACTTACCCTTTCGGTTCTGTCATGCCTCTTATTTTGTCCTTTTCTGTTCTCGGTCCCTGGGGCTCTCAAGTCCCATGCTTTGGGATTTGCTAGCTGTATGGTGATAACTCCAGATTCTGTATCTGAAGCTCCCAAACCAGAGCTTTCTAGACATCTCCAGGCTGTCTCCAATCCAATTTCATCTGGTGCTATCTGTTACTGGTCCACCTTGCACCACTGGTCCATTTTTCCAGTCAACAAGTCTCTGGCAGTCCAGCCTCACTGTTCCACATACTGGTCATCAGCCTTCCTCCTACTCTCCTAGTTCAGATTGTTTTTCCTGTTACTTCTTTCTGAATATTTACATCTACCTACCAGATTCCAGGCAAAAAAAGAAAACCAGTTGTAAATGCTGACCTGAAAACAATAAAACAGTATAAGAATAAAAACTCACTCTTCGAATCATTTCAGGAGCCGTTTCATTGCCTACAGTGATGTTTTTCACAATGTTATCCATGAACAACTTGTAGCAGATCCTCTGAGGTTGGATAGCATAAATGCAGAATTAAAAGAATTTGAAGCCCCAGTCTAGGCTTCTTCAAAGAATTACTGAACCAGTAAGTCTTTATGACTGATAGAGTAGCCTACAATCTCTATGTGTAATGACACCAGATGGTTTTTACGTGCCCTAATGTTTGAGGATTACTATATCAATATATTTCTATCCAAGGTATTTATGGGAGTAAAACCTTCCATGGTCTGTTTCTTACTAATTTCTTTAATCTTGTTTTTTGCCATTCCTTAACTAAAACCTAAATTTCTACTGCTATAAATCCCTTCACCTCTCAGCTCATACCTTGCCATTTACTTCTTCATAAGTTTACTGTTCACTTTGTCTGAAACACCTCTCTCACCATACTTCCCCTGGCCACATGTGAATTTATTTCATGTCATGGCTCAGCTGCCTCTGCAGGAGCCTTGCTGGCCTCCCCAGGTGCACAGGGAGTTCTGTCTCTCCAGAGCACTGTTAGCAAGCTTTGTCGGTATGCCTGGCACCTTGGTCACATTCTGTAAAGGTTTGGCAAATTATGTTAAAAATTTGCAAGAAGCTTATTAGACTAGTGGAGAGGGGAAGGGAATGTGGTGATAGGAGGAGAGGAGAAGGTTGGGAGGGGAAAAGACAAGTGAAAATGATTAAGATGCTATATCCGTATGTACCACTTCTCTGAGATGAATGTAATTTTTATGTATTACAAACATATATCAATAAAAAGAATAGATTAAGTCTATCTTTGGCTGTGGAACAAATCGCCCTGAAATAACAACTGCTTGTTTAACTCATAATTCTCTGGGTCTTCAACAAGGTCTGAGGTCAGCTGGGCAGTTCTTCTGACTCAGGTGTGCTTGCTCATTTATCTGTGATCCATGCCTCTCAGAGAGGTGACTGTGTTCTAGAGATGGGCTGATTGTTGGGTGGAGAAATAGCAGTAGTTTGGCCAGGACTCATCCTCTGGAAGGCTGGCCCTGTCTCTGAGCTTGACAAATGGAGGTAGCAGAAAGAGAGAAAGGCAGAAGTGGGGGAAGGCTGCAAATCCTTTTGAGGCTTATGCTCAGAATTGGCACAATATCTTTTCCATCACTTTCTATTAGTCAAAGCAAGTCACAACACCAGCTCCAGTTGAAAAATGGGCAAAGAGACTTCACTTCTGGATTGGAGGCACTAGAACATGTCATGGCTATTTTTTGCAATCTATTCCTTGAGTGTAATGTATATGACTGACTGATTGCCATTTATAGTGTAATACAAATTGGATTCTAATTTTCAATTAATATCACTGCTCTTGTTTATAAATAAGAGGCATCATTTCATTTTAGTCTTCAAACCAATCCACTACCAAGTGGTGCTGGTTCTTCTCCATCTCGGTCACCTGAATTATCTTCAGTTGGCCTAATCTGGAGTACTCTTTGCTTCTATTCAACAGATCTACATATAAGGATATGCTATTCAGTTAATTACTTGGATTTAGTTGTTTTTAAAAGAAGCCAACGTTCCCAAGCACAGCAAACTATACACTCATATATAAGGGAAAAAACCATCATTTTTGTATCCTTGAATTTTACCTTTCTTTTCTGCTTTATTACCTTGAAAAATCTGTGCTTTCATTCTGTCATATCAGTTGACCTGTTTTCTTTTTAAAGTGGCATTCATCTTTCTGCCTACCAGAGGGACTCTTCAGTGCTAACCAGGGCTTTCTTTAAAGGTCAGAGCCATCTTAAGGGGATGGCCATTGGCCTTCTTCCTGGGAATGTGAGGGATGCTTTGACTTAGAGCTTGCAGAACCTTAGCATTCATTATTGATGTCTGCACCTTCTCAGCTTGATTTCCACAGTCTACCTAGGATTTTTATCTACATTGTCCTTTAACTTTGCTTTCTCACCAGACCATAGGAAATATAGAAATATCTAATATATGCAGATATCATAAGAAGAGAAAATGACATGGAAATTATGGAATAGACTTTTGGGTTATTTACCTAAGGGACTTTTTTGTCTCTAGTTTTATTTTTCTCATAGAATCTGAATAAAACTCTCAGAAATCCTTTATTTTTTCCCTTCAACAAAAAATATATTTTATGCAAGCAAGTGGAACTGGACAGTTCTGTTTTCAGAAAGCAACTGGGTTTTTTCTTCAAGGGCACTTTGGTCACCTTACTTCATGGCTCCTGGTGTCCTTGAAGCTTGACATCCAATCCCAGAATTCATCAAGAGAGAAAAACCCTAGAATTTGCTTTGTGATCTGGAATGTATGGGATGTAAGTGTCTGTTGCAAAACTCAATGCATAAAGCTTCTGCTTTTGATTCAGTCTGGCTCAAGAAAAGATGGGATTTAGCTGCTTGTAATGAGAATTTGATGTGACCGGAAATTGAACAGAAGCATCTTTTTATTGAAGATGCTGAGCCTTATAGCAATCATTCAGTGACAGAAGTTACTGTTTTTCACATTACTTTTCAACTACAAAATCTTTCAAAATCTTATAAGAAAATCCCTATCCTTGTTCAAGCAACAAAAGCTTGGTAACTTTTCCTTTGCAGCCACATAAAGAGAAATGATGTAGTGACTTCCCCCTTATAGATCTGTTTTAGTTTTTCTATGGATAATAGTCTCTTTTTTTTCTATTTCTAGGTCAGAACTGTCCTATGATTAAACTTAATTTTTCCTCTCCACTCCCTGTGAAAATCTTAAGGAAAAAAAAAAGAAAAAGAAAAAAATCTAGACACCATACCACAGACTGAAAATACCCAAAGAAATACTTTTCAAAATATGTTTTGAAAATTTTATATGAAACTTTTCTTACAATGTGGAAATAAATCAACATTTCAGTTTTTATAGATCTATAAAAGATCAATATTAAAAAGATCTTGTGAGTTATGTATTTTAATTGATATTAGAGGAGAAATATCTGTTTCTTGCTCCATTCATGAGTGAACTTTAGAATCTAGAACAAGGCACATAGTCTTTTCCTTCAGTTTTTCCACTTATAAAATGGGTATCCAAAAAAAATGGAGGGCCAGAAATTTAGCTCAGTGGTTCCACCACCTGCCTCGCAACTGCAAGGTCATGAGTTCGATCCCCAGTACCAAAAAAAAATTGATATCCATTCAGTGAAATAATCTTGTGAATTGATTTCTGCTTTACAATTATATTTTCATCTCACTTCAAACCTTTTTAAAATTAGTGTTATGATTTATTCTTCCTTAACAGAAAATGTATCTAGAAAAAAATCAGTGAGTGGAGAGTTTTATAATTGTTATGGTTTGGTCTTCTACTG
>NW_004624853.1:1836113-1854005 GCF_000247695.1 Heterocephalus glaber | reverse complement strand
AGGGTGGAGGGAGTGAAGGGAGGACAGGGAATGGGGAAAAAATAAGAACCAAGATACATCATGTACAGGTACAAGCACCCAATGATGAACATATTGTATACCTAAAATGTACCAATAGAAGAATTTAAGGAAAAAAATACAATAGTCTCCCCATTTGTGGTTTCACTTTCACTGGTTTTCAAAAATCATAGTTCAAAAACATTAAATGGAAAATTGCAGAATTAACGAATCATAAGTTTTAAATAACTTTTTTACTATAGCATATTCTTTATAATAGTTCTGTTTCTATATTAGTTGTTTTTAATCTCTTTCTGTGCCTAATTTATGATTTGCCTGTGTGTATGTGGTACTGGGGATTGAGCTCAGGGCCTTACATGTGCTAAGCACATGCACCACTGAGCTACCCCTTCATCCCCCTAATTTCTAAGTTAAGCTTCTTACAGGTATTTCTGTGTAGGAAGAGACACAGTATCTCATCTACGATTTCTTAGTGTCTGTGGGCTGAAGCACATACTGAGGGTCTTGGGGTCTTAGAGCACATCCCTGCCGATAAGGAACAGCTTCTATATCTTACATTCCAGACTAGGCTGACGCCTGCTGTAACACTCATGGTGCCTCGGAGGGGAGGCCACAGCAAGGCCACCCTTCTCTGCCTGCAGCTTGTGTAAGAGGCCTATGGCTGTGCAGAGCAGATTTCTCAGAGGATGGGCTCCAGTGTTGAGGAGTAGGCCTCACCAAAGTGCTTTACTTCTGTGGGAATCTCAACAAAAAAGCATTACTTGATAAACCCCATTTTGTGAGAGGAGAGAGGAAATATTTGTCGAGTGTATGTTTGCTTCCTGCTGCTTATCTATATTGATGTCATGAGGCGTAATATGGCCCAGGTGCCACTGGGATGGCTCCAGGCATTGCAATACACATGACAGCATTAACTCTGTTCTTGTTATAGACTTTTCAAGTATATAAAGTTCATTTTCATACGTTACATGTAAACAATAATCCAAAACATTTTTCAGCAAATGAGGAAGAAGAAAAATAATAATGAATAATGAAGCAATAATGAAGGAAAATTGACAGCTTTCTTATTTTAGTTAACCCCTGACAGAATTTTAAATTTATACATGGAGGAATTAAAGTACCCTAATGACAATTCTAAACATATACCATATATCTATGTATTTATTTAGGCTTGCCTGAAAAGGGCTATAATCACAAGTTAAAGATTTATAGAAATGTGGGTGATATTTTAGAATGAAAGCATAATACTAATAAAATTGATGTATATAATTTCACTTTTTGCCAACCTAGTGTCATATGAAAATAGTAAAAGTTGCTTTGAAAAAAGACATCCTTGCTATTTTAAGTGTTGAAATAGTATATCCTGCATACAAAAATGAGAGGGCAATATCCATTTACTCTTGATTTACCAAGTATAATGTACGTGTTAAAAACTAATACAATATCAAGTAATTCTCCAAAAGTCAAAAGAATAAAAGAAACAAAAACAGAACAGATAAATAAATTGTGACAGCACTTCCACTCTCTGGTATCTTGCTTACACTCAGCCTTTATTACATGCACTGTCATTTCTTCATCTGTTAGTCTTCATTCATCATATATCAGTTCACATTCATCATCCTGTTAGTCCATACATCATATCACTATGGAATCTTTTATCATACATGTGGAAGCCACTTCATTTATTTTCAGCTAAAAATGAGAAACATTGTAGCAACGATGGTGCATTAGTTCTTTAGCTAAGGAACAATTGGTGAAGTTGAAGAGATGCATCAGCTAAAGTCATTGTCTACTAAGCATTATTAACATTCCCAATTTCTAGCTCTACACCTCGTCTGGACACATAGAAGTTGGCCTTCTCAGGATCCTTACAATGGGCGGAGCCCTATATTCTCTTGTAGCTGCTAGAAGGGAATGGTACATGTTAGTTCTGGGCTGAGTCAGAGAAGGCCCCTGGAATTCTTAGATTTCTCTTGACCTAGCAGAGTAATTGCGGAGAACACGTGCTTCTGACACTGAAGCTTCACAGAGTAGAGGTGGCCCCTAGCCAGGTCCTTAGTTCCTATATAGAGCAGATTCTTCCATCCTCCCAACACCTCCCAGTATACTGAAAAGAGAAGTAAACTTCTCTAGTGTTGATCCACTGAGACTTCCAGGCGACTTATTACAGTGGCAAAACTTAACCTACCCTGGATATCTATGGATTTTAGAATTTCCTCTTCTTTGGGCTTCATATTTAGGCATAATGGTAATAACTGTTTCCAAAACAAATCTTATTTTCTCCTTAAGTTTTGTCTTTCATCTTTCTTCTTTTCTTGTTTCATACTGTCAAAGATACGTTGTCAAAGTGACTGTTTTATTTGAGGCAGAATAATGGAATCTGGGTGGTAAGGCGGGTGTAAGGAATGGGGTACAGGACAGATAAAAGCTATGCATCTGTAGTACAGAGCAGAGTCAGGTGGGTTATCAAGTGTATAGAGTCAGCTTGAATTTTGGGGACCAAGGTTTTGAAATGGGCTCAGTGGTGTTTAGATTAGAGCCAGTAGCTCTTGCAAAGGTTTCGGATGATAGGTTGTGTGTAGAATTTAGGATGGAAACCTGGAACCCAGATGTTGGGATTGCAGAGGAATAGTATGGTTGACCCCAGTCATGCAGGTCAAGTTGCTACTGAAGAAGTGGAGCCTTAAATATGGAAGAGCTGGGAAGCAAGATCAAATACAGAGTCAGGACAATCTTGCAAGCTGGACAGCTTGTTACAAGGCAGGAGTGTCTTGTGGCTGAGGGTGCTGAACCTGTATCTAAAGAAGACAGTGGGGACTGAGCCCGTGGTGGACTAGAAACTCTTTGTCAGTGAGAGAGTAAAGACCATTGTGATGGGAAAACACCACTGTTTCAGATTTTTGGGGATCTTCATTCCATTTTATTTGTTTGTTTGTTTTCTTTTGTACTGGGGATCAAACTCAGGATCTTGTGCTTGCGAGGCAGGTGGCAGCACCACTGGGCCAAATCCCTGGCCCTCTTCATTCCATTTTAAATGAAATATAACTTATTTAAGTTCCATCTTATACTGCATTTCAAATATCTCCTATTCTTACCCTGAAATCCATTCTACTACTTATCAGATATATGGAATGCACCCCTACAATTTGGGGGTTAGTGCTTGCCATGCCCATATCTACATCATGAGTATATTTGTGGGTTCTGCCACTAACAGTAGTGCATGGGACAAGGCATGTCATCTCTCTGGGGTCAGTTTCTTCTTCATGGTGGTCGTATGTCTGTGTATTGGTGGTTACTCTGTGTGTGTGTGTGTGTGTGTGTGTGTGTGTGTGTGTGTGTGTGTGGCCTCATGTACATCAAGGTCTTTGTGTCTTTCCAGTTCTATGAAACAATTCTTTGTAGTGAGTGTGACTTTCCTAGAAGTTCCATTGCTGGGAACTACAGGGACTTTTATACATTCCTCTTGTTCTTGTATTCATATTTATCTCAACAGATGAATCGAAATCCAGATGCAACTTTTATCTATACTTTAGTTTCTCCTCTGCACAATTCTGTCTCAAAATTGCCTGTCAGCAGCTGAGCCTGGAAACCTGCCAGGCTTCCTCCAGCTCTGTCAGCAGGCATGAACACTTCAAAAGATGCTCACCCTTGTATTGGACACCTCTCCAGGAAGCCTCTTTGAATGTGTCTCTCAGGCTGAGCATCTGGGTGAAAGCCTGACTTGGGATGTAAAAGTGGAGGTTGGCTGCTGGGCCCTGTTGGTCACAGCAGGGCAGTTCTAAGGAGCACCTTTGTGCTGGATCAGTTTTGATGCATCAGAGAAAGACCAAAGAGCCCCTTTTGGCCCTCTGTCTTTTATTCTTTTGATTGACTACATGAGGAGATAGTACAGTTTTTCCAGGTATCAGCTTAGGTGATAAAAAAACTGCTGTCAATACTTTCCCCTGCAATTTGTGCGCCTCTTTCAGACCCTTATCCCTCTTACTGTAACTGCTAAACTTGTCTTTCTGACTCCACGTAGACATAAAACTGCCTTAGGTGATATAAAACACTTTTCCCAAATAACACATCAGCAGGGAATCTTCACATGCATATCTTGCCCTCTTTGCAAAGATAATTTATCCTAGAATGAACTAAGGTTCTTTATTTCTGTGAGCCAGCTCTTAAGTGACCCTGTTTTGGTCACTGACTCTGGCTTTCTTCCCAGTCTCCAAGACTTAGATTTTTATTTTATGCTTCTTCTCCTTTATCTCTCAAACCCACTCAGAGATTGTGTTCTTTTGCTTTTCCCCCTCATTGTCTTGAATAACTACCTTCCTTCTATTTAAATTACTCTCATCCTTATCCCCATTTACCAATTATTTTTCTCCACTTGAATATATCTTGTACTCCTGTCTGAAGTCAGAACCTTAGCAATGATCTGTCCTGGCACTAAGGGGTGATATGGTAGTGCCCCCCATACCCACAGTTTGCAGCAGTTGGAAAGATTGTACTTGAGCTAGAGTCATTTCTTGGTCTTGCTGGTATGGAAGTAGAAGGCTCATGTGGGTCATGCTCAGAAATCACACATTTGGCCATGCTAAATATATGGATCAAGTTCTCTAGCTGCTTGAAGGCCTGAGCTGATTGTAGTTTTGCATCTCAGTTTGTAAGAGTATGAAGCTCCGGGCCTCTGTTGGCTTACCTATTAATTAGCAAGTTGAATTCATCCCATCTGACAGTCCTCCTCTGTATCTCCACAGGAATGCTTTTCAATTTTTCTTCAATCAGCCTCAAGGTACTTACCCTCTAAAAGTTGGCCTTGGAATCTGTATTAATCAACTGTAAAATGCTCATTTACCACTTTGTAGTGTCTAATAAATACAAGAGATAGACTTCATAGTAATCAAATCTTACAGATTCTCCCTCCTTAGCATCCTTCAAGGTTGTTTCACTTCTCCCACCCCACAGCTGCCATCTTTACAAATGGGCTCACAAGTCTCTCACCTGAGCTGCTGAACTAGATTTCTTAATATTATCTCTTGGTCTGTCTGGCCTTTGTCCTTCACAGTGTATGAGAGTCTCTTGTGGAGGTCCTGTAAACTGTACTCTGATGGTACAGGGAATTCTGCATGCTGAGCCCCCACCTGAATCTCCACCCCATCTTGTTTGGCTTGGTAGCCATCTGCTGCTTGATATTTGGATTCTTTTTTTTTTTTTGGTACCAAGAATGGAACTCGGGACCTTGAGCTTGCGAGGCAGGCAGTGGAACCACTGAGCTAAATCCCTGGCCCATTTGGATTCTTAATGGCTTTTCTTTTCTTTTTTTATGGCTTTTACTTTCTGATGAGGCTCAGTGGCAGGCAAAGACATGGTATATTCAAGACATCCTTTTCAAACTTTTTGACTGATCTTTGGTGACAAGTATGCTTTTCATTTTGATGTAGTACACTTACAAGTGAAAGCAGAGTTCTAACAAATAGTATTTTAATATATGTCTCCTTTTTCATTTCATTAAGATAAAATTCTGATTTGACCAACAAAATTATTTTTATATCTCACTCAAATGCTTAAACATTGCTTTAAGATTGGGAGAATGTAGTCCTGGGTGTGAGGGCTAGTTTGATATCTGGTGAAACTGAAAAAGAAGAGAAAATCAAGTCCCATACTGCCTTATGCCCTGGTTACACTTGTTTATCAATAGTCTGAACACTGTAGAAGCATTTCAATAGGGAGCACTTAAAAAGTGGGCTATGGGCCATTTTGCATTAATTTGTTAGTGAATTGAAAAATCAAGAATGGATACAAAAGACAAGTTAGAGAGTTATATTTTTTCTTTTTAAAATACTATTCTAAGTGTGGTATGACAGTGATTAGGCTAGATGGTTTGTGGAGATTATGGAAAAGTGGACAATTTGAAGCTATTTATTGGACACAATTCTAGGACTTAGTGGATGGATTGGAAGGAAGACACCAAGGGTGCTGCTGTAGCTCTAGCCAGTGGGGTTAGACTGATAGTTCATCCAGGCATTGAGAAGGCAAGACTTGAAGACAATCTGGGGACGATGTGTCTCAGTATGGTCTTCCCCAGATCCAAGATATGTTTAAACACAAGTGGTTTATTTGGGAATCATTCCCAGAAAACCTCAGTGGAGGACTGAGGGAGACTGAGAAGGGAAGGCTGGCAGTGGAAGGTGCATTATCGAGGAATTTTGTTTTATGGTGCAATAACAAAGCTTATGCCTGTTGGGGATCTATAGTAGTAGCCAGCATGGAACACCTGCTTCAGGTTATCCCACATAAAGGGAAAGGGAGTGACAGTATTTGTCCTCCAGTTTGCCTCTTGTCCATTACTATTGGACCAGCAGGCATCAATTCTCCAACTTTTTGGCTTGCCATGGGGTAAGCACATTGGAGTTCAGTGGCCAGAGAAAACATTCAAATGAAGAGATGCAAATATTAGCAGTTGGAAATTAGGGGCATATGGTAAAATAATAATTCCAAGGGAATATGGATAAGATGCAGTGTTATGGGTTATATCTAGATGTCCCACCAAAGCCTCATGTGCTCATAGGTGAGGCTTTGAGGAGGTGATTGGGTCATGAGTGTGATATACTGAATGATGAGTAAGTAATCCTGGACTAGTCCACTCTGGGTTAGCATAGTTCTGGTTGTGGATGAGATTAAGGGCAGCAGACTAATTAATCTCATAGAAGAAATTTCAAGGCAGTCTAATGTTGAGGTGGTGGCCTGGCTACTCTTTTATCCAGCTGTACCTTGAGAATCAAAAGCAAACCACCCAGCAGAATGAATTAAAAAGTTTTGAGTTTGGCCAGAAAAAAGCTCTGGTAAAGTTACAGTCTGCAAAGATGGAATGGAGGAGATCTTGTTTGCTGAAAAGATTAGCATTGAAAAGCCAAGTACTTTAGAACTAGACACTAGAAAAGACGACCCAATGGGATCACAAGAACCAACAAGTCACTGTCTTTTGCAGCCTCAAAGTTACAAAGGTGAGAGATCTTGCTTTGAGAAGAGAGCCTCAGAGGACCACATTCCAGAATGAGAGCAGCCTCAGGAATTTGTTCCTTGGGATTGGGTTCATAGCACTCAGGAATGCAGGTACTCAAGCCCTGCAGCCAAAGACAAAGACCTGGCTACTACTTTAGCTGGTGGCAGACCCTTGTGTCATCCATGTAGTGCTGGTTTTAGGCACATACAGCATGCAAGAGTTGTGGGGTCAGGAAGGCTTCCACCCAGATTTCAGAAGAAGGCCTGGGAGGCCAGGCAGTGTGCCCGAGAGGGTAGTGTATGAAGCTGTGAGTGAAGCTGAAGGTGGAGTGGAAGCTCCAGAAGGTTGGAAAACCAGGAGTGTGGATCATCTGCGAAAAGCTACAAGGAGTGAGCAAAACTAGCAAAAGAGAGAAGCCATAAGAGATACAACCATTGGAAGTGCTATAGGGACTGAGCCACCCAAGCCCTATGGACTTCACATCTTGCCACAGACTGCTATGTATAGTGAACATGGGGCTATAGGTCTTAATGTTTGTGCCTCTAAATTGTGGAATTGTTTTGGCCCCATTCCTTTCTATCCCCTTTTTGTACCATTTAGAATGGGAATATTTATCTTGTATGTTAGAAGTGTTTAACTCTCTCTTTCTCTGGTTTTTTGGTTTTTTTTGGTACTGGGGATCGAACTCAGGTCCTTCTGCTTTGGGGACAGATGGCAGAACCACTGAGCTAAATCTCTGGCCCAGTGTTTAGTTCTCTTTTCATTTGTACAGGGACTCACAGAGGAGAATTTGGACTTGGACTTTGTAGCAATGTTTAAATTGTTAGGACTTTGGGAACTCTTAGAGATGGATTAAATATATTTTGCATAAAGGGATGCATCCTACAGCTTATGCAGTATCTAAATGTTCCCTCAAAGCTTCATGAGCTCACAGGTGGGAGGTGACTGGATTATGGGTGTGTGATACTGGATTCTTCCACTTATTGGTTTGACAGAGTTCTGGATGTAGATGATGGACTTACTGAAGAAGAACGTCCCACCTTGTGTGTGGGTGGGACCAACCAATAGGCTTCTAACCTGGATGGAGTAAAAAGGGAAAGAAGAAAGAAGTCTCACTTCTTGTCTACCATACAACAAACTGTTTCTCCTTTCCATGCCCATTGGACATGCCTGTCTGCCTTGGAGCCTGGGAACTGTAGACTGAAATTTCTACAAACCATGAGCTAAAATAAACCTTTTACTGTGGGTATTGAATATTTTTTTCCCAGCAAGAAGAAAGTAGAAAATAACTAAGACAGATAGCAATTTCTGCTACAGCATACTTTGTGGAGAGTGAAGATGAAGGAAGTAATCTTGAGCTTATTTTTTGGATTTATTGCATTTGATCTAGCTTTTCAGACATAAAAATAGAGATGCCAGATTGAATATAGAAGAGAATGGGAATTAGAGGAATTTTCTGAGTAGAGGTGATTATAAACATTGATTGGTATTATCTATCGGAGGCAACTACAGAAGGAAAACAGGAGAGCTTCTGATTCAGCCCTGAGGAATCCCAACCCTGAATGGACAGAGACGAGAAAATGATACCAGAAGGAAAATTTAAGAAGCCAAGTAAAACAGAATGGGAAACAAAAGTCCAACCCTCCCTGAATATCAGGACACTATAATAAGATTATTCTCAGAGAAGGAAGGACGGTTCTTTAGCATCAGGGTTGCTTCAGAGACTAAAACTGTCATTGCATCTTGCATCATGGAGAAAGCTATTTTGGTGGTGCAACGGAGGTTGGAAATGGAGAAAAGATGGTTGTGAGTGTGCTGTAGAGCAGGAGAGCATGTGCTCAACTGCCTGTCCAAAGCTGCGTGACCCTGAATAAGTAACTTGCCCTCTCTGGTTTTAGTTACCTCTTTTCGAAAATAGGAATAACAGACATTCCTACCTCATAGAATTGCCATGATACCAAGAGTTGAAGTGATAGAATATTTAACACAGTGCCTGGCAGATGGCAAACTCAAATGGTATTTATTGCTAGCTTTATTCTTTAGATTCTGCTTATTTCTCTGAGAGTCAACATTCCTCCCTTTTCCAAAAGTTTTCTAGTCCATGGTACTGCATACTGGAAGAATATCGTTAGTTTTTGGTAATATGGACACCAAAGGTGCAAAAGTATGCCCAATCAGCACTCTGCCGTGGAAATCCACTTTGTCTGAGACTGCTTAGATAAGCAGAGGGTTGCAGAAAGTAACTCCTTTTTTCTGTCAAAGTAGTCCAAGTTTCAAGAATTCTGTGGATGAGATAAGTTTATTGAATGTCTCAATATCCTGTATTGTTTGTTATTTCACAAGGGACTTCAGCCTTGCTATTTCAACTGTGGATCCCAGCCACCTCAGTGTCACCAGAGAGCTCATTCGAAATACAGAAACTTAAATTCTACCCCAGACCTACAAATGAAAGTCTGTACATTAACATGCATTTGTGCACATCAGGATTTAAGAAATGCTGCTCTTGCATGGCATATACTTGATTTTGTGCCACAAGTATTCAATCTTGCGTAGCTTCCTTACCCAAATTCTGAAGAGTTACTTGATAATGCTTCTGTAGCTTTCCTATGACTTTGTGTTAGAAATCACATGACCTACCTGGTTGATGTTCAGTCAGTTGCTACATCCCTGAAAAAGAACCCTCACAGGGTGGGAGATATCTGCTCTGGGTTCAGAACCACAGCAGGCAGTTACACAAGGTGGAACTGTCTGTCGCACCAGAGTTCAAATGAACCTGAACAGAATCTAAAATAAAGCACAAATGTCACTAAGAATATCTTGTGCTAGTAAGTTTTTTATTGTGTGCACACTACACCTGACACCTGCAATTTAAAAGAGGAGAGGTTTAATCTGTCTCATAGTTTCACAGGGTTCAGTCCATTGCTGGCTTCCAAGCAGGAACATCATGGCAGAAGAGCATGGTGGAGCAAAGCTGCTTAGCACATGGTAGCTGGGAAGCCGAACAGGGAAACAGCACCAGAGAGGAGGGTCAGGGGCCCACCCACCACTTCCAGAAGTGTTCTTTTCTAACCCCTAGGTTTCTCAAGCCCATTAAGTTGACAGTCCAGCTTATCTGTCACATATTCTTTCCCTAAGTAGATAATCATTTGTGTACCCTAGAGGAGTCCTATGTCCTCTTGTAATCGAGCTTTTTGAAATCCTGTATAATAACTGACATTCTCTTCACTCTCTGTTACTCTGAACTTTGGCTTGACTGGCTTGGTTTTATGTATGGATCAGTTTACCATTGCTAGCATGCTGCTTCACCTCCACTCTGTAACAAACACTCACAATTGACCATTGCATATTTGACAAATTAAAATAGGTTTGAGGAGGGACAGGACTGACAGAAATTTAATAATAAATCCTTGCCTTAAAACCCCAGGGGCAGTTTTACAACTAGGAATCCTGTGCCTTCCTTTTCATTTTTGTGCAAGCTCAGAAAAGTAATCACAACAGAAATCCCACTCATTCTTTCCACTTCCCAATGCACTGTGATTTATTATATAGGTTCCATTTGTCAGCCCAGATTCGGCTAAAGCATTGGAAAGCCTACTAGAAGTGGAATAAACTCCCTTAGAAACACATGGACTAAGCAAGGGGGACAGGCACCTTGTCCAAGGAAATCAGATGGTGTTGCCAGAGAAAGACATGTGCTTGCTGGGCAGCCATAAAGCAACTCATGTCCAGTTCATAAAATAACAAATGTTACTTCTTCTGGGTAGAGTGGTCATCTCTTTCCTTTGTTTCTGTGAGTCTTTAGCATTCCTCAGTTAGAACACTTGCTACTTTTTTTATGGCTTCCTAATTTGTACTATATACCTAATATGTGCCAAGCATACTATTCAATGATTTACCTACATTAACTCCTTCACATCTGTGACTCCAATAGCACATTAGTATTAATGTTGCCATTTTATACCTGAAGATACTGGGATTATAGAATTTATGTTTTGCTTATAGTAACACAGCCAGGTAAGTATCTTGTAATTTGTTTCATCTTTGTTCCCCCGACCGAACTATGAGCTTTTGTGGAAGCAATAACCACGTTGTCTTCCTGTGTGGCTTTGAAGGGTTTTGTCCTCTGGTTTGTTGTAGGGTGTTAGTAATTATATGGATTAAATGAACACTTCAAAGCACAAGGGATGACAGAAAAAACTGGTTTCCTCGAAGTAAAATAAAAAATTCATATATATCTGTCATGAGAGGAGTGACAGATCAAGAGGTAAGGGAGCGAAACTTGAAAAGAATTTCTATTCTGAGTAAATTTCTTTTATTTCCGAGAAGTTGAAGTGTCCTATGTCAAAGAGATTGAAATAGAGAACAAGGTATGGTGGCCCTCTCAAGCCACTCCCTTACCAAGATTACTAACATCCTGGTTTGCTCATTTTGAGTTCACAGACCTTAATTATGCAGTGCACAGCATGAATCATCCTGTCTGTTCCTACAGAGAATACCAATTTGTCTTCCAGACTGTGCAACCTTCTGGCACTACAGGAAAGAGTAAGAAAATAAAACATAATGGAATCTCCTCTGCCCACAACATGGGGAGCTTTACCCTCTGAGATGATAATAACCTGACCGTCAATTGAACACCTGGCTCTAAGAGGGAGATCTGAAAATTTTGAAGCTATTTAGTGGACAGAAGTTTTGTAGGACTCAGTTTTAGTGGATCTGCAGTAGAGGATAGTGGAAGAAGTTTAAATCAGAGGCAGTAGCCTTGCCCGGTGTCATTTATCTGTGGGAGCATCTTTTTAAACAAGAAGATAATTCTTTCTGAAAGGGAAAGCTCGCCCTAATACAGCCTCAAATGCAAACCCTTGTCCTCCTCTTCCTAGTCCGTGGGCTGTGCCCTTATCTGTTTATTGACATGGAAACCAACTGAAACACAAAGTAACACCTCACCTACCTAGAATTTAATTGTTCTGAAGCCTTAGAGAGCTCTGAGACAAAGCCAGAAGTTGTTTAGGAGGAAGCAGCAAGTGAGACCTAGGAACTGCCCCAGCCTGCAGCTCCTCACTGAAGCCTTCGTTTTCCTTCAGCACCCCACCCCTCAGGTGCTCACAAAGATCTCTGAAACCTGGCATCACCATCCAAGAAGTGAGTTCTTTCCTAAATCAGGTTCAAAATAGGATGGCTGAGGGGCTTAAAAACAAAACAAAACACTGGGCCAGGGATTTAGCTCAGTGGTTCCGACGCGTGCCTCGCAAGCGCAAGGTCCCAAGTTTGATCCCAGGTATCAACCCCCCCCCCAAACATAAACAAAACAAAACAAAACAAAACAACAGACACCCTTCCCACACATGGCTTCCCTTGTGTCTCAATATGTAATCGCCCTGGAATGGAGTTGAAGGAAGGCCCAGACATCTTAGTCATTGGACTTCACCTACACCACCTCCCATGACTTGTTCCTTCCAGACCCCCTGCTCTTGGCTGCTTTGATAACTGCACCCTTCCTCACACTGGATTTGAACCTTCATCTCCAGCATCTGATTTGAGCCCTTAACTGAGGTCTAGTTGGATGATGCCATAGACTTGATTTGTTTTTTATTACTGCGTGTTTGCAGTACATGAAGTTTTCATCCATCTGATGGAGTAGGTCCATGTGCATAACACAACTTGATTCTTTCCTCGTCCCCTTTCCCTTGCCAATCACTTCCCTCCCTCTGTCTCTAAATCTGCCTTCCTCCTTTTCATTCTTGTTATTATTATTGATTCATGTTTATGACATAGAATGCTTATATTCATTGTAAGTATTTGGTACATGTACATGATACATCTTAAATCTTTTTACTTCTTCTTCCGTTCCCTGCCTCTCCCTTGTTTCCCTGTCTTCTGTCAATCTTTTATTCTACTCTTTATTTGTACTCTGCTTTACCCAAATAAGAGGTACCATATAGTATTTCAGCTTGTATGTCTGAATTATTTCACAATTACTCTTCTGAATTTTGCCTGGGCACTCCCCGGAACCTGACTGCCACCCTTCACCTTCCAATGAACTGAGATCCCTACACCTCATGGATGCAGAAGTGCTCAGGTCTTTCTCTGAATTCACACTTGTGGGAGAAGGAGATTTTGTTACCAACAACAGTGAAGAGGAGAACATGAAACAGAACCAAGGAGGAGAGAAGAAAACTATAAAAAGGCAGAACTAATGGAAAGTGTAGACTGTGGTGTTTTGAACTATGGGTTCACTGAAAGGTCTTTCATTACAAAATTAAGAGACCTGGATGTGTCACTGTGTGTGTCCCTATAATTAATCGACATTGCTCCTGTCTTGACATTAGTGTCCTTATCTGTAATTGAGAAGGCTGGACAAGTGCTCAAGCCCTGTTTAATTCTGACATTCTGTAATTTTAAGGGCAGTAGAAAGTATACATTTCTGAGGGCCTCAGAGGCATAATTTTGTTTCAGCATAGTATAGTAATTAATATTCACAATGATGACTTTGAGTCATCAAGGAAAATTACATTATGCCCAAAGTGCTTTTAAGGAAGACCTCATAAAGTTTAATACATTTTAGAATGATTTTCTGTCAGAATGTTAAATGCATCTGTATATAAATATCTGTGTATCTATCTCGTTGTTGTATATATACAAACACATAGACACATCCACAGTATTTAGTACTTGAATGGGTAACCTTTTTATTATTCTGAAAACATGTCCTCTTGAATGATTTACATTTCAAGGATTCTGCAGTGAAGCTTTAGCTTATCTATAAAGTGTTTGATCAAAGTGACTGCTTCATTTGAAGGTGTTTATCAATACCAGAAAACACCCCAAGTTAAATACTTTAGATAGCTTGTTATGGAGGCAATTAAGTTTGCTTTTCCAATAGTATATGTTGCACATTTTAATATTTTATTATTTTATTGTCATGTCATATTTTTTCTGTATAAGACATAACCACTTGCATTAGCCCTTTCTTCTAATTTATATTAACCTCATTTGTACATCAGGAAGTAGACTTTTGATGGTCTTTTTGTTTCTCTGGATATTTATTCTTTGAAATCTTTTGGCTATCACTCTGTCACCAACAGGAAAACATAAGAAACTAAGTGTCCCTTAATAATTTCCACATACATGCCTTAAAGCTCATGACTCTTTCGAGGTTTGCCCGTGATGCAGGCAATGTTCTATTGTTTTTGGGTTTCTTTTTTGGTACCGGGGATCGAACTTGGGTCCTTGTGCTTGTGAGGCAGATGGCGGAACCACTGAGGTAAATCCCCGGCCTGGCAATGTTCTACTGTGACCCGTGCTCAGAGACTTGGACTTGTGTCTTCTACTGTTTAAACATTCCAAAGGATAACTTTGCTGCCCCTGGAGAGAAGATTGGGGTACTGTTTACCTGTCAAAGCTGTTCCTTTGGATTTCTCTGCAGGCTGCCCATTGCTCAGAGCCTCAGCCTATTTAATCCCTCAAGTGCGGCATGTGCTGTAACAACCCTGCTTCTTAGCTTTCCAAGCACAGGAAAGGTGCCTTACTTTCAGTCTTTAAGATTCAGGCTCTCAGGTAAGTATGATAATTATAAATGAGTGAAGTTGGTTTGTTGCTACACAAAGATGAGGAGATCAATAATTATTATAAATTCTCATAATATTTTAGACTCAAGGCAAGATCAGATATGATATAGCAAACTGCTGTTCAAATTTCTTCACCCCAGAAAGGAACTGAGGCATAATTTTTTAAATGCAAAGTCTTAAAGATGATGGTTTTCAAAACAAACAAACAAACACAAAAACCAGATGATGGTTTTCCTCTTAGGAAATGTAAGGCAGTGTCTTTTTGTTTGTTTGTTTTGTTTTGTTTCTACCAGCCAAGGTTTGAACCTCATTCAACACACTGTTCAGCCAAGTCTCTTAACCTTCACGGTCTTTAGTTTGCCTGAGATATAAAATGGAGTATAAAGTCAATGACCTCTGATGGCCTATTTGGCTTTTTCTGTTTGATTTGCTAGTAATCCACAAGCTGAAGGACATTTATCTTTTGCCAAATGTTGCTAATTGGGTTGCAGAAAATTAGTGCAGAATTTTGGAAACAGTTACAAGTATTTGATATTTAATTCTTGCTCAGGCCATCCTGCAAGCACTGGGGAGTTAAGACACTGAAACATCCCTCAATATGCCTGAAAGATCCCCAGTGTGAGGGAAAAGGGCTAGGCCATACCCACTATTTGGTCAAATGATTTATTATTAAAAAGAATCTGGTTTGAATTCTCAGAGACCTTGGGGACTCCAGAAATACAGCTTCCAACAAAAAATATTGATTTGTGGGTAAGCTTTCTGAATTTACAGAATGCAACTGTCTAGCCTTTTGAGAGCTTTTTTACTGTCTTGGTTGCCTTGGGAAAGTACAAAAAAGCCCTAGAATCAGGCATAGAGAAATAAAGAATACATGTATTACTATAGAATAGGAAATATACAGATAAAAAGTATGATTTAGAAAAATCTTGGCTTAAACAAGTGTGTAGCATATTAAAATAACTAATCTAAACAAAATGGTTATAATACGATCTTGCTTTTTGAAAAGAGCTTATAATACTAGTAGTGTTTACATATGGGTGGTAAAATTATAGGTAGCATCCATATTTGTTTTATTTATCTTTAACTTCTTAATATTACCAAAAAAGCATTTATTACTTTTATAAACTGGAAAATTAATTTTAGTAGAAATTCGCCATCACTTTTGATTGTGTATTATATGTTCTCAAGGGTGTATTTTGTCTGAGTTGTATTACTATTGAATGGCTTTTTAAAGAATTTAAATCAACAAATTTAAAGAATTTAAATCAAAGGATTTAAAGTATATTTAAGATATTGTTTGAGGATTCTATATTTATAGTTAACAATATTATAACACAGCTCTTAAACACTTCCATTTTCACTATCCAGTTTGACTATTAGCACATTTTAAGGTGGTCATGGTATTTAATTCTTAAATTACACATGGCAGAGCAGGACAGAGAGTCTGGGACTGACTGTGACCCTCACTGTGATATCTAATGCTCCTGGCTTCCCAGTGTGGGACAGAATTACTTCAGTACCTCCAATACCAGTGGTATTTTAGTCTCTCAAATAATTTCTAGATAAAATGAAAGAGACTGATTCTGAAAGATCAATGTCTTAGTCATTTTTTTCCCTAAATTTGCATTCCCAGTTATTTGAACTACAAACCATGTGAAAATTGAGGGTAGAGGAAGTTCTCTGAAAACTGTGGTATGGATGGGTAATTGTCTACATGTAGCTGTCCTTTAGGGTCAGAGCAGGGGATCTGTGATGGACTTAATAGTTCCAGTTGCCTGTATTTTTCTTTAGTTATAATAAATATTACCTAAGAGTTTTATGTCTTGATCCAGCCGTGTCCCTTAGTAAGTAGCTCACTGACCATGAATGAGTCACCAATCACTTTTTCTGTGCCTCTGTTACCTTTTTTTTTTTTTTATAATAGGGATCATAGCACTGCTGACCTCAGGGAAATGTTGAAAGCAGTATATACATTCTCACTACAAAGTTCTCATGGTAGTACTCTGTACAAATTAGGTATGTAGCACATATTAGATATTGTTATGACTGAGTATAAAACTGCTGCACAGTAACTCTATTGAATCTTTAGCTTATTGTGTCTTAGTTTAATACAGGTGGTGTTTTCCTTGATAGGGTTTTATTCTAATGCTGCACACCCACTATTCTTTGGATATTAATACAGATAAATTTAGACAAACCATTTATTTACGTTCTTCCCTATACACACACCTATCTATAATCAGAATCTTTCAGATTCAAGTTATAAGTTTTTATAAACAATGTAAATAACTGGTTAGGTGCAGCCTTTAGAATGTAACTATAAAAATCCATGTTTTAGTATTTAGCATTTATGTAAAGTAGATTTAATAAAAGAAGATTTTGCTTCACAAAGTTCATTACCCTTGGGTAATGGAAAGTCTTGAGGTTGCTGTTTACATAAAATACAGTCTCAACTCTTAAAACAGGTTGTCAAGTCCAATGCATTATTTAAGGCCTAGTCTTCATTCAGTTCTCTCTGGCTGAGGTGGTTTTGATCGTTCACCTGTCTGCAGGGAATTGAGCGTGATCCACCTCATCTGCCTTCACGGGGGACTGCCCCACCCTCCTCCTCTGGAGCTCTTGCTTCTGACCCTTCCATGGCCAAAAAAGGACAGTGAGGAAGGAATATAAGAACATGACATTCTTTCTAGAGTGGCAACATCATAATTTGCTTTTCTCTTAATATTTTTCCCATGGGTGCCTCTGTATCCTTTGACGGTCTCGTCTCATGGTGCATCCCATGATCTGAGAAAGGCATTCCTTCCAACCACCTGCAGCCACCTGCTCAGCTTGTGGTGTGCCCCTACCCAGGCCTCCTCTCATTCTCCTCCCCCCTCTATTCAGGTAGCTTGTTCTTCCATGGATTCCCACATCTTATCTGCAGAACACACGGAGAAATGAGACCCCATGAACTTTAGGGCCAGATCAGTTCTAACATAGCAGTGACGTCTCTGGTCCTGCTGCCCAAACAGGCCCAGCATCTCTCACTGTATAGGGTTTGCATTGTGTTCCTACTTCAGTTATGGGGCTCAACTTTCTCCAATGAACACACATAACTTTCTCTCTATACACATCCCTTTCTCCTGCTGTTTATATCTTCATGAGGAATGAAAATACAACAGCCAAATAATAAGCTCTCAAGAACTGTCCAGAGGCTTCTTCCCACCTAGCTCCTCCTGCCTGACTTTGATGTCTGTTATCTTTAGCATCCTTAGCATTTCATATGAAATATCCAATTTAAAAATTCACTTTCACAGGAGACAGTGCAGATGACATAAAAAA
>NW_004624853.1:1784495-1831363 GCF_000247695.1 Heterocephalus glaber | reverse complement strand
CCAATGAGAAATGTAATTGTGTTGTATACCTACAATGTACCAATAAAAGAATTTAATAAAGAAAAAAAATCCACTTTCAAAGAAAAGATAGGGCTTTTCATAGTGCTTAAAACATTTCAGAAACATTTAAGTGATTGGATACAACATATAATCTATGGAGATTCCAAGTTAAAAATAACTAAGGCCACATAAATTCTTATATAATTTAAACTTTGGGTAATAGTTGAAGATTTAAAGAGGAATAAATGCCATGCAGTGAAGGAGAGCAAACATTACTGAGCATCATTAGGAGGACTTTTCTTTAAATGCTGACTCTATAGTTGAATTCTAAGATTAAGAGAAAAAAAAAGAACACTTATTTTACAATGAAGTAAAAATGACCTTTTAACTACACAGTTTAAGTTTCTCTAATGGATTTGGCTCCATAAGAAAGAAATGTTCCATTTCATTTTCTGCCTATCACCCACAAACATAGTAGATTATAATGCTGATGGGAAATTAATTGTGTGACAGTAGGAATGAGTTTGCATAAAATTCATTTACGTGAAAATAGAGGCAATCATATTTACCAAATTTTCGGTTAGCTGAGAGGTGATATAGTAACAGCAGAGTTAAACCATAGTTTAGAACTCCTAAACTTAATTGGAAACAGCATTGTTTGGTAATTGAAGTTGAAAGTTTGAAAATGTGAATAATAATGTACTATTTTCTCTTGAGATTAATACATTTAAATGTAAGACTGGTATGTTTTAATTTGTAAGTATAAACACAATACATTTTAAGTTATGCACAAATATCAGTACTCTATCAAATAGGCTTCTAAGCCTATTAATGTAATTGTTAGACACAAGAATTGTAATATTTCCAGAGGACTATTTTCACCATTGAGACAGAGGAAAATACTGTTTGTAGCATGTAAATATGCATTTTTTCTTTTCTCTGAACAATCTGGTACCTTTTTAAATATTATACAATCAAACAAGTTGGTACTTATTTTGAACAAAGGTGATTTACGGTGTTTACAGTGTACAAAAGATTAATTCTTTCAGTGAATTTTCATTGGTATATATAGTATCTTATTTAATCTTACTGAGTTATGTGTATTAGAAGACAACAATCTGATTATTATTGATTTGACAAAATGGCTTTATGTTTTACAGTATTCCCAATTTGAGAGGGAAATGAGATTCATATGAAATTGGTTAATGAAAAAAACAAGTATCAAAGAGCTACGACTCAGGAAGCCAAAATTAATCTGTAGACCAAGAAGGGGAAAGTACTTCACAAGCTTTAATTTTCAATATTTGATTCCTTGTCCTAGATTAAGTTTCAAATACTTCCCTAAGCAGTTGCTTCATGTCTCTTAATTAAGGGGAAGAAGAATTATTTAAAGATTAGCAGAAATTTAAATTTTATGTCAGACACAAGAGTCAAAAAATGGACTAGTTTCTCATTGACAGTTTTCATATGTTAAAAATATGATTTATTCACTTTCTGGTGATAGTTCCCATATTATCATAAGATAATGGTTGAGAAATTTTTTTGAATATCCTATAAGTCAGAGTCTAATCAGGAAATAGAAACCGCATATTAATTTGAACAGAGAAAGTTTAATGTAAGAGTTATCAACTATAAGATGAAAGTGAAATAACAGAGGGCCCTAATTAATGTCAATATAGAAGGAACAACTAGAACCTCTATGCATAAGATAGGGAATCCAAGCAGAGTTTTGCTCAATCCTGCATCCAGCCCTGAGATCTAGACCTTGTTGGAAGTGTTGACATCATGGTTACAGATGGCAGAGAAATTGCTCTGGTGCCTTTCAGGCAGAACTTGCTGGGGACGTGCTTTTACAACTTGCAGTAAAGCCACCATCTAGGGTCCTTGGGGAAACAGTTGGCTGAAAGGTATATTCTCCAAGGCATTCTGTTACAAAAACCATCTGAGAGGGGTATTGGGAGGCTACTGGGTGGTGGACAGTGTGTGTTATTACAATCTTCTGAAGCAGAACATTGGAGAAGCAGCCAGCAATGCAGCTTCAGAGCACTTGAGGAATTTGCCTAGATTTAGGAGCTGGGCATTGAAGAATCCAAACACTTTGCAGAACCTGAAGGATGGCAGTGCTACATATGTTAGAAGAACTAGTTGCCAGGGAAGCAATGCATGCTGTAACAGTCAAGTAAGTAAGCAGCCAGAATTCCTGTTGCAGGAGGCAGCAGAACAAGCACACAGGAATCAAGAGAACAAAACAAACAAAACCCCCCAAAGCTTTGAAAATATCTCTATGGTACCTTCTACAGTAGTGCCTTCTCCATTGGCAGGTAGAAGACGGTATTTGAAGGTCTCATCTTGATTTTTGCAAAGCGGGCATTAAATGATGGATTTGGAGCTGTGAGACAATAAAGTGATAATGTGTTCAAAGAAAAACAGCACATCTGTGTCCTTGTCTCAAATTAGACTCCTCCGCTAGTCAGTAGGGATTTGTACAAGGCACCAAGTGGCTATTCCAGCCCCTGTCTTTTCTGGTCTCCTGCCTACAAGCCTCTATTCAATTCAAAGTAAATTGGGAGATTTATCCAGGAGTGTTAGCCATCCAGAATGCCTGAAGACATCTGGAACTACCTAACATCTTTTCTCCTTACCATTTGCTTCCTGGGTTTAAATCTTTCAGCTATGTAAGGACTCCTCTGGCTCAGTTTCCTTATTGCATTAGAACAATGGCACTTTAGTGTCTTTACTGTTCTAAAACTTACTTGAGCTAATCAGTTAAAGCTAAGTATTTTTCACTGTATTTGAGAGAACTTACTGATGCCATTTAAATATCTATATCAATATTAATTATTGTTTTATCACTTTTGTCCTGAAGATGTGACAGCTTTGAAATCTCTACCAAGAGTTTCATAGGATATGGACTATTGGCATCACCAACAATAAAACAACTGTGTCTTATTGCTCAACCTACTGCTAAATCATCTTCTCACTTTAAATGAGATATAGGAAGAACTTGGAAAGCATAATGGAAAAATATTGGCTTTATGTCTGGAAATTACAATCTAGGTATCATCAATTATTAGCTGTGTGATTTAGCTGTCAAATTATTTAACACCAACTTTTCCTCTATAAAGTAAAATTATGTGCATGTGTGTAATACACTTTGTCATGTATACACATATACACATTTTGCAGTGTATCACCATCCATGAAGTGTAAGGCACTAAGCATCACTCCTAGTACAACAAACATGTTCAATAATACTGGTTACTTTTAGTATAAAGTAAAACTTTCTCTAGATACATAGTCTACTTCAGGCTTTGCCCGGGTGGTATAAACAGTATTTCTATGCCCAAATTACTGGTGGATTCTAGGATAGTTGGGGAAGACAAACGAAGGAGACCATACTGTAGTTTGGAAGATATAAGGTCTGCAACCTGGATTGCTGGGTATTTTAACTCAAGTTCGGAATCTTCACACCTGTGAATCTTTGTCCTCTGAGAATCTCTGTTCTCAGTGCCACCCTATCGACTCTTCCCAGAAAGCCTGCTCTGAATCTAGGTGGAAAAAATGTTCCCCCTTTTCACACAAATCTGGCCATATTCATTGGAAATCACACAGTTCAGCCACTCTGAATGACTGACAATTCTCTTTTTTAGCTTTGTTTTTATTATTCAGGATCTCCTCTTCCATATCTGCCTGATATATCTAGAGTGAAGAGGACATGTAGTGTTTTGGTTAGTTTTTCCTGATCCTCAAATGATAACATGGTTGTGGAGTTCTGATTTTTTCCCACTTGCATTAAGATAGTAACAGAGGCTTGTCTATTCATACTAACTGGGGATCTGTATAAAGAAATATTTTTCCTTTCTGAAAAAAAGTGACTTGGAGAAATAGAAAACAAGAGTCTAAAATTGAGATGTTGAAAGGGAAATATGAAAAACTGATAACTGATAACAATTCAATTGATGAAAAGTTTTAGAGGCTGCTTCACATGTATCCCTTGTAATATATTATTTTGAGAATGAAATACCTGGCTACATTCTAGGGGAAGTTAGAGCATAGAAGTGCTCTAATGCCAGATTTATCTAGAACTCTATTCTAAGCTGCTAAACACATAGAATTCCAAAGGATTGATTAAAAGTAAGGGGCATATAATGATAAAAATTCTCATTTAAGTACATACGGAGGAAAAATTCCTGAAGTCAATAAAGAACATCTAAAAGAAAAAAATCCTATAGCTAATATTATAGTTGAGAATCTTGAAGCTTTTCTGCAAAGATCGGGAAGGAGGCAAGAAAATCCCTTCTCACGACTATTTTTAATATTGTACTGGAAGTACTGTGTAATGCAACAACACAAGAAAAGACAGGAATAAAAATTGACTTTGTTTGCAGATGATAGCATCCATAATATGTGTGGAAAATTAAAAAGAATCAGCAAACCAGCCCCCTAGAAAACCCCCCAAAAACGTCTGGATCTAACACGTGGTAATAGCAAGTTTTCAGGATACAAGATTAATATTCAAACGAGAATTGCTTTTCTCTATATCAGGAATGAATAAGTGGAATTCAGAATTTAAAACACATTGCCATTTATATTACTATTTAAAATGAGAAATTAGGGACAAATAGCACAAATTATGCATGAGATCTATGTACGAAGAAAAGTACAAATTTCTAATAAATGAGATCAAAGAAAAACTAAGTGAATGGGAAGATATTCCAAGTTCATGGACATCAAAGACTCAAAAATGTCAAGGTGAATTACCCTCAAATTGGTCTATAGATTTGATACAATTTCAATCCAAATCCAGCAAGTTACTTTGTGAATATTGATAATCTGGTTTTAAAGGTTTAAGTCTTTTGCAAAGAAGAAGAAGGAGGAAGAAGAGGCGAAGGAAGAGGGATAAGAGGAGGACCCCAAAATAGCCAATTCAGAATCAAAAGAGGAGAAAAAAGTCAGAAACAAATGTTTTCCAACTTCAAAGCTACAGTAATGCGGAGAGTGTAATGTTGTCAAAATAATAGACAAATCAGTAGAGCAGAACAGGGAGCTCAGAACTGAAACTGCTATAGTCAGCACTGTGGGAAGCTGAGGCAGAAGGACCACTATTTCAAACCCAGCCTGGGCAACTAAGTAACTTAGGGAGACCCTGTGTCAAAAAAAAAAAAAAAAGAATGGCTGAGGTTGTAGCTCAGTGTGAAGCTCCCCAGTTCAATTTCCAGTGCTACAATCACACATTAAAAACCCTGCAGTGCTCTCTACAACAGCTCCACTAATAATTACCATACTTTGGAAGCCGTTGAGATGTCCTAAGTAGTTAATGGATAAACTATGGTGCATTAAGATGAGGCAATATTGGTCAGTACTGAAAACAATGAGCTATAAAGTCATTCAAAAACACTGCTTTTTTTCTGGATTGGTTATTTCACTAAAAACTTAGTAATTATTTTTCATCTCTACAAATTAATATTTCTCAGAGTCATCTAAAAATACACTAATTCATTTTGTCACAACTCATGGCCCATCTCTCCCTGTCACTTTTATCTTCCCCCAAGGAACCTTTTAACCAAATTATATCTTAAAAGCCCCAAATATAAAACTGATTTAAAAGGAAATTGTAACATCTGACCTGGAGAATGATTGGGAGCTGATTCAGTTTGGCCAAACTTCTCATCAGGACCTCCATAGTCAGTCCTAGAGGATGAGGGAAGTTTCTATGTCATGAGATTCATTGCTGGATATTCAATAATAAAAGTTTTGTCTGCAGAAGTGTGTGTAAGCAGGAATAAATTAAGGCAAAGGGAGGCAGAGATATCTCAAATTGTGTCTTACCAAGACTACTGCTTAAGTATTTTTATCAGCTAATTCAGCTAAACTCCAGTTCTGCAGGGTCCACCAAGTTGATCAGCTGACAGAACTGACCTAATCGATGAGCTGGTTGAGCTTAACACAAGTCAATTTTTAGAGGCAGAACCATGCTGCTTGGTAAAGTTCTTTATTTGTATATGCTTTGAAACATGTTCTACTTCAGTAGGGAATATTTTTTGTTGTTGTTATATTGTCACATAGGTATGCAGCAGAATAAATGTCATCTGGGTGTTTTATGACTTCCCCAGATATTTAGGTATCTGGGTGACAATTTTAGCAAATGGCTAGCAGTTGGTATAAGCAGCCTGAAGGAGGTCTTGCATTTTCCACCTGGAGAGCACCCAAACCATTGAAAATGAAAAAACAGTTTGAGAATGAAAAAATAGTTCTGGTCCACATTTGCTGCCTGGGAGCAAATGAACATGTTCTCAGGGTGTGTGTGTGTGTGTGTGTGTGTGTGTGTGTACATGTCCTCAAGGTGTGTGTGTGGTTTGTAGCTTGTTTTTGCAGAAAGAAAACTGCACAGAGTCAGACTCAAGTTTATATAATTTTTTCTTTACTTTTAAAAAATTGTCTTATAAAAATTTTGAAGTTATTGAAATATAACTGATCAAATTTCTAGGCTCCACTTTGTTACTCATTCTCTTATTTATTTTTGGTATTACTCTTTTTTATTTCTTTGGCAAGAGAATGTATATACTATATTAATAATTGTAAAGTCTTTTTACAAGCTCTAAGTTGTAGGAAGTTATATTTGAATAGGGAAAATTTTGGTTGAAACAATTCTGGGGAAACTTTTTATTTCCCTTACCCTTCATAACCTTGCCTGCAATGTGGTCTTGTGAATAGACACTGTTTATCTTTGAAACATTAGCATTTCAAAATGGTTGGTTTGCCAAAGTACAGCCTCTGTACTTCTTAATGTTTGTAATAAGAAAATTCTTCAAATTCTTTCAAGTACCAGTTAGCATGAGTCATATTTTTGTCAATGGGCATATACATCCCAGGTATGCTTTTATGATACCACAAAGAATTGTATCATCCAGTGTTATGGAAATTTAATAAGTATAATTTCCTGCTTATATGTCTATAGCTCCAGGATTTAGCTTCATGACTATGTGAATTTCTGTGTTTTAATATGTATATGTAGTTACACGCATATATACTGATGAATTTTCTAGATCATAGAATATCAGCATTATTTTTATAGATTTCTGCCTCGTCACAGAGTTTGCAATAAATTGTTTCTAATGAATTCTCATTTTTAACACACGCCAGATTGTTGGCTGTCCTTCCAGCCATTTGGATTTGACCAATTTAGCAGTGGGTGTTGAATATGTTCAGTGTTTAAAAAATAATGCTCACAAAGAAAGCGTATGGGAAGCCACTTACATAAGGGGTGATGTGGATGATTAGCAATCAAAACTAAGCTGTACTCTTTGGTTTCTGTCTTGTAAAGGTCAGAATGATCATGTTTGTTTCCCTAAATTTTCAGATTTAGTGAGGGTTTTAATGTTATTTTTCAGATACAAAAAGCTGTCCAACATTTTCAATGTTGAAGAATTAGGAATAATACATTTTCTTGAAATAAGAATCAACATACGAAACTCTCACCCATGTAAGTTTTCCATGTATGTCCTTTGAAACCAAGATTTCAAAGATTCAAAGTAAACTTTGGAATAATTGGTAACTATTTTAATTTGTGATTATTTTGAACCAAATTGTTAATTTCTGAAGTTCTTGTGATGGGTCTTTTTTTTCTTCATCTTTTGCCTCATATTGGAAGACTGATTTTTCTTCTCTTTGGTTCATTAGTGAACATCTTAAGTCCTCAATCTCTGTCCGACGTGTGTACTTTGATTTTCCTTTGAGAATCCCGTCTTCCCACTCTTACACGACTTAAGACCTATTTCTCCCTCCAAATTATCATGTCTAGAAACCTATAGTTAATGGTCACCCAAGACTCTGCTGCTTTTATTTTGAAAATATGCCCCCCTTGTTTACTTATGCCTAGTAAACACCTTGAAATTAGAGTCAAAGTGACAAAGTGTAGACACTTGAATGATGAAATCAAACCCGTGATACTATTTACTGATCCGCTGGTTGCAGGAAAATGTCTATTCAAGAAAGTCAATTAATGTGGTATAACAGGTCTTGGCAATCTCTGAATACTTTCTGTAAAAGTGTAAATCTCAGCTAATAATTGGTGTACTTTCCACAGTAAGGTTGAGGTAGAGGGATAAGGTTGAATGGAGAGCGGGAAGCAGATGTTGAAATACACAGTAAGAGAAGTTCAAGTTTCTGTAGCCACATTCATCTCGAAATCAGCTCCCTCCACTCCAGGTGGTGGTGAGCTGAGCACTGGCTGCATGAGCTCAAGTTAGATGACTACAGATGTGTGCAGCCCCACACCCTTTTCAGGCTACTTGACAGTCAGCATTATCAACTTCATGGAATGACACAGGAATTCCAAAGTTTTTAAAGATCCATTTCAATATTGAGGAAGTGACTTGTGACCTTTACCTTAAATCTTACATTAGAACAGTATATTTGCTTTTAATAAAATTTATCTTTAGACAGTTGATAGTTGTTAATACAATTTATCACTTTAAAATCCAATACTTTTACTTGATTGTTTGTCTATTCAAGTACTTAACTTTATTCTGTACAGTTTATCTTTAGATGGCAGTTGTTGACTTCTGTGATCCCTGAGTGCACACTGTGAAGGTTATTTTCAGTCATGACTAAGAATCACACTTGGGTACCATAATTTGATCTCTCACATTAGCAGACAATTTAAGGAAAGATGGAAAACATCAGCCTTGGCTAAACCCCATACTGGGTACTTGGCTAACCCAGAGGTGGTAAACTATTGTTTAGATAAAGACTGCTGCTCATTTCAAACTCATGAAATAAAAATAATGCTCAGCTGTCTACTTTTTGTGGTAGCAATGCAGCTTTAAATCATAATAACAGACAGGAATACATATACAATATAAAAACTGTTGAAATTTTGTTAAATAGCAATGGGATTTTATTAAAATGTGTTAAGATTCATCTCTGTTCTTAGTACTGTGTTAGGTCTGGGACTATAGATTCATACAGTGTAGCAGGATAGCGAAGGACATAAAAAATTACAAATAAAACATTAATATCTATCTATCTATCTATCTGACATATATATGTAGAGAGAGACATATATACGATGTATAATATAACTTCTATTGTATATATGTTAAATCATTCCTAGGAGAGTCCAGGAAGATTCTTTTCTTTTTTTTTAAATTCTTTTATTCGTGCATTTTAGGTATACAACACATTTACATTTCTCATTGAGAACTTGTGCCTTTACATGATGCATCTTGGTTCCTATTTTTTTCCCCATTCCCCTGCCCTCCCTTCATTCCCTCCACTCTTCCCTGTTTACAAAGACTTTGTTTCCATTTTTTCCATTTCTCATAATTTTTCCTTTCCCTTCTTTCTTTTCCCCTCCCCCTCCCACTACACCTACCCATTTGGACCTTTTCTTCCTATTTTGCATTATCAATTATTCATTCTAATCATTGGTACATTTAAGGTATACAATATGACATTCCTCATTGGAAAGTTGCACCTTTACATAATCTCTCTTGGTTCTTATTTTTCACCCTTCCCTTGCCCTCCCTTCAACCCCTCCATCCCTCCCTATTTACAAAGACTTTGTTTCCATTTTTTAATTTTCTCATATTAATTCCATTCCCTTCTTTCCTTTTCCCTACCCCTCCCACTTCCCTTTCCCCTTTGCCCCTTTTCTTCCTATTTCACATTATCTATTATACCTTTTAGTGCTCATTTACACTTTCAGATTCTCACACTAGAGAAACTATTCGGTATTTATACATGTGTGTCCTATTTATTTCACTTAAGAGTATCACCTCAATGTGCATCCATTTAGCTATAAATGTCTCTAATTTCTCATTTTTTATGGCTGAGTAGTACTCCATTTTATTTTAAAAACCCACATTTTCTTTATCCAGTCTCCAGTTGATGGGCATTTGGGCTGTTTCCAGGCTTTAGCTATTACAAACTGTGCTGCTATGTACATGGGTGCAAATATATCACTGTGGTATGATTCTTTTAATTCTCTGGGGAAGATACCCAGCAGAGGAATAGCTGGGTCAAATGGGACTTCCAGTCCTAGTTCTTTGAAGTATCTCCATACTGATTTCCACAGGGGTTGCACCAGTCTACACTCCCACCAGCAGTGGAGCAGGGTTCCTCTTTCCCCACAGCCCCGCCAGCATTTGTTGTTGGTTGATTTCATGATAGCAGCCATTCCAGGAAGATTCTTAAAACTACCTTTTGAAGTAGATAGGGAGACTTGTAGATAAATAGGGGTGATTCTGAAGAAAATGAGAATATTTGGAAATTTGTAGATGAAAAAGAACATGGGATATGTTCAGGTTCTCTAAAGTACGCATTTGTTAGCAGAGGTTTAGACTTTTACAGAAAGCAAGACCTGATATTCCACGTCTATTTCATTGAGTAGACTTTCTCCTGTAACCAGAGGATCAATGGATAGTATGAGAGGTTTGACTTCTTCCTGTAAGTCTCTGTACTTTATTTGCTACAGTATTGTTCTTCTATTTCTTTGCCATCTTTTCTAAAATCATGTAGCCTCATGAATGGATGATGAGACACTAGTATATAAATGAAGAGAGGTGTATTAAATACTGATTCCTAAAATGAGGTTTGTAGTGATTCTTAACTTCCCAAAGTGATAGGTCACATTGATAGGGACAGTTGTAGAGGTGAAAGGTGATGCGTGAAAGAGATAGGTAAAGTGAAATCTAAAACTGTTTAAATGTCCTGCCCAGTTGACCTGGCAGATCCTTGCCAGAGGCAGAGCAGAAAAATCAGTGTCAGCTCCCCAGGCTGTGGTCATGCTTGTGTCCAGGTCGTTGCTGTGTGGAAGGGCAAGGCCATCAGGGAGGTCCTCAGCATCCCACAAACTGGACGGCTTTTCCCATTTCCTGTGTCAGCCTATATCCCTTCAGTTCTGCTGAGCGCAGTGTGTGACATGCAGGAAGATACAACTCCAGCTCTAGAAAAGCCAGGGCAAGCCACTTGACATGCAGCTGCCACTTCTTTTTCTTGAGAAAATAACAACTTGGATCCTCAGACAGAAATAAAATCCCAAATTTTAGAAAGGCAGAAAACGATGATAAACTAGTCTTTTGTCAATTTTCAGGTGGTTGATTATCTGTTGAATGAATGGTCATTGATCTTCTCTCTGCTTCAAAATTTTTGCCATTTGTATTTTCAGAAGTTAAAATCATAATTGCTTTCTGAAGTAGAAAATGGAGAAAAGGAGGGCAGCTAATTATCAAGGCATACACACAAAAAAAGAGTTTCAGCAAATCATTCAGCATTGTTTATAGAAATAATAAATGTAAGATTTTGTTAGGTTTCATGAACCTAGTATTTTTTATTTGTTTTAATCTGTATACTGTACAGGTAATAGATAAGTTTGGTTTAGTGCTTTTAACCCATGTGTAATTTTTTTCTTTTCTCAAGAAGTTAGACAATTTTAAAGCAACTGTATAGTAATGACACCTATGATTCTGCAGCAGCTTTGCTCTGAGCATGTCAAAGAAGTGCTAGAGCCAAACATGGTGGTACATGCTTGTTACCACAGTGCTTGGGTGACTGAGGCAGGAGGATCAGAGTTCAAGGCCAGCCTGAAATATGCTAGAAGACTCTGACTTAAGAACATAACAAAACAAAGCATAAAGGCTACAACAGAGCCCTCTAGATAGGAAACTAGTTCAAGGACCGTCTTTGCCCAAATCTGAAATAAACTGAATATCAGGCTGAGGATGCAGTATGTGATATAAACATAAGGAATTTGAGAAAATTATTGGACGTTCTGTTGGAGACATTTTAAAGGGATTTGGAAATAGCTTGGAAATTAGGGATATGTATGGGAATTTAGGAATCTTACTTTAGAGTTGCTAATGGAAAACTAGAGTCTGAATGAGATTTTGATGCAATAGAATATGATTGGAAAAAAGAAGATGACTGAGGATTCAATTTGGAAAATACCCACACTCATGTGTTTGATTTAGATAAAAAGTACCCTAACAACAATTATAATTTATTGAGCAACTAACATGTGCTAGACAGTTTGTTCATCTAATCTCACAATCCCTTAAGTAATTGATATAATTGGCCCTATATGACAGAAGAGACAACTTCTATTACTCAGTTACTTTTTCATGCATCTTGATCAAGAAAGCAGCTGTAGTAAAGCAAACTGCCCACTTCTGCTGCATTGCCAAGTAGTATGCTTTCATTTATGTAGAGTCTCTCAGGAAGAGTCTAAAAATGTGCTGTGGCGCAGAAGTGGGCAGTAGATTGCCCAAAGAGTAGCAAGTATTAAATCTCTGTTTGGAATGTTGTTTCTGTTTAATGAACACAAAAATTGTTGACATTATCTGGAAGCAAGAAAAACAGATGTACCCAGTTCTATGTAGGTGGATGAACTAAATTTTTATATTTTCTCTATTTCTGAGTTGTTACTAAGGGACATCCTCAGTCAGCAGTCAAATGATATATTTCTAGGTGAGTAGGACTTTTGTTGAATCATCAACTGACTCATGAAGTTTCCAGTGAAAACACTGCATTACTGAATAAATTATACATAAGTATAGTCATCTGTATAGTCCCTCAAGATAATGTGTACTCCTTTTGATTACATATGATAGTTGGTTTTCTTTGAGATATTGCTAATATAAATGTTAGACTGCAATATACCAGATGCAGAGTGAATTCTTAGTTACCCAGAGAACATATTTTAAGAACGAATGATACTGTTTTCAGTACAGAGTAAATTGTGCTGTACCTGTGAAAAAGGATACAAAAATGCTTTGTTTACTCTTAGATAATTTTAGAAATAAACCCAGATGCTTTTTCAAAGAACAAAGAGCTTAAAAGGAAATTTAAGAGCAATATAAAGGAAGCAACTTTAATGAATTGAAATAGAATAGCACTTTACAACATTTGTACCTCTTGGACTCTTTTTATTATCTAATTTTATATTATCTATCTTATCTCATTTGTGATGCTATAACAGAACACCACAAGCTGGATAATTTACAGAGGATGAAAATTTATATCTCATGGTTCTGGAGATGGGGAAGTCCAAGATCAAAGTATCAGTCTTTGTGTCTGCTTAGGGATCCTCTCTTCTTCCAAGATGGCACCTTGTCACTGTGGCTTCACATGATGGCAGGTAGAAAGCAAAGAGAGGACTCCCTTTAGAAGCCCTTTAATAAAGGTGCTAATTTTATACATGAGGGTGGAGCTTTCATGACTTACTTCCCAAAGGCCACACCTTTCTATACAGTTGCATTGGGGTTTAAGCTTCCAGTTAGTGTTGAGGAGACACCATCATTCTAACCATAGCAACATCACAGGACATACTTTGACATTATTTTCGATGGCTTGAAGTTGCAAATATGTATCATTTAGGGTGAATTTTTAAAGGGCTAAACAGCCAAGAATTTTTCTCACTTAGGACACATATCCACAGTGAGTTAGTTAGGTCTTGATCTATGTATTTAAAATTAAAGATTTGAGATGGAGAATTTCTACATTGGTAGCAATGCCAGTGCAGTGGCATTGGGAAAGGAACTTGGCAAATTGTGGGCATTAGCTATGAGAGCTTTTATTTTAAAATGGCAACTATTGATTCTACTAAGATTTTATAAGTCAAAGCAAGTTCATGGCTTTGCCATCCTCATGACTGCAATTCTATCGTGTGCCCAAAGGGACAAAAATGTAAATATTTGGTGACTTGCACTAATGACTGCCATACTAACCTTCAAAGAGGCAAATGCAAATTGTGGATTTGGGTGCTCATGAGATGTCTTCACCCTTTAAAAGGCAGTCATGTCTTATGAATACTTTATTTCATTTGTTTAAGCATTTTGCTAATAGATAAGGTGAAGTGTTTATTACTTTGCTGGCCTGATTTGTTCCTGAAACTCAAAATGTGTTTCTTACTTTAGCCTTATAAAGTAGTAATTGGAATGTGTTGAGAATAGATTTACTTCTTAAAAATATTCACAATTCTTATAATGGCCACAGACAGTTGATGGGTCAATCTGGACCATAAAACTCAACATTGTTGTCGGCATTTGATTTTTTTTTATGCTAAACTACATCCCCACCAGCCCATTTCATTTTGAGATAAAATCTCATTAATATTTCAGGCTAAAAAAAAAATTTCCAGGCTAATATTGAACTTGTAATCCTCTTGCCTCAGCCTCCTGATTAGCTGGGGAGTATTTCTAAGAAATATTTTTGCGAGATTTAGCTCAGTGACACTGTGCTTGCCTTGCAAGCACAAGGTCCTGAGTTCAATCCCTGGTACAAAAAACAAAAAACAAAAAACAAAAAAAACCCCACGTGTAATAAAAAACAATTTTAAAAAAAATTTTTGCATATTTTATATTCTAAGGCAACATTGATGTCATTTGTTAAATATATGGTTGACAGCTTGCCATTATTAAATCTTTTAACCAGGTGAAGGTCAGATGAAGAGCCACCATGTAACCTCCCTACAGGTTACTTATGATTTTAAATCAGGCTCTCAATGAGCTCTGAATAAAGTTCTAGTGAGCTTTAAGATTGGTGCAGAGCAATGTTGTTTTGTGTGCATATTCATACAACTGAGATCAAGCTCATTTGGATTGGGAGACTGAGGATTTATTTATAATTCATTTAGGGCATTGACCTCCAAAGATAAAAAGGGTAGATGGCAAAAGAGCTTCACAGACTTGTAATTTTGGGCACTATGTTACTAAAATGATTTTCTGATTCACTTATTTTAATTTACAGCTATGGTTTTGACATGTGCTTCATTTACTTTCTAAATGCATGAATTAGTGGCATCTGAATATCTTACCATTAATGATGAAAACCCTTCAATATTTACCATTGGTTTATAATCACTTACATAAAGGAAAACAAAATTGTAAGATGTTTGGAAAGCCTAGGCAGTATTGGGTCAACAGATGAATGGCTTTCGAGTAAATCAAAAGATCTAAATTACCAAGCTTATATTCTTCCAATTATCAATTTCCCAATTACAGTTTATTATTTAAATGTCTAGGTGTTGGTGTAGGTCTTTCACTTTTATTTATTTTAAAACATTTTATTTCAATACTTACTCGGGTTTTATTAAACATTTCTCTGGTTTTGCGAGTAATTTCTGCAAACATTTGTATACTGAGTGCACCTGAACTTGAACTGACATGAATCCTCCTTGTGGAAGCTTGGTGGCCACCAGTGAGGGGGGCAGTCATTAATCAAATACTCATCACATATGTTAGTTTTACAGTTGCTATGAAGTAGAGAAGCAAAGGGTGATCAGGGAATATAACAGGGATATTTCACCATGTTGGGGCATGGGATGGTTAGAAAAATGTTTCCTGAAAAAGAGCAAAGGAGAATGACCAGAGACCTGAAGGAGAAGGACTACGAGGGGAGGAGAGCAAAGGGTATCCTGAGGGAGGTCAGCCTGAGCCAGGACCTTGTACTGGGGGAGCAGAGTTCTTGGAAGGAGAGTGAAGAGAAGTGAAGATGGGGGTTCTGCTGCAGAAGGGGATGGCAAAGCCAGAAGCAGGCTTGGGCAGGGCCTCAGGGACTTCTCTGTCCTGTCACAACTGTGAGAGCAGCTGTGAGCCTTTATGAGTATTTAAGCTCAGGAAAAATGTTATCTTGTTGAGTTTTTACTGCTCTGCAGAGAAGAATTCAGAGCTGGGTAAGAGTGAATGCAGAGGTAAGATTTGAGTATTACTGCAGTCCAGGCCACAGATGACTGCATGGACCAGGATGATGACGGTGAAGAATGGGGCCATTACATATTGTCATAATAATTAGAAAATGAAATTGACACAGTAGCCATGAATTGGAAGTAGAAACTGTCTATCTATAACCAAAGTTTCTGATGTCTGTGCTCAGTGTAGCCTGATTCAAGATTTACTATCTGGCAATTTAAACAACAGGAAATTTAAGACAAAAATACCGTTTGTCTAAAACGTTGTCGTGCATTAAAAAGTTATAGTCAGCTTAATTAATGCTCTAATAGTAAAACTGTAAAAATCAATTGATGAATGGTCTTTGTAAATAGCACTAGCAAATTCTTCCACCTTTGCTAGAAAAACCATCCACTTCTAACTGCTATCTTGGTTTATTGGGCTGGGTCCCTTTCCTTGTCTGAGATGGGAAATGACAGCAAATGTGACCTTCATAGAAGCTTGTTGACGAATCTGCTCAAGAAAAATTTTATTCCATTTGTAGAAGAATAACATTTTACTCAAGTGTGGATTAGATAACAATAAATCATGTTGTAATAATGTTGAAAACTACATCATCAACTTGGACTCATAAAAGTGAAATTTCTTCTCATAGCTGCAGCACAAATATGCACAGGCAACCACTACATGTGGCAAGTTTGCCCAGCATCAGTTCTAATGTTTGATGCTAGATAAGCTTTTGCTTGCATAAGAGTCATCATTCTTCTGACTGATATCTAAGAACTTTCCCATGTCATAGAATTGATTTTCTGGAAAAACTCACTCATTCTGGTACAAATATTTTTTCCCCTGAAAAGTTGAGTAGAGATTTCCTTCCTCTTTCTCTTCCTCTCTTTCCTCTTCTGTCTCTTTTTCTTTTCCTTTTTGTTTGGAAGAATAACCGCTTTTTATGGTATTAACTGTCTTTCTCCCCATATCATCTAAACTATTTCTTTTCAAACTGGTTTCAGAATTCAGAAAATTCACTATGCTTCCACTTTATAGCTCTTGTATAAACAACTTCAATTCCTTTCTAAATTATTGAAGTGATCTTCTTGATACTCTTCAGGGTTTCCCCCTTGCCCCTGGGGTTATATTCTGTCCCCAGCACTCAGTGACCCTTTAAAAATGTAACCTATACTGTAGCAGGCCTTATATCCATCGCCTCTGGCCACCTGCTTCAGAGTAAAGGCTGTTCTCATCAGGATACTCATGACCCCATAGGTGACTTATGCTTTGGCACTCACTCTAACCTTGTCTCCTCCTCACCTTTCTCCAGGCACATGTAGCCCTCCTTGCTTCTTTAGAGATGCCAAGCATGGAGGCATACCAAGGTCTCTTCTGTTTCAGGGCTTGAATGTTCTTTCCCCAGATGCATTGATGTGTTCCTTCACTTTATTCAGAGATCTAGTCAATTGTCATCTGATCAGACACCTTTGCTGACCATCTTATTTAAAATAGCATCTCTTACATCACGTTCAATTACTTTTTATTGTCTTATTTTTTTATTTTATCTATTAGTCTCCTGATAAATATGTGTAGTTTTCTTTTGTACTTATTCTGGTTTTCCTTCCACTTGGATGTAAACATAGTGACATTTGGGACTCAGTATACATGGCAGTTAGAATAATGTTTCATGCATAGCAGGTGTTCAATTACTATTGATTTAAACTATATTACAGAATTGAAATTTTCTAGAATCTGGAAAAGGCAGGGAACTAATTCTCCCTCAGAGCTTCCAGAAAAAATGAAACTCTGCCAACACTCAGGTTTTGGAAATTCAGACTTTCAGAACTGTAAGGTAAACATTTGGATTGTTTTAAGACACATTTGTGGGAATTTATTTCTGCAGCAGTAAGCAATGAGTACACCTCCTGAACTAAAATGCAGCTCAGCAAACTTTCAAATTAGTGTTTGAATAATCTGTGATAGCATTGAAATTAGCATACGTGGTAGTAATTACTACTATTCGCTAAATATTTCTGGCTTTCCTTTAAGGAACGTAGAAAAATTGCATTTCCCTCCTTCAGATTTTAGGTGTGACTAGGTAGGTTGATGATTCATAAGTGGAAATAATCTATTTAACTCCTAGATAAAACTTTTAAATAAAACATTTGAATACTAAGAATCACAGCAAAATTTTAAAATGTTATTTAAAAGTAAAAATAAATACCTTTTATGTTAACAAAATAATTTTTATGAAAATAACTTTATTTTCCAAAAATAAAAAATAGTTTCATGAGAATAAAGGTGTTTTTATATAGATTTTTAAGTATTTTACTATTTTGTTAAATGGTAGATATCTGAATTCTCAGCTTTGCTTCTGCAGCATTCAAACTGTTGCAATTTTTGGTAGTTGAAATACCTGTAAAAGAGTCAGCCTCATATCATTATTTAGTTGAAAATGAAGTATTCCAAAGATAATTGTAGATATTCTCCTGTGAGACTACACTAAAACCCTGCAAGTGATAGCTTCATAAAGGTTGATTGTATCATAAAATTTGACACTTTATCAACATTTTTATATGGTTACACCCAGTCTTTTTCTTTAAATGGGTAAAAAATATGGTTCTGTATGAATATTCATTGGTTATTTAGAAACTGGCTCACTGACCATCACAGACCTAAATGCTAATTCATTTCATCACCCAACATCACAACTCCATTTTCTTTGATATTCCTGCCAATCTCTTTAGAATAAAAATCAACTGAGAAATTATTAAGATACTCGTAGCACTCTAGGTTTCCTAAAATTATGACATTCGAGCCCTCAAATTCCATCATTGGGATGAAACGCTGTTCATTGTTGTTTTTCTTGAAGTGACAAAACTCTCTTTGTTCATTTAAAAAATATATTTAATTATGCAGAATACTCAAGCCTGAATAACTATAGTTTGTTCCTAATTATTTTTAAATGAAAACAGTATTTAATGAAAAGAGCAGCTAGCTCAGTTTCTCAACACATTTCACACCAGTGCTTTTCCCAGAGCTATCTGTCCTGGGGGATCTCCTGACTCAGCTGTCACTAATCCTGGCTTCTGTATTTCCCTCCGCTTTGACAGTGGCAGGGGCTAGTGAACTGCTACTTAGCAAATAGAATGTTGCAAAAAAAGAAAAGGTGTCCCTTTGGTGATTAGGTTCTAAAAGGCTGTGATTTTTGGCCTTCTGGGCTTCTCTCTCTGGCTCTTTCATTATCACCTCCACAGAGATGGCAACCAGGCAGAAACCCTAAAGGAAAGGGATCCTCCCAGCAACCCATCTGTGAGGTTTCAAATGGACTCCTCCCAGTTGGGCCTTAATATGACTATGGTACCAGTTAACACTTTGATTAGGACCCTGTAAGGAATCTGAGCCAGCCAAGCAGTACATGAATTCCTGACTGGCAGAAACTGAGAGGTTAAATGTATGTTGTTTGAAGCTGCTAAATTTTGGGGGTAATTTGTTACACAGTGAGAGGTAACTAATACAACTCTCAGCTTCACTATGTGGCGCAAATGCTTTATGCACACTTTATATTTTGGTCACATAGAATTATAAAGTGTATATTCGAGGGTCAAGACTTAATGTAACTAATAATTTTTACTGCTTCCTTAAAGACAGTCTAACATTGAACTAATAATTTAGTATATGATGGTAAAGAACACAGTCTACTAGTATTTCTTGATTCTACTGTCTTGATTTGTTCTAAATCACAATTTTACCCACCATTATACTTGTACCATAAGTGCAAATGCCAGTTTGAGAACTGCTGATCTAGACTATTGCAATTATTACATCAGATGAATTATTAATTTTCTCCTCCAGATTTATATTTTATAACATAGTCAAGTTGTTCTAAGGAAAGGCAGTGCACAATTCTCTATATATGAAAAAGAAAATTGGGTTTTACAGAGTTTTAAGTTTTTTCCTGCAGAAGGTTTGCATATGATTGACTCAGCTTATCAGTTCATGACTGTTGAAGTGCAGCTTCGCTTTAGTGTTCTCTACTCATTGTCCAAAATTCTGTATATCAAGAGAACAGCTTTGACTCTGTTACTTGCTGCTTCTAATATCTACATCTGATTTCTTAGTTTTCAGGGACAATATCGCAAATATACCTGTGAGGGATGAATGTCTCTGTGTGTCCATATTTGTCTTTGTTTTGTATAAAGTCTACAAATAATATTCTGGTACAAGTTTGAATGAGATTTTTATATATTTCGAAGTAAATATTTCCTTAATGTCATTAATATCAGTGCTACAATTAACAATATTATCTGTGACAGGGGATTTAAAAGTAAGTATTTATAAATGAAAATATACATTTTCCTTTCAGCAAGACAAAAAACTCAGCTAGTAGTTTTGTGTGTTTTCTATCATTTTCATACACTTAAAATTTGTTTAGAGGATATTTCAAATTTTCTTTAATAAAACTATTGGACAATTTCAACCCTATAACTTTCTTTAAAATTTCTAGTTGTGGTTTAAATAAATTAAATGCAAGAGCAAATTTATTTTTATTGTGAATAGTCAAGATTTCATAACACAAGCAATTGTTTCAAATATCTAAAAAATATTAAAAATGTTAAGGTTTTTTTACCATAGGATGATTTTGTCTAGATTACTATGTTTCATAAAGTGGTAACAAAGCATTTGTTATTTTTGTCTGTTTTTACATATGGCTTTATAGATTTTTAAGTTAACATGTATGCATGCATGTGATGTAATTATAAAGTAAACGGAAGAGCACACCAAGAAGCATACCAGAATTACCTTGTCATTATAATTAATAAGAGAGTCACATTTCCAGTCCCTGAAGATTGATGTTTTTATTAAACATGGATTCACAGATGTTACAAGACTGTTGTCACTAGTTCAAAATCCAGATGGTGTCTCCATATGCATCCTGCTTCAGAGAATGCCATGGACACCTCACTCCTCTCAGGTGTCTCCACGGTTGATCCTACTGGCCACTGCTGAGTTGAACCTTTGCAGCTGGAACTGACATTTACTATGGGCAAAGGAAGCACACTGCTCCAGTCTCTGATAGGTTATTGTAAGATCACTCATTATTTCACCACCTCCATTTTCATCATAGAATGAATAAAACTATTAAAACACCACAATGTAGAAATCTGAAAATAGCCAAATACTTTCGGTAGCTGGCTAATACTGTACTCTGCACATTTAAATCTACTGGAAGCAAAAAGAAATTTGTCCTTAAAGTAAAAAGTGCTCTTAAAAATACAGACACAGCATGTTCTTTGCAGACTGCTGCTTTTTTGGGCGCTGCAGAGGGGAGTCAGTAACTCGACATATATTGATAACTGTTTGATATTTAATGGTCAGAGATTCCTACTATTGAAAGCTGAGTTCTAGGCTATTTCTACCCTCATTTATTATTGATAAATCTCTGTAAATGGACCTGGTATTTAATGTCAGATGAAATTATTCCAGACAAATTACCTTCCCTGAGGAGCCTCCAACCTCCAAATAGGAGGACAACACAGGAAAGAGATTGTGGAAGAGCAGAGTCTGATTAAGGGTTACAAACCTGGTATTGGTTTGTCAGGTAGGTGGATTGCAAGGAGAATTTGAAAGCTGAAAAATGGTTCTGAGATTGGGAAGCTGTTTGGTAAAACAAAAGTAGTAACTGAAAGCAAGTAAAGGTATCAGAAAAGACATTTCCTCAGACTTTATTCTCACTTGGTTTCTCAGCATCACCTTGTACGTGTAATGATCCAGTGTTCTCAACCTTCACCATTCCTCAGCATCACCTAGGAGGCTGTATAAACTGCACCTTGCTGGTCCACATGTGAAAGTTTCTTAGTCTCGGGACCACAGTCCTGAATTTGCATTGCTAACAAATTATCCAGAATCTGGAACTCCGTTCTGAGAACCTCTGTCCTGAGCTGGTATCTTTCCATTTCTCTATGGCTTATCCTCCAACCTCCAGCTTGGAGTCATCTCAAATTCTCATCTTTATAGTTAGGAAATGGCCCAATTTTGTCTTTCCTAGGAATTTCTTTCAGATGTATTTTGTCTTTTCAAACTCATAGCTATCAACCTAATCAGTCACTTCTACTATCATTAGCGACAAAATGAACTAGAATTATTACTGCTAACTTCTTTGGGTCCCTAAGTGCAAGACAGTAACCACTTTTAAATATAGATTTAAACAATTTATTAGATAAATCATACTGTTTTCATGTATACAGAAATTCATTTCCAGAAATATTAATCCATCTACAGTAAGTACTCAAAAGGGTATTTACAGAGTATTTATATAATGAAGGTTTGTATGACACCCAAACTCATGTTCTAATACTTTGTTTATCCTGCATTCTGATCCCATTTGAAAGTCACATTGTTCATTCAACTTATGTGGTATGATTGAATCATTAAATAGAGATTCCTCTTCTTTCTCTTAACCCCAAATGCTTTTTATATTTCACAGACTTGGTTTCTGATGGGGGCCTTGGATATCATTACAAAAAGAATAGATTAATCAATATGACTAGGAAAATTAAGTGTCTTTGACACATACACAAATAAGTAGCAGATAAAATAAAATCTCTGAAAAAAGGAAATTTTAGAAAAAAGCAAAATAATTCACTCATCACAAAAATTGATAAGTATGTGAAATAATGCATATGTCCATTGGATTCATTTAGCTATTCCACAATGTATACAGCTTTCAAAACAAAATATGTAGGATAACTACATACAAATTTTATTCGTCAATTTAAAAAATCAAGCTTCAACACTTGAGCTAAGGTGGCCTCATATCCCAAATTGGAAGGATATTGTACAAAAGGGGGTGGGATGGTAGAATGGATGTTTAAAAAACAAGCACAATTACTGTGTTATCTATTGTCATCTACTATCATATTTTACATTTATTTCTCATTTAACCTGTTTATCAGGTAAATTCTTTGTGAAAGCCACTTCTCTGATCCTTATTTATATTGCTTAACCCTTATGGTTTAAATTACATCATATTTAATAAAATCCCCTGAAATTTGACCTTCCAATCTCTGTTCCAACATACTATATCCCAGAAATTTAACAATCATAACTCTCCCCCGCCAAAAATATCACAAAAACCTGACACCAAAGTATAAACTTTTAAAAATCAACAAAAATAAAAGCTTCTAGATATCCAATAAAAGTCATTATAAATAAAGTGAAATGTTAGTTACAAGCCAAGGAAATTATTTGCAATAAATATAGTCAATGAAGGATTAATTTAGAAAATATGTAATAAGCTATTTAAAACCTTCCCAATTCACAAAAAAGGAAAACGATGTTCAATATATTTATGAAAATATGTCCAGATTTCAAAAATAAAGGAAATTAACACTGCGTATCATCACAGTAAAAGTTCATACCTTACCAGATTAGCATGAAGTGCAGTTAGTTAGATGCCTGTGGATATTAGAATCCTTGAAAATTCCTTGGGTAATGAATTCTTTGCATTGTAGTACAACTTATTTCCAAAAAAGTTAATAATGTGTGCATGAGTGATTTAGTAAATTTTCTTCTTAGCACATACATGAGACATCTCAGCCCATAAGTAGGTATATAAAGAAATGTTCACGCCGCCATTATTTGAATAAGACGACACTGGAAACAATACAAATTTCATCAACATGTTAATAGATTGTTAATGTGTGTTTCTAAATTATTACTTTGATTTTGAGAAAATTTTAATATCTCATCCCAATATAACCTTTTTACAATTGAACATGAACATGTATTAATGAATTGTATTAAGTATGAGCCTTCAGACTAATTATAGAACAAACACATGTTCTCCATCACTACTTTAACTATTTTCTATTAATTTTTGAACAAACAGTATATCTTCTACATAATGAGTATCATTTTATTTAATACAGATAAAAAATCAATAAAATACCATGATCAAAGTAAAATATTAAAATACCAATGGGACATGGTGGCACACACATGAAATCTCAGCTATGCAGAAGGCTGAAGCATGAGGAGTGTGAGGCCAGGTTAATGTGTGGGTAACATAGCAAGGCCCTGTCTAAAAAAAATAGTGTTAGAGTGCCAAAAGAGATCTGTGTAATGCAAGATGTTAAGATAGGTGCAACAAGAATGTAGCATTTTTCACACAGTAGTGTAGGATGACATTAACACTGGTGATCCATATAAACATGATTTATCTCATGCTGGTTGTGTGGACACATTAGATTCTCTGTGTAATTTAAATTCACAACCACACATGAAAACTTTGTCATTGTTTCATATGTGTGGGTATGGAAATAATGTAATGCATGAAGACTGTCCGTGGGAGCGTAGACTCTAATCTCCATTATTATTATTATTATTATATGGCTATTAAGAAGAAATAATATTTTAGTTAATTCTCCACTCTGAGTTTATAAATATTTCTTGATAACCAACAAATTAGATCATATTTTTATTGTCTATGGAAAGAATTTAATTCCTCAATTTTAGGCAAATCTATATGCATTACCCTAAATAGACCCCATAAACATAGTGTTGAATAAAACTTAAGAATCACAAAGAGTATAAAATGATTATTTTTATAAATTTAAAAAAAGCAAAAATGCTACAAATTACCTGCTGGTACAAATATGTGAACCAAAACTATGAAGTCATATATAAGAAGAAGAATATATACCAGTTTCAGAATGCTGGTAACATCTGGAAAGGAGGGAGAAGAAAAGGGGCAACTGGCCTTGACTGTAGAAAGTAATTTTATTACTATTTAGATCTTTAAAATCCGAACCAAAAACATCTGGCAAAATATTAATGTCTGTTAGATAAATGTGATAAGTAACTGAGTAATTTTTTTCTCTTTTCTGCATTTTTTAATGTTTTCATGGTTAAAAAGAAAATTTTTAAATGCTTCCATGGCCAGTGAGCTTCTGGATATTCTGGGTTAATGGAAAGTACAATCATTTTCTCTGTTGCGGAACTTTTTAGTTATTAATATGCTAATGGAATTGAAAATTGCCAAGAGGGTAATATGAAATATTTCCCAAACTTATTTGACCATGGAAGCTTTTTTTTTAATGAAACATCTATTAACATCTCATGGATATTTTGGGAAATGCTGTTATACATCACAGCACTTAATTTTCTCTAATTGTTTTATGTAATTTAACTTAATTTCTCTGCTTATATTTTCCATCTCCTTGATGTCAGGACCTAAGTTTTATTCCTTTTAGCTTGAAATACTTAGATGGTTTGTTTGATTTTTTTCTTAAAAATTATTATGTAGTTCATTATACTAAATGTAGGTTGGGGCACAAGGGTAGTAGTAAAACTAGCCCTTTCACAGTTTTAGGACCAAAACTAATAGTATTTTTCAAACAAATGGAGATTTTTGTACCATTGGAAGAACCAATTGCGACAGACTATTTTTTCTTTTTTTATCCCCCCATTAAGTTTATTGGTACATTTTAGGTATAAAATACACTTACATACATCATTGACATCTTGTACCATTACATGAGTATCTTGGTTCTTAATTTTTTCCCCTTTTCCTGCCCTCCCTTCACCCCCTCCACCCTTCCCTATTTGCAAAGATTTTGTTTCCATCTTTTTCCTTTTTTCATATTATTTCTTTTCCCTTCTTTCCTTTCCCCTACCCCTCCCACCTTCCCTGCTCCTTTAGACCTTTTCTTCCTATTACACAATATCAATTATACATTTTTAAAATTACAATATCAAGATTTAGAAGACAGTACCACAGATTTTACAGAATTTAAAAGGATATAGAAAGCATATTACAAAAATGTGTTTTGAAGTAAATTTGACAACTTCTGAGAAGTACCTGGAAGACAAATTAATGAAACTAACTCTGGAGGAAATATAAAATTTGAATAGCACCTATTAAAGAAAGTATATTCCTAACAACAGGCTTGTATACATTTTAACTGTTAAATTATATCAACATTTAAAGCAGAAAAAAAAAACACTTCTCCCCTCATTTTAGGAAATCAACATTGTGCTAATCCTAAAACTGGATAAAGATAATAGAAGAAAAAGTATGAACATAGATAGAAATTTGTTTAACAAAACAAACAACTAGAAGTCAGATCTGGCAGTATGTAGAAAGTGGTTTTATCATAAGGATGGCAGTGTTGGTTCAGCATTGGAAGATCCACCCCCAAAAGTCATCATTTTAACAGAGGAAAGGAAAAAGCTATATGATACTGTCACTAGTTGGAGAAAAAGTATATCGGACTAAATTCTACAGCTGTTCATGGTAAAAGCTATCAGGAGACTAGAAGTAGAACAGAACCTTCTCAACAGATTAAAGACATGTACTACATACTTCCAGCAAAAACGCCTTATATGAATGGAAAAGATGCTATGCTTTCTCCCTAAGGTGGGGAACAGGGACAGATATGCCTACTCTTCATCTGTTCATTAAACTTTGAAACGTAGGCCCAAACCAAAATAGTCTGGCAATAAAATGACACAATTAGGATAGGATTGGCAAGGTAGAAGGAAAATCTTTATATGTAGATGAAATGATCATCTACAGAGAAAATACTAAGAAATCTCTAGGAGCCCCTAGAACTTGTATTTGAATTTAGCAGGATTAGAAAACACAAGGTATATATAAAAATTCAGGCCTACGTATACTTGTTATAAATGAAGAATTGGATTTGAAATTTACAAGTTATGTAGGAGTACAAAGGACCTAGAAAAGTAAAAAGAGAAAGAAAAAAAAACAGTGTTAGAAGATGTTTAGTACCTAATTTTAAGACTTCCTCTAAAGCTACAGTAATCAAGGCAGTGTTGGTGTAAGGAAAGACATATAGATCATTGGAATAAAACAGAGAATCTAGAAATAGAACCACACATACATGCTCCACTGAGTTTTGAAAGATTATTTAACATTAACATTTTATAGAATATAAACTCGATTCAAGAGCCAATGAAAAGATAGTGTTTTCAGCAAATGGCACTAGAATATCTGGTCTCTGTATATAAAAACTTAACCTCAACACTTTATTTCCATACATAAAAATAACTTGAAAGGATCTATGAACCTGAATATGAAAGACTAAAACTATAAAACTTTAAGAAGAAATTATAAGGGAAAATGTTTATGAATTTAGGGTAGGGAAGAACTTCCTAGGATACAAAAAACATGATGTCTAAAAGAAAAAAATTGATAAATGAGATTCCATCAAAATTTAGAACTTTAAATGACATCATTAAAATGAAAAGTATTCCTTAAACAGACCATATTTACAATGCATATAACCTATGGCCAGAATATATAAAGAACACTTACACCTCATTAATAGACAACCCAATTAAAAAGTAGACACAAGATGATAAATAGCCAGTACAGCACAAGGAAAGTTGTGCAACCCTAGAATCAGAAAAATACTAATCAGTGCAATAATAAGATTGAATTATACACTCATTAGGGAGATGAAGTTCAAAGTTTTAAAAGCCTTGTCATGACTTTTTCTTTTTGTTCGATTCTCCCCCTTTGCATTTAATTTGTCATGCCCAATGGATTCATTCTGCTGGGCTTCCTGGGGTTGTGATCCTTATTGTCTTTTCCTAGGATATTGTCTAAAATTTTTTGGTGAGTTGGTTTGGTATTCATGAAGTTCCTAAGGTTCTCTTTATCATGAACGTATCTTATTTCTCCATCAATTTTGAGATAGTTTTGCAGGGTCCATCAATCTGGGTTGGAGGCTGTTTTCTTTTAGGGCTTGAAGTACATCACTCCAAGCTCTTCTTGCCTTGAGGGTTTGCATTGAGAAGTCTGCTGTAATTCTGATGGGCTTTCTTTTGTATGTGATTTGTTTCTTTTCTCTCACTGCTTGTAGAACTTTATTATTCTGTTGGGTTTCTGGAATTCTATTATATGCCTATGTGTAGGTTTTTTTGCATCAAAGCTAGTTGGAGTCCTATATGCGTCATTTATCTGTATGTCAAGTTCTTTTCCCCTGATTGGGAAGTTTTCTGCCATCACTTCTGTGAACAGTTTTTTTTATGTCATCTGCACTCACTGCTGTTTCTTCATTGACTCCAATCAGTCTTATGTTATTCTTCTTTGCATCATCTAGCAGCTGCTGGATTGCTTTCTCATGGTCCCTCACAATTTTAAAGCAATTTTTCTTTTCCTGGTCACTAATTGGAATCTTATCTTCTATATCTGAAATTCTGTCCTCTCATTGGTTCATCCTGGTGCGTCGACATTCAGTGGGAGTTTTTAATCTCCTAGAATCTGTTTCCACCTGTTTTATGGATTCCATTTGTTTCCTATGTTGGAATTCCATCATGTTCCTCAGATCCTCTAATTTGTTTTTTCATCTGTGTCCTCCCTAGATTTATTAATCATGCCTTGCACTATGGGCATAATCTTTGCTGTTATCTGAGAAATTCTTTCTGATTCCATTTTTCCAGGATCCTCTTTTGTTGCCAGTTCAGGGAGTCCATTTGTTTGAGTATCAGATTATTCCATCTCATTTCCCTTTGGGGTTGCAGTAGGTGATCTGGAAGTCTGTTTTTGAGGCTTGTTTATGTTTCTTCTCATTTCCACGGGTGGGTGGGGTGCTGCTGGCACCCGTGCAGCTCACCTCCTCTGTGCTGGGAGCGGTGGAATGGCGGTGGGGAGCCTCCTCCTGGGCTCTGGGATTGGCTCACCTCCTCTGCCCTAGGAGCAGTGGAATGGCTTTGGGGGAGCCTTCTTCTAGGCACTGGGATTGGCGCACCTCCTGTGCCCTCAGAGTGGTGGAATGGCAGCAGGGGGACTGTTTTTTAATTTATGTATTCATCTCATTCAACAAGTAGTATGAAACAGTTGAGGAAAAATGATACCCTCATAATATATAGGAATTGAATACAATCAAATGTATAAGATTTCCTAGAATTGAATCATCAATGGTTTATCAGAGTAAAATAACTCAAACCTTTTGAAATTATACCAAATATATATATCATAATTTTATTTAAATAATCAGTTTACATAAGGATTTGTGACTACTGGACATATCTTAATTTCCTTGATTAACAAAGGTATAATTTTGATACAATAAATTAAATAGACTTAATTACACAAAAATTTGTTGGCTTGATATTTTATATCTTTTGCATTACTCCTCATCTGAGACTTAACCAACTTAATGTTGAAAGTAAATGACCCTCATTCTTACTTCTTCAATAATTTATAAACATGGAATACAGATGTAAGGTAGAAATAAGTATAAGGCACTATTTTAAAATAGTATGTAAATCTATCTAGTGTGAACTTGTGACATAGAGTGAATAAGTTAACCCTTGTACATTTGAGTATTTCAGAGAAGCAGTTCATAATTCTCATTATAAAACTATTACCCTTTATGTTAGTTTATATTTGGTAAATTCTGTTACATAAGGGTAAAACATTTGCATTTCAATTTTAAATATTTTCATTTTTTAGTATTTCTTACAACTCAGGAAAAAATTGTTTGGTGAACTTGTGTGAAAGAAAACTTTTGTCCTTTGTGAAGTATAATTTATATTCAAATTTTAATAATATAAGTATGATATCTGTACCTTTAACATAGGTTAGGTTAATTCAAAGTACCTATTTTCCTAGATTAAATTGACATTAATACTAAGAAATTAATCTGTTTTATTTTTATTATTGTATTAGAATTTAATACTGAAAAATTTAACAGATTTTACTAAAAATATTCTATAGGTACCCAAAAGTTTTTAGAATGTGATTTTTTTACATCTTCTTTGTTACTATTTAGATTGGTTAACAATTCTTTGGATGAGGACATTTTACAGATTGATCTTCGTTGTATATATTGGTGTAAATATGGACACATGTATCATAGATCATCAATTTTTTGAAAGTGTGTTATTATCAAAATAATAGTACCTCCCATATTCCATGCTCCCACATGAATGGGTTACTTGAAAAGTAGATTACGTGTATATATACACATATATGTCATAAACCTTCTATAGGGTGGATGATCAGTTTGAAGAGTGTTTCAGGTACTCATTGATATGTAGCAAATTATCCCCAAAATTTGTGATTCATAAAAACAGACATTTATAATCTCACACAATTTCTGAGGATCTAGAATTTTAGAGTAGCCTACCTGGGTGGTTCTTGCTTGAGATTTCCTAGATTACAATCTAGGGATACAGCCATCGGGGCTGGTCTGGGTCAGGAAGGCCTTCTCTCAGGCTGGGTTACTCCCATGCTGGGCAGTCCCTTCTGGTTCTCTGTAGGAGGCCTCTGTACCTCTTCACATGGGTCATCCTCTTGAAATGCTTGAGTGTCCTTTTCATGTAGTTGACTTCTACTGGAAAAAGTGATATGAGAGAATAAGGCAGTAGCCCAATAACCTTTACAAATTACCCTTGGAAGTGACTCACTTCCTTTTCTACAATAAGGCATTGTATACAGAGGTTGGCCCTAATCATGGTGGGAGGTAATTATGTGAGAATGTGAATAATACAAGGTGAAGACAACTAGAGGAGGCCACCTTGGAAGATATCTACTGTAGGTGGTAAGGGAAAGAAATAGCATGTATAATATGAAAGAACCATTGTATCTTGATTTTACTACTGGCCAATGAGGATTCTACAATTAATTTCTGACTAATTTTTGTTAGCTGAAGTATCACAGGTATTTTTGATATTACTATTTGTACATATATATCATTTTTTAGAAATGTCAATCAGTTTTCAAACAGATCATGCAAATATAATTATGATTTGATAATAGGGAGCTCTGGTATCACACATTAACTTGATGATGGAATTAGAATTGGAGGAATGAGATGTACAGTTCCTGACTTTTAAATTTTGGTCAATGCTTTCTACCAGTCCAGGAGTGCTCCAAGATGTCTTCTAAACGGTACTCACTGAAATAGGTCGATGCATTATGCATTCATCTCCAGCCATTGCTCTATGAAATTTTAATTCTGGAAAATATCCATTTCTTATGTCTGTTCCCCTGGTACTTATAGATGCTGTGACATTTTCTGACAATGAAACCAATGAGCTTTATAAGCAAAGACTGAGGAGTTTACTGCCAGACACTCATATAACTGCAAATATCAAGAAATAGTAAAAGGAAGTATATCCTTTGACAACAAGCCACTTGAAATACAGTTCTGAAGCTAGACTTACTATGTGGAAGCCAGGAGTGGAAGAGAGAAGAGTTCTCAGCACTCTTAAGGTGCACCAGGGTAAGGAAGAGATGGTTGGCTGTGTTTTATTTTTTTAAAATTGTGGCACAGGGTGTTGTTCTTTCATCCCTTTCAGTGGAAGTAGCTCAGTTCCTATCACTAGGTAGACTACTACTGTAAATGCTAAGAGAAAGTTAAGAGGAGATACTAAGGTCCATTGAAATGTTCACTCTTGAAGGACAAGACATATTCTTAAGCATGTATTCTTTTCGATGCATGACTAGATTAAAAGAAAGGGAAGGGGCCAGGGATTTAGCTCAGTGGTTCTGCCACCTGCTCCGCAAGTGCAAGGACTGGAGTTCGATCCCCAGTACCAAAAAAAAAAAAAAAAAGAGAGAGAAAGGGAAGGGTGTGCCTTGTGTCTCTGTGTACTATGAATTTGTATTTCCTGTATTTTATTATCTGGTTCCAGGAAGTCAACTGTCCAGATTGTCAACTATGGAACATCAGAAATTTTTATATGAAGCTAAATGTTTGATTTATGACTCCAGTAATGTTGTTCAACTCAGACACCAATGCATAGCATGAATACTCTGTTACTTCCCTATTGCTTAACATGCTTGGTGTTTTAATAGACCCAATGACTATTATTATAAGAAAAATACCGTTCTATTTGGGACCTCAATTCCTGGCCTCTTACATAAACCCCCAAAATGGAAAAGTAATTTTCATGTAGGCTTGTTATAGGTGAGATAGAGCTCTGTTTGGGCTGCTGTAGAATGTATTTCATAGATCTGCTGCACAGAAGGTGAGTGGTGAGGACAGTGAGCATCATGCTACATTTCATAGAAACAAGCTTAAGAAATTAATGCATCACTTAGATGCATGGAGTAATGAATTAAGGACAGTTTGATAAAAGGATTCTTTGCAAAGATGTGGTGGGAGTTTAGAGGAAATTACAGACATGATAGGAATCCCCAGTGAGTCTAACAGTGGAGAACTATTGTTAGGAGCTTTTATTAAGAGTTTTCAGATTCCAGAAAAGGCTGCTTGGATTGAAAGGAGGTGTAGCTTTCAACAGAGGGATGAGCCAACCAGTAGTGACTAGTCTGGGAAGAGCCAGGAAGACAAATTCCCTGACCTCTTCTCCCTATAGAGCCAAGACCAAGTGGAAGCTCATTGCTGCTAACCATATAGTCTCTAGTGTATATAGCAAGGTCTAAAGGTGTGGGCTGTCAATCCTGAGTGACATACTTGAGACTGACAGAATTCATTTCAAAATATATTTTCTTTTGCTTTATTTCATTGAAACTAAAACCTGAAACACTGTATAGTGATCTCTTCAGCTAGATTCCTGGCTTGAGTCCTAGGTCTAATATTGAACTTGGGCAGGTGACTTACTCTCCCTGAGCCACTGTCATGAGAAGAGAATCATGCAATTATGTTCATAGTGGTATGCTGAGGAATAAATGACAAGTGCATGTGAAGCAAGTAAACCAATCCACAGCACACTGGAACCTTTGTACATCTTTACTGTAATTACTTAAGTTCATACAATATCCTGCAGTTGTGCACCATTTCTTAGAACAAATAATGCACATTAAATAAGTTGAGTTCCTTTTGCTTGTGATTATTTTTCAGTATTTTCTGTTACTTGGTTATATACCCAAGTGGGATAAACACATTGAGATCCTTATGGCTTACTTTCAATAAAGGAAGTGGAACATTTTTCTGAATATCTTTATACCAACCAGAAAGTTTCATGGATTTGTTTTCTCCAAAGAATGATTGACTGGTTAGAGCCTGTGTGAATTAAATTTTTGATGGAAAAGTTTAGTCAAGCATTTTTACTTCCTTCAGTAAATGAATCACTTTATGAACTGGATTTTAAATGTGCTTATTGCACAGAATGGTAGAAACAAAAATGAATCTTTGACTTGGAACAATGCCTATTCTTGAGACATTATCTAATTAAGCATTTTCCTAGTAATATAGGCATTTAAATATTCACATGAACCAAGAAACATCTATAATAATGTTTGAAAGTAGCATTAGAAAATCAGTTTATAAAGGACCTTCATATTTACTGTCTCAGTGGTTTTCAAACATTAATTTTAGCCATGGAGCGTCATATTCATATTTGTGTGTGTGTGAAATATATATGTAATGTATATATTCTATGATATATATTATACATGATATATTATTATATATGTGAGATATATATGTAATAACCTCAGTTCACCAACTTGATTCTTTCCATGATTCTGGTCACAAAATGAGTTGGATGAGAACCAAATCAAATTCAATGGTTAGGTTCAATGTTGACCTTATGTTCAAGTTTCCCAAATCCCACATGGAATAATTTATCTAAGTAAAAATTGGTGGATAGCCCCTCTTAGGTGACCATAAATAACAAAGTGTTTCAGGAGATCATTCAAGCCTACACAGCATGACTAAGTTAAATCTCATTTTACTACTGCTGAGATCCTTATTTATATAATATTTAAAATAATCTCAGATTGATGTGTGTGAGAGAGAGAGAGGGAGAGAGACCATGTCCTATTCTATTTCTTTCACTAGCTCATCCTTCATTTATTGAAGGCTTGTGAATTAGTCTCTCAGCTGAATTCTCTATATTATCTCTTTTAGAACTCAAAATATTAGTTTTGTGGTAAAGAAATTGAGTATTGAGTAGCTTCATTATGATCTTACCATTAGCAACTGTCCATAGTCTGGACTCCCACCCATTATACTAAACCGCTTATGCCAGCCTGACATAGTTCAGCTCTAAAAATGAAAGTTGACCTGGAAGTATAGCTCAGTGGTAGAGCACCTGCCTAGCATACATGAGGCCCTAAATTCAATCCCCATGAGTGTACATTCATACACACACAGGCACACACACAAATACAGAGTCAAGAATTATCCTAAATTTATGCTAAGAGTAAAGGACAACACAAATTTTAAGCAAATTATCTTCTACACTATAACTGCATCTTTGGTTAGAAGTTTGGGGAAGAATTGGTCATTATCAGTTCTCATTGTGAATAGGAAGTGATGTAATAAAAGCATTGGCCCCAGGTGGCTTCTGAGAAAGGATGCACAATGATTGAGATTTACCCTCAGACAAACCAAATGAAGACTGGTGAGGAAAAGCATTTTGAAGGCTTGTTCACTCTTTGCCTGTGCCTTTGTTAAGATATCTGTTCCAAGTAATTAAGAATTTCTCGGAAGATAGTATCATTCGGCTTTTCTCACATTCCTATATGCTTGAGAGTTTCATGTGGTTGATTCTTATCAGTGAAATCTCAGAGTAAACATGAAGCACATACCCCAGACATCTTCCTGAGCATTGTCCTCTCTAAGCAGCCCCCACTCAGGAGGTGAGAATCTCATGACAGGTTTCCTGTCTACAAAACAAAAGAACAAGAGTCATTGTCTGAAATTATCTTTTTAAAAGCTATTTTAAAATTAGTGTATATTTGCATCAGATAATGATTGCATTCCTTGTGGGCAGTTGGTACCTGTACCTAACACATCTTCATTTCTTTTTTCATCCTTTTTCTTTCCTCCTTCTCCAAATTTTCTCAAATGATTTATTTTTTATTGTCTGTTTCTCACACAAGAATATGAACTTCACAGAAGGGGAATATTGTGAATATTGTCATCCTCTAGAATTCATATCTTCAAATATTAATCCCCAAAGTCATGGTGTTAGGAATTGGGGTCTTTGGAAGATGAGATGTTATCAGGTTAAAGTCCACATGAATGCGATAATGCCCTTATAGAAGAGGCTCCAGAAAGCTATACTGCCCCTCATATCACATGAGGATACAGGGAAAAAGAAGGTCACCTCTCAACCAGAAAACAGGCCTTCATCAGACAACATGTATATTGGCATCTTGATTTAGAACTCCTCATCACCTCCCCAAAAAATTAGTGTGAAGTTTCTATTGTTCACAAGCCACCTGGCTCATAGTATTTTTTTATAATACCCCAAGTGGACTAAGATGCTTGTCTTTGTTTGCTTCTGTGTGTTCTCGAAGATAGAATAGTGTACAGTATTTAGCAGGCAATGCATACATATTTGCTCATTAATATTCTGAAGCTTTTGAGGTGCCTTGTTATATTAAGAATTTCAGCTGCAAACTATCTCAAATGAAGTTTATATAGAGTTCTTCTTTTGTTGCTTTTGTTTTTTATTTTGGTACTGGGTATGGAACTCAGGACCTTGCACTTGCAAGGCAGGTGCCGGAACCACTGAGCTAAATCCCCGGCCCCATGTAAAGAGTTCTTAATGACATTTAAAAAGTTTTAGTACATACTGTGAAGAAAAATTTTAAAATCTATACGGAATTTTAAATTCATTTTGATGTTTATGAAATTTTGATAGAGAAAAACTTACATTAATGTTGAAAATAAGGGCATTATGGTGGTGGGTTATGAGTAGTTATTCCTTATATTTTTATTGGACTATATTGATCACAAATTACATTTTTATAGAAAATGTGAACTAGTGAACTACAAAATGTTTGAAATAGATAAGCAGTTTTCCAGTGTCATAGCTCTTGCTTTCAGACATTTTTATGAATTACACATTAGGGATTCATCCTGTAGTCATGTCAGTTACAATAATGATACAAAGACGATAATGCTTAAAATAAGAGAATACAAGAGAGCAAGAAAGGAAAAGGAAAGTTTGGAAAGGTAGAAATACAGTTGTCTATTTCTTTGACATAAAACCTTCACAATCTTTAGTAATGTTTACATTATATCAGTCTTGTTCTTTTAGAAGGCAAGTATAGGAGAAAGCATAGAAAATTGACTGACGTAATCTGAAAATATTATGTGGACAATGGTGATTCATCTAGAACACAATAAATAATTAATAGTTTCATAATACTGTGGGACATGGTGAATGTGCGGATGTTTATAATCTTTGTCCTGACTGATGAGTCAACCAGCCAGGCTGTAAATCAGTGAGCATTGTAATGATGTATTTTCAGCTATTACTGTCTCCTAAGTGCCTAGTATGGTGTCATAATCTTAAAAGGTGGTCACATATTTTTGATGACTACATTACTAAACTGGCCATGGTATTTTATTATAAGATATTAAGCTAAATGATTTTTTTCTGCTACATTTTGATATTCTTATATCAAGCTTTATACTACTGTCCTGCTTTTGAGGAAATAAAATTGAATCACCATTAGCTAATTCTGTTTCACCTACTGTTAATTGAATGGGTTAGTAATAGTTAACTGCATATATAAGTCTTATAAATAGCTCAGGCAAACCAAATTGCCCCAACTGAGATATACACAGAAAACCTAAGAATTTTTTTAGTAGAACTGTAAAAATGTACAAAGATTTTAAAAATCTATCCCAGTAGTAACTTCAAACTTTTTTTTAAATGTCATATCTAGGGGTGAAAAGGTATTCTTCCTTTAATTTTATCCATCAGTTATGAAATGATATCCAAATATTTCTCTGAACTCTATTATTTAGTGGCCACTGTCATGGGATCTTTTATTTCTCACTTGAGAAAGCATTAAAAAATATCAATAGTTGAGTCTCAGCCTAGATATTCTGATTTAACTGATTTGGGAACATTCTGGGCAAGGGAATGTTTAAAAGCTCCATAGGTTATCTAATGTGATACACTGATGTAATGTTGTGTTCCAAATAATCTAGCATATTGACATTGGTTAGTCAGGATGTTACAGGTACTGATTTACAGAAAAGGCCATTCCAAACAATGTCTATAGAAGATTTCCGTATGATAAAAATTTTCCCTTTTAGATGGAGTGTCAAATAGATTATTTGCTTCACTTCTTGGCTTGTTGTAAAGGGTAATTTTGTGCCTTTGCCAGTCTTTACACTAGTTATAATTCTCTCTTTAAAAAAAAAAGCCTTAGCAGTATGTCCTGATCTGAACCTCAGTGAAATTGAGCCTAATATCTCCCTTTTTAATAGCACATTTGGGAGGAATAGCACTTTGGATATTTTATTCTTTGACTTTTTAAGGATAAAAATTGAGAAATGAACACATAAGAAAGTTAAAGTAAGAATATCATATTGAACTAATGCATCCCGTGGAATTCATAAAGACAGAAAGAAATTTGAAAATTTGAATATGACTCTGCTTTATAGAAGAATAAGAAATGAAACAAAATATTCTCTAGTGCTCAGGATTTCAGAAACCCATGTTACATTCAATTTGGAACTGACAAGTCTATCTAAAGAAAAAATTAGTTTGGAAAATTTAGGGGTGAGAAATTCACTGTGTTTGAACTTCTTTTAGTCTAGTGGTTTAAAACCCTTCTTTACATATTGATTTAATAATGAGTTATTGAGTGGAGTCAGAAGGGATATCACACTTTGCTTCTCATATACTAATATATTTTTAAATTTGATCTGTTTCTCTTGGGAAAATTCAGGTAATCTTAAGCATATTTCTAAGAAGCATAAGAGAAATAAAAATTACAAAAGCTCTAAATATGGTAGAAATAAAAATAAGGAATGGTTTTTAAGGAATACATAATTGTTGAAAATGCACTAGAGCCCTGCATTATGAACCAAGCCAAATTCATTTGCATCTGAGCTATGTACAGTTACATTAAACTGGTTTGTCCTGATACAAGTTCTTAAGCTGTATGCATAAGGGAAGGAGAAGGGTTTTATCCTTTGCTTGTGTGTTTGTCAAATAAAATGAAATCAATGCACCCAAGTGAATTGAATGTGTTATTATTTATTATTCCTACAATGGTTTTTTTTGAGTGAATGAAAAAGAAATTATATAACATTCTATGTTAATTTTCCAGGCACTGCAAGTTTAATCATTTTTCTAAGCAGGACCTAGGCTAACCCAAGAGCCATTGCTTCATCAGTAAGATATTGGAGGCATTCTGTGTTGGGTATTAATCATAGTTATTATTGTGTAAATAAATTGACTGAGATGAACCTCAAAAGCAGATAATGGCAGAGTGGCAGTTCATTAGTCTATATAGACTAATTAAACATCTAATTAGATTCTTACTAGGAAATACCTTCATGTGGATTATGAATCCAAAGTGACTTAGCAAGACCACAAATTGGATTAACTGGATCTTAAATTCTCATAAAAATAATGGTGTTGAAAGAGCTAGGATGGTCTTAAAATATTAAATGATAAACTTTAGACTTAGTTAGATGTACTTCCTCATTTATTTACTTGGTAGTCAGTTCATATATTCCCCATTTTCAAAATATGTTTGGTGTTAACAAATTAACTTCAAATTGTGTAAATTTTATTGATTTTACTTGTGTTGCTTATTGGTAGTCTCTTCCAGAGCTTTTTATGGTTATTTCTCATTTCCTTATATGTTGTGTTTTATGAGCTATAATCTACTTTGATGGAAGCATTTTGGCACAGCCTAATTTTCCCAATCTAGCTAAGACCCAAAGAAGATTTCAGTTATTTATATCAGGTCTACCCAATTACAGCATTACTAAAATATTAAACAATTAGTCCTTGTGGTTAGGGTCTGACATGTGAATTGCAAAATGATCAGCAGCCCACCCCAGACCATTATCCTACTAATTCCAGCAACTAGCCTGCCCCTCTTCCTCAAATTAAGACCACCAATGTCTCCAGATATTGTCAAATGTCCTTTGGGCACCAAAATGACCTTAAGAACCTCTGGCTTCTAATGGGAAGAGTAACAGGGGAGGGGAGAGGAGAAAGAAAGGAAGAGAAAATTTTAAAAATGAGGAAAGAAAGATAAAATGGTAAGTAACAAAGCTCTTGTAAATAAGAAAAGGAAGTGGGGTAGAAGGGAGGGGAGGGGAATGGAGAAAAAATAAAAATCAATATATGTCATGTACAGGTACAAATTCCCTACCATGAATGTGATCATTATGTGTATCTAAAATCTACCAATACACTTAATTAATGATAAAAAAGAACCACTGGCTTACAACAGTAGGAAATGTCACTGAATCATTTTTTTACTAACCACAGCTATTGCTACTACTATGCCACAGTCAAAATGCTATGAAGAGGTATCAAGAAAAATAGAGTAATAAAACAGGCAAGAAAAACTCAAAACAGGCTTATGGCAAGAAGAGAAAGAGATTAACAAAAGGCAGAAGAGTTTATAAACACCAGAGCAATCTAGTGGCTGTCAGGTAAAAGGGCCAAAACCAAGACCAGACCAGGCCACAACAAGCCTTTATTAGGGGAATAGATCTGCCAGGCTGTCTCTGAACATAGGAGAGACAAAAGCAATATGGCTGGGGCAGGGAGAGTCTTTTGTAGAGACTGTGGTGGGGTTTGTAGGGGCTGAGGTGGGGTTGAGTGAGGTAGTGACTAGGGAATGGAGGAGCCGGTGATGTCACTAGGTGGTAGGAGGTGAGCGAGTATTAGGTTACACTCTAGGCGGGAACAGAGGCATGCTGGGAAGAAGGGTTTGTTCTTTGGTGGGAGCAACCATCTTGGCATGATGTCACACAGGGGAGGGGGCAAGGCACGATAGGAAGAGGGCAGCTACTATACATAATAGCTGCTGAGGTGGTGGGAGACCTATCAGTGGCTAAGTGCTGAAGGAGTTTAGAGGCAAAGCTGATCACTATGATCAGGTTGCCTGGGTTTACAAATTGGGGCTTTGGACATTAGGCTTCTGCTCTCTCACACAGACTGAGAGATATTTTTTGATGACTGAATTTCAGAGGGATATTTGTCAAGTTCTTGGACGTTCCTGAGTTGTAAAACTGGCAAGAGGCTGGGAGGAGCTTTATGTCTCAAAGTGATAGTTAAATAATCAAAACGGTAAGTTTTCTAGAGTAAATAAATGACAAGATCAGATGACATAGAAACCTGTCTCAAGCTCAATCAAGCTGAAAAAAGCTTAAGCATTTTGCTGTATGTTAATGTTCACCTTTTTAGGATAGATTTGGGATGGACCATTATTACATCAGTGGTTGGAATGGGATCTATGGAACTTTTCCCCATACTCTCAGCAAAGGATGTTTATGGAAGGTTCTGGTGGTAGCGCCAGGTCATGCTTTAATGTGCTCAGACTGTGACCACCTCCATTTCTGCATCTTCATCTTGTAGATCTCCCAACCCATATGCAGAGCTCCACCAACCCTGAGTATCAGCAGCTGGTGCTCTCAGCCACTAATGATTATACATTTTTTGAACCAAGGTCTATTTTATACAGTTGTAAGCTGTGTAAAGGAATAGGGTAGGTACTGTCTTGTTTATACTAAAAGCATAGTGATTGTTTGCTTCCTGCACAGACTATACCTACATTTAAATTTTGCTAGGTGTTTAACTGTCAGAGTTGTCTTGACTCTCACCTGGTAAGTCTTCAGGAAAACCGAGTCAGCATCTGCTGCCTGCAGAAAAGCTACTTATCCTGAAGAGGCACTGGGGCATGGGAGATATAACAAAGTCCTGGAATCTATGACTAATTTCACTCGTCAATGTATTCCACATCAATTACTCAGCTTGTACTGAGCATTTAGCTTTAGCAAGATATTTTCTAAGCTCTGGAAATAAAAGACAAAACACCATGCATATCCTGAAGGATTTCTTTTCTTTTCTTTCCTTTTTTTTTTTTTTTTTTTGAGACAAAGTCTGACTATGCAGTTCAGGCTAGATTTCTCACTGTGGAGTCCAGGGTGGACTCAAATTTGCTGTGATACTCCTGCCTCAGCCTCCAAAGTGCTGGGATTATAACCATAGGCCACCACCCCCAGCCCAGGATTTCATTATTTCAGAGGAGACTGATATGCTTGTAGCTAATACTGAATGATTGTTTGGGTTTAAGACCTATGAGAGCACAAAAGAAAATATTAATTTACCCAGAGACATTATGAAAATAATTATGGAAATAGGATCATGAAGGATGACACTAGAATGCTGGAAAAAATTCAAGAGAGAAACGTGAGCAATGTCAGACAAAACATCGGGAAGAAGCAATAGTTCTTAGATTAGCAGAAAGTAAGGAATAACTAAGGAGCAGATTTATCCTTTCTGCCACCACTGTTCACCAACAGGCTTGTTGATCTTCCTTCTCTACTGCAGGGAATACCGCAGATAGATTTCCAGTTTTCCAGGTATAAACTTGGAATAGTCACCGGATATTAGAACTCTCCTTTTCTGATATTAAAGCTATATCACATATCATAACTTTCCTCATTACTCCAATTTAAGGCATCTCCCCATCTTACTAGCCTAGGCTTGACCGAATACCCCAGCCCCACACGGTAGAGGAGAGGCATTGTCCGTTTTCATTCTTCCTGCATTTTGTTTGTACACTCTTTTTTCTTAACTTTGGAATGGGGAGGTCAGGGGACAAGTCTCCCTTCTGGTGCTCTTGTAATCTGGCAAATAGCCTTTTGTTTCTGATGCCCAGTAGCTGGTGTTTAGGTAATGAGTTGTTTATTGAACATAGTGTGAAAGTGAAGAGATAAAAAGCTTGACCTTAACTTTACCAGGTCCACAAGTTTTCTAAAACGGCCCACTATCTAACCTACTTTATATTTGCCATGTACAGTATATAACTGGTGGATGATGAAAAGAGGAGTCGAAGACATGTTTGCATTTATCTCAGCAGGTCTGAGTAGGAGTGTCTGGCACTTCTTTTTAGAATGTGTGAATATTTATCACCTGCTAACCTCAATTTTATGACCTTAGCCAAGACTAAGGCAACTAAAAACTCCCATTAAATACTCTACTGCATTTATATTTGTAGAATATTTACTGTTTATGGAACAGTTACACACATTAATGGCAGCAGTTATATTAGACCAAGACTCGGATCTGGAACTGACATATGCAACCTCAAAACAAACTTTGACATTATGGCAATACATATTCCTTTATCTTCAAAATGGGTAAAATAGAACATAATTTTTATGTTACTGCATGTACAGCACAATGTCTAGCAAGTGAGAGGTGATCCTAAAATGTGAGTTGGTCGCTATTACTAGATCCCAAAAGCAACTTTGTGAGTAAGCATTGAAGGAATTGTTTGGAAAATGAATAGAATATCTAGGCATATGAGAATTATTAAAATTTAGAATTGTTAAAATTAGATGAAGACAGATTTTTAGAATCTAGAATCCAATATTAGAGATATTAGCTTTCTCTGATACTTATCAAAACCTAGAAAAGAAAAATTGAGAATAGTGCAACATGATTCCCAATCACTTACACTTGAATATCAAAATAATCTTACTTCTACCCTCCTTCTCTTCTTTAACTGGAACCCTTCTTTAACTGGGACTCAAATTTGTCTTATTTGCAATAGCTGCAGGACTGATAGTATTAATAACCAGTATCTATTGAACCCTTGCTACAGGCCAGGCAATGTGCTAATCAACTTAATTACATTGCTACATTGTATTCCCACAACCTTCTTTCATGAGTGAGGAAATTTCCAGCCTGGGAAATGCAGTGGAAACCTCTCCTCTAGTTGATAGTAGCTTGAGATATGAACTCCTGCTGCCTGGAGTCCTGCTGCCTCCCTGTCATTTCTTAATCACACCCAGGGAAACTTTCCCAGTCATTAAGAAAAAAGCCCTGAAAAATAACAGAATGATAACCATTTTTAATGGAAAAATTATGTTTATGTATGTAATTTTGCATATTTATAAAGTTTTACTTTTGTAATAGTTCTTTTTCTATTGCTTTTTTCCTGACTTCGCCCAGTTCCCCATTGTCAACACAAAGTGCCATTCCAGCTACTTCCGCAGGGAGGATAATTTTGGTGATGCCCAAATTCTTTTTTTAAATTAACATTATTGATGCATTTTAGGTATACATTATGATCACATTCATCACTGGGAATTTGTACCTGTTTATGATATATTTTAGTTCTTGTTTTTCCCATTCCCTTCGCCACCCCTCCACCCCTCCACCCCTCTCTATTTACAAAAGCTTTGTTTTTGTTTTGTCCTTTTCTCATATTTTTTCTTTCCCTTCTTTCCTTTCCCCGACGCCTACTTTCCCTTCCCCTTTGAGGCTTTGCTTCCTGTTTTACATTATCTATTATAGATTTTGGTCCTAATTTACTCTTTCAGTTTCTCACACCAGAGAGACAATTCTATATTTACATACCTGTGTCCTGTTTATTTCACTTAAGAGTATGGATTCAATATGGATCTATTTAGCTATAAATGTCTCTAGTTTATGGCTGAGTATTACTCCATTTTATATTTAAAAAACACATCTTAATCCAGTCACCAGTTGACGGGCATTTGGGTTGTTTCCAAGCTTTAGCTATTACAACTGTTCTGCTATAAACATGGGTGCACATATATCACAGTGGTATGATTCTTTTTATTCTTTTGGGAAGATACCCAGCAGAGGAATATCTGGGTCAAATGGGACCTCTAAACTTAGTTTTTTGAGGAATCTCCACACTGATTTCCACAGTGCTTGTACCACACTACACTCCCACAAACTGTGGAGAGGGTTCCTTTTTCCTCACGCTCTACAAGATTTTCTTATTGGTTGATTTCATGACAGCAGCCATTCTTTTTGGAGTGAGGTAGAAACTCAGCGTTGTTTTCCTCTGCATCTCTCAAAGGAGCAGTGATGTTGAATATTATTTCATGTTTATTTGCTGTTTCTACGTTGTTTGAGAAATGTCTGTTCATTTCAGATGCCCAATTTTGGATTGGGTTTTTTAATTTGGGGAATCTGATTTTTTAAAGTTCTTTATGTATTCTAGATAGTAGACCTTTGTTTGAGGAACAGCTAGTAAAATTTTTCCAATATTGGGGGTTGCCTCTTCACACTGTCGGTGGTTTCTCTTGCTGTGCAGAAGCTTTTTAATAAGATGAGATCCCAGTTGTTGATTCTTTGTTCAAGTTCCCGTGTGACTGAGGTTTTGTACATAGTCTTTTCCTATGCCAGTGTCTTTAAGAGTTGTAGCTAACCTGTCTTCTATCAGGTTTAGAGTTTCTCTTTTAATATTTAAATATTTGGTTCATTTTGATTTTAGTTTAGTGCATGGTGAGAGATATAGGTTTAAACCCAGTTCTTCCAGCACTGTTAATAAAGAGGGTATCTTTTCTCCAGTGAGGGTGTTTGGCTCCTTTGTCAAAGAAGAAGTGGCTGAGTATATTTGGAGTTGTTTCTGCATCTTCTAATCTGTTCCATTGATCTTTGAGTCTGTTTCTATGCCAGTACCAGGCTGTTTTATCACAGTAGCTTTGGAGTATAGTTTAAAGTTGGGGATTGTGACACCCTGTGACTTGTCTTTGTTGCTTAGAATTGTTTTTGCTATTCTAAGTCTCTTCTGGTTTCAAATGAATTTTTGGATTGTTTTCTCTAGTTCTGTGGAACATGCTTTTGGAATTTCAATCGGGATTGCATTGAATTTATGTACCAGTTTTGAAATTATGGGCATTTTCACTATATTGGTTCTTCCTACCCAAAACAAAGAATGTCTTTCCATTTTCTGATATCCTCTTCATTCTCTTTTTCAGAGTTCTATAGTTTTCATGGTAGAGGTTTTTTACTTCCTTTGTTAGATTGATTCCCAGATATTTCAGTTTTTTTGGATGCTATTGTGGAAGGAATTGTTTCCCCTATTTCTCTTTCACTGAGTCTCTTATTTGTGTACAAGAAGGCTATTGATTTTTGAGTGTTGCTCTTGTATCCAGGTACTGTACTGGATTTGGTTATTAAGTCTAGGAGTCTTTTGGTGAAGTTTTTGGGGTCTTCTATATAGAATATCATGTCATCTGCAAGCAATGACAGTTTAGCTCCTTCATTTCCTATCTTTATTTCTTTTATTTCTTTCTCCTGTCTAATTGCTCTGGCTAATGTTCCCAGGACTATATTGAACAGGTGTGGTGATAGTGGACATCCTTGTCTTGTTCTTGATTTTGGCATGAAAGATTTCAGTTTTTGACCATTTAGTATGGTGTTGAGTGTTGGTTTTTCATAGATGGTTTTTATCAGGTTGAGATAAAGACTACCTATTCCAACTTTCTGTATGTTTTTTTTTTATCATGCATAGGTGTTAGATTTTTTTCAAATGCTTTTTCTGCATTCATTGAGATGATCATGTGGTTTTTGTCCTTGACTCTGTTAATACAGTGTATTACATTTATTGATTTATATATATTGAACCATCCTTGCATCCCTTGAATGAATCACACTTGGACAGAGTGTATGATCTTCTTGACAACTTCTGCATTCTGTTTGCAAGTATTTTATTGAGGATTTTTTATCTATGTTCATTAGGAAGATTGGTCTATAGTTCTCTTTTTTTTGATTTTGTCTTTCTCAGGTTTTGAAGTCAAGATAATGGTTGCTTCTAGGAATGAATCTGAGAGTATTGCTTCCCTTTCAATTTCATTAAGGAGTTTGAGCATTAGTGGCATTAGCTCTTCTCTAAATATCTTGTAGAATTCAGCAGTGAATCCATCCTGGGCTTTTCTTTGTCAGTAAGTTTTTAATTACATTTTCAATTTCATTGATTAATATTGGGTTGTTTAGAATTTTTAGGTCTTCTTCGTCCAACTTTGGTAATTCATATGTATCTAGAAATCTGTGCATTTCTTCTGTGTTTTTCATCTTATTGGAGTACAGGTTCTCAAAGTAGGTATTGATGATCCTCTGTATTTTTTCTGGATCTGTTGTACTTTCAGCCTTTTAATTCCTAATTGTATGGATTTGAGTTTTTTCTATTCTTTTTTTTGATAAGGTTGGCTAAGGGTTTGTCAATTTTATTTATTCTTTTGAACAACGAACTCTTTCATTTGGTGATTTTCTGTACTGTTCTCTTAGTCTCCGTTGGATTGATTTTTGCTCTAATCTTTACAATTTCCTCCCTTGTATAAGCTTTGGGTTTGTCTTGCTTTCTTTTTCTAGAAGTCTGTGGTTCAGCATTAGGTTGTTTATTTGAGCTTGCTCTGCTTTCCTAATATGGCTATTCGATGCTATGAATTTCCCTCATAGTATTGCCTTCATTGTGTCCCATAAATTCCTGTATGTTGTATTAACATCATTATTTAATTATAGAAACTAATTTCTTCTTTAATTTACTCTGTGACTCCTTGGTTGTTCAGCATGGTATTATTCAATTTCCTTGTGTTTATGGAGTTCTTATGGTTTCTTTTGCTATTGATCCCCAATTTCATTGCATTATGATCTGATAGGATACAGGGGATAACTTCAATTCCTTTCCATTTACTTAGGCATGTTCTATGAGCTAGCATGTGATCTATTTTGGAGACCCATGTCCAGCTGAGAAAAATATGTATTCTGATTTTGTGGAATGGAACACTCTGAAGACATCTATTAAGTCCATTTGGTCAAGAATTTGATTCAGTTCTAGTGTTTCATTGTTGATATTTTGTCTAGTTTTTTTTTGTGACAGTGGGGTATTGAGGTACCCCACTATTTTATTACTGCTTATTTGATTATTCATATCCATTAATACTTGTTATATATAGTTGGGTGCATTAGTATTTGGTGCATACATATTTATGATTGTCATCTCTTCCCCTTGGATTGATCCCTTCACAAGGATGTAGTGACTTTCTTTGTCTCTCGTAATTAGTCTTTGTTTGAAATCCACTTTGTCTGCAAATAGGATAGCTACTCCTGTTTTCTATTGGTTTTTTTTGTCACATAGAGTATTCTTTTCCATCCTTCAACTTTCAGTCAATAAATTTCTTTTTGAATTAAGTGTATTTCTTGTATGAAACATATTGCTGAATCTTGCTTCTTGATCCATTCTGCCAGTCTATTTCTTTTGATTGGTGAATTGAGACCATTAACATTGATGGTTATAACTGATATATATTGACCTATCCTTGCCATGATCTTTTCCTGTTTTTGAATTTTTCCCCTCCTTTTGCATTTAATATCTTTCCTTGACTGATGGACTCATTCTGTTGGGCTTCAAGGAGTTGTGACCCTCATTGTTATTTCCTAGGATATCGTTTAGAATTTTTTGGAGTGCTGCTTTGGTATTCATAAAGTTCCTAAGTTGTTCTTTGT
>NW_004624853.1:1732858-1780698 GCF_000247695.1 Heterocephalus glaber | reverse complement strand
TTGCTGGGTTTTGCTTCTTAATCCATTCTGTCAGTCTATTTCTTTTGATTGGTGAATTGAGGCCATTAACATTGATAGTTATAATTGAGAGATATTGATATATCTCTCATTGATATAATTGATAACATTGATATAATTGAGAGGTATATTGAGAGATATACTCATACTTGTCATGATGTTTTACTGTTGTTGGTCTTTTATTTCTTATTTTCCCCCCTTTTGCTTTAGTGCCTTACCTTGCATGGTGCCTTCTCTCTTCTGGGCCTCATGGAGTTGTGACCTTCATTATATTTTTCTAGCATATTGCTTAAAATTGTATGGAGTGCTGGTTTGGTGTTCACGAAATTTCTCAGGTGTTCTTTGTCGTGAAAGTATCTAATTTCCCCATCGATTTTGAAAGATAATTTTGCCTGATACAGCAGTCTAGCTTGGAAATTATTTTTTTTAGGGCTTGAAATACTTCACTCCAGGCTCTCCTTGATTTGAGGGTTTGTGTTGAGAAATCTGCCATGATTCTGATGGGCTTTCCTTTGTAGGTGATTTGTTTCTTTTCTCTCACTGCCTGTAGAATTTTGTTCTTCTGTTGGATTTCTGGGATCTTGACTATTATATGTCTAGGTGTAGTTTTTTTTTTTGGTCATGGCTAGTTGGAGTTTTATATGCCTCACTTATCTGTATGTCCAATTCTCTACCTCTTTCTGGGAAGTTTTCTACTATTACTTCTGTAAACAGTTTTTAATGTCAATTATACTTTCTCCTGTTTTTTCGTGGACTCCTATGAGTCTTGTATTATTCTTTTTTGCATCATCTAGCAGCTGTTGGATTGATCTCTCATGTACCCTTATTATCTTTAAGAAATCTCTGTTTTCATGGTCCTTAACTGCAATCCTGTCTTCAATATCTGATATTCTGTCTTCAGATTCTCTTAGTCTGCTCTACATGCTTTTAATGGAGTTTTTAAATCTCCTGAATATCTGTTTGAATGTGTTTCATGGATTCCATTTCTTTCTTTTGTTGGGCGATCATGGTTTCCCTTTCTTTCTTATGCTGGGCATTCATGGCTTCCAGCATGTTTGTGATCTCATCTATTTTCTTACCTGTTTCTGCTCTAGAGCTTCTAATCACTCTGCTCACTATGGCTGTATTTATCTGGGAGATTATTTCTGTTTTGAATTTTTCTAGAACCTCGTGCATCTGCTTTGTTAAGTCCTGTGCTATCAGTTCAGGGTGTCCAAGTGGTTGCTTATCAGACTTTTCCACCTCATTTACCTCAGGATTTCCTTTTTGTGGTGTGGAAGCCTGCGTTTGTGCCTTGCTCAAGTGTCTTCTCATTTTTGTTTTTGGTACAGTCCTTGGTTTAATTCCTGGGTTGATATTTCAAAATTGCTTAATGCAGGTATCTTTGTTGCTTGTGTTTAAAACCCTTGTGGAATGATTGCTTTTCAGAGGTGTCTTCCAGATATAGCTTGTGTTTGGGTTTTGAGACTCTAATGACTCTGAGGCTACTTTATTTTCCTTATACCAGAAAGGAAAACTAATTAGATCAATCACAACATGTTAGCCCAAATGACACAGTTGGCAATACCATAGCATTAAGCACAGCTAAGAAAATGACAGTTTGTGGTAGTTATTAATCTATCACATTTAACTATGTGAGTTAAATTAAAACTGAGGGCCAACCCAACATAAGTTTATAATGAATAAACTCTTCAATATAGCATCTTTCCCCTTTGGGTTGGGGAGTTAAAAGGAGTTGGGGAGGAAGGGACAGGTAGAAAGACAGGTAAGATTAGCAGTGAGGCCAGAAAATAGAGAAAGATCATGCAAACTCTAAGAAGTTTTTAAAGGCAAGAGAAACAGGCAGAATACAAGAACAAAGATGTGAATAGAATCACCTAACAGCAACAGGGAGGCTAGATACCAAATTTACTTTCCTTTAAACCTAATGATAAGAGAAGGAAAAAGAGAAAAAAAGAACAATAAGGGAGAAATCTGAATTCAGTGCAGAAAGGAACAAATGGGGAGATGAGGAGCAATGTGGGACAGTGAGAGAATGAGTGAGAGAGAGAGAGAAAAAAAGAAATGATAAAAGAAAGAAAATAAAGAAAAGTAAAAATTTGAAGAATAAAAAAAGTAAAAATTAAGAATTAAAAATAAGAGAAAAAAAAATGTTTTCTTTTTTGCAAATAGCAATAAAAATTATGGGCCTCCTTCAGGGTATGTCTCTGCTGTCACAGTAGGCAACATAGGAATCCGTGTGTATATATGAGTCAATGAGTCTCAGCAAGCCAGCAGCAGGCCAAGTGCAGTGGTCTGATGTGCCTTTATTGTAGAGATTCTCTACTTTTCTGCTGAGCTTCAGTTTTCATCGAGGAGCCTGACAAGCCCTCTTTCTGAAACTAACTTCTGCTCTATCTTGTGGTGCTCAGGACAAGGGTCTTTATAATCTCCTGTGCCTCTGTAGTGTGGGACCAGGTAGCAGAAAAGCCAGAAGGCCAGATGCGCATGTGTGTGGGAGTAACAGACTGGGCCTTGGAGGTGCCTGCGTGGCTAAGCAGGCCTCACCGTGGCATGGGCAGGGCCTGGGACAGCCGGGAGCTTCCAGCTGCTTGTCTCTCCTGGCTGGTCGTGGCTTGGAGAGCCTCTCCATCAATTTTGAAAGATGGTGTTGTAGGATACATCAATGTGGGTTGGAGGTTATTTTCTTTTAGAGCTTGATTTGCTTCACTCCAGGTACTCCTTGAGTTGAAGCTTTGTGTTGCCAAGTCTGCTGTGATTCTGATGGGCTTTCCTTTGTATGTAATGTGTTTCTTTTCTCTAACTGCTTTTAATATTTTGTTCTTGTGTTGGATTTCAGAAGTCTTAACTATTAGATGCCTAGGTGTAAATTTTTTTATGATGGCTAGTGGGAGTTCTATATACCTCACTATCTTTATGTCAAATTCTTTACCCTGTTTGGGAAGTTTTCTGTGATTACTTCTGTGAAAAGTTTGTTTATGTTGTTTGCTCTATCTCCTACTCCTTTACATACTCCAATCAATCTTAAGGGGTTTTTTTGCATCATCTAGTAGCTGTTGCATTGATTTCTCATGGTCCTTTGCTAATTTTAAGAAATCTTTGTTTTTTGTGTTCATCAACTGCAATCCTGTCTTCTGTGTCTGAAATTCTGCCTTCACATTCACTTATTCTGCTGCAGAAACTTTCAATGGAATTTTTAGTCTCTTGGATATCTACTTGGATGTGTTTTATCCTTTCAATTCTTTCCTAGGCTGGGTATTCATAGTTTCTATCATTTTCCTCAGCTCCTCTATTTTTTTGTCTGTGTCTGCTCTAGAGTTAATAATCATGTCTTTAATATGGTCACTATCTCTATTTTCATCTGGGAAATTATTTCTGATTTCATTTTTTCCAGATCCTCTTTCATTGCCAGTTCAGTGAGTCCAGGTGGTTGAGTTTCAGATTGTTCCATGTAGTTGCCTCTTGGAGTTGCCTTTTGTGATCTGGAAATCTGGTTTTGAGTCTTGCTTAGATGTCTTCTCATTTCTATTTGGTTGTTATTGTTGATGATCGTTTTGGTTTAATTCTTGGGTTGTTGCTTGTAAATTGCTTATTGTGACTATCTTTGTTGCTAGTATTTAGAACCCTTAGAAAATGGCTACTTCTTGGAATGTCTTCTAGTTTTAATTGGCCTTTGGGTTTTGAGTTTGTAATGGCCCTTAGGCAATCTCAGTATTGGTATGTCAGCAAGGACAATTGACTGGAACAATCACGTCACCTTGGCCAATGTAATACAATCAGCATCAACAGTAGTATCAAACACAGCCTAGAAAATGACAAACTGGGATAACTATTATTCTACCACCTTTGAGTGTATGAATTAGATTCGTGATTACATGTTAATCTGGTTGGTTCTAGGGGTTGCAGGAGGGGAAGGGGAGAGATCAGAGTTACAGGCTGGAATCTGGAAAGAATCCATATATAGACTGTGTTTAAAACTATAGGAAGAGATGTAGATAGAGACTAGGCTGGCGCTCATCAATAGATTGGGAAGGAAGAGTCACTGAGATCAAAAGAGAGAAGGGTATGTTTCCAGAAGAAGCACATACATCTATGTACAGTACACAGTACTCGATAGTGTGATAAATGACTGTTACTGTTTTAGGTACTTATCATAACATGCTGTGCTCTTCATCCTTTAGAGCATAATCCTACTTATATAAAAGAGTTTACTGTAAAACAGTGTGCTGCTATGCCAGTGGTAGCCTCATGTATCTCGTGTTTAACTGCGTATTTGGATAATATCAGGGGGCCATCACAGATGATTGATGTATACCTTTTCAGTTTGCACTTAGAAGTTGGCATTCTGTGTGGTACTTTGTGATACACATGGATGAAATTACCTAATAATGTATTTCTCAGATTATATTTCCATCATGTGTCATAAGACTATATTGAAATTTAAATTTTAAAAAATTTGACCTATGTGGAGTCTACAAGCTAATTAGAATTTTTTTCCAGACCACTATTTGTTCAATATTAGTTTTGAAAATCTTTCTAAAACAAATCACATCCTCTGATGTCTTGTTAATGCTTGGGATTTTTTTTTAATTATATGGAAAAATGTTTAAGTACTTTTCAGTTTTGCTTTGGTTGAGTTCTACTATATTTGAATATTATTATAGTTTTTTCCCTTGCATTATTTTTTATTTGAATAATTTTAATTTTTGCATATGTATGTGTTTAGTGAATGATAATAAAGTTATACTTTTTTTTTTTTTAAAGTCTAGATCCAACCAGAAATATATTAGCAGTAAGTAAGTCCTTCAGTATAGCAAAGTTGCCCTCTGGAAGTTTTAGAAGGAGTTGGGGGTGGGTAGAGAAATAGAAGTAGAGGGAAAGGTTAGAAGTAAGGCTGTAGGACACAGGAAGATCATGCAAACTTTGGGAATCTGGTGAAGACAGAAGGAAAAAGTGAGAAGGAAGGAACAGAAACAAGAACAGAACAAATTAACAGTAACAGAAAAACTAGAAACTGTATTCTCACTCATATAAAAATAAGAACAATCAAGAAAAAACAGTGCAAATACAGGAACAAAATGGCAAAAAATGAAGAAGAAAAGAAAAAATGTCCCCTTCAAGGCATGTCCCTATTGTCACCAGTGGACAACATGGGTAGCGTACAGATCTGTGTCAACTGATCTCAGTGAGCCAGCCATTGTCTACTGAAGTTCAGCCTGGTTTTTGGCTGCGAGGATGGAATTAAGCTCCCTGACCTCCTTCCAGTTTGAACTCTGCACAGTTTAATGCAGGTTCAAGCCACCCTTCGCCCTCAGTGAGTCCTGGTTCTGGTAGGAGCTGTTGACCCCAACAACTCACCAGTCGCTGCAGTCTGTTGCACCTGTATTGAGATGACTCTTTGCTCTCCCAATGGGCTTCAATTCTTAGGTCTCAGGGAGGCCCTCTCTCTGCTGCTCACCACTGTGCAAATTCCTGGGCTCAGTATGACAGCTTTCTGGATCCCTGTGCTGTGCTGGCATGTGCCCCAGAGCTGCTGGTGTCCCGGCAGGCCTTGGTCTCTGGTCTCAGTGGTGCCCTAATTTTTGTCTTCATATTTCTCCTAGTATTTCTCATTTCATATTTCTTTTTATATGCTGCTAGAATATAAATGTTTATGCCATTTATAATTAATATGTATATTTATAATTATCTACATCATGAATGTGGCATTTTTACACATTTCTCTGTATCTTTTATGATTCAAGAGAAATATTTCTAGGTCAAATCATAAAGCTTTAACCCATTCATTTTAATAACTGAATTATTTTACTTTCTATGATATATCACCACTCATTTAGCTATTCCTCTGTATTATAGCTTCTGTTAAGAAGGCCTTGTTTTTATTTTTGTGTTTTTCTTCAAAATGAACAAAAAGCCAATAATCATCTTGTACAGAAGTATTGAGTGGGGCTTATGGGTTATATTCTCAAAAATGGGAATTTTTGTAGAAAACTGGACATATTTATATTCCAATAGATATATTGCTAAATACATTTCCAAACAGGCTGTAATATTTCACATCCCCATAATAGAGTGCCCTTTTCAACTATATTTCTGCTATTACTTACATTGTAATTTTTTGAAGTCTGAAAAGTGCAAAATGGTATTTCTCTGAGCTTTATTAAAATATCTCTACTAGTAAATTTATTGCTTATATTACTATTGCTTTTTTCTTGATTTTTATATACTTTATATGGTATACCATTTACTTCACAAATACATTTTTCTAACTCCATTATTTGTCTATTGATATGTTTGATTCAGGAGTTTTCATATAATCATATAAATTGTGGGATTATTATTTTGTTTAGGTTTCCCTGGCTCTTAACCATAGACACTGTCTCCTGATTTTGTTTCTGTACATTTAAGTTTATAACTGATATGAAATTTGTTTTTATATATGATAATAGACAGGGGTAAATCTTTACATATTTTTCAGATTGATAGTTCTGTCACTACATTTGTTTAATAATCTATTCTTTCTTTGCTTATCACATGTAGTGAGAAGTATATCTAGGCTCTCATTACATTGATCTACTATTCTCCCCCAGTACATAGCTTTTAGATAATATATAATGACTTGATTGTCTTTTTATTCCTCCTCATTATTCTTCACTACATGATTTTATTGGCAAGTTTGGTACACCTATTCTTCTTGTACATATATTTCAAATTATTTTACCAAATCCTACTAAAAGTGTAATTGGCATTCTAGTTGCAATTCCATGAAATGTATGTGTTAATTTGAGAAAAAAATAACATTTTTATTTTATCTTTTATTTCCACTTAAAGAGCTTACTTTTTAAGATCTTATTTTATAATTTTCAATAGAATTGTTTGGTTTTCTTCACAAATCACATGTCCTATATAATTTTTATTAATTTTCTCAGTATTTTGTAACCTTTACAAGTACTATAAATGGCATACTTTTCTAGTTTTAAAGTATATTATTGGGATTTTTTTTTTGGGGGGGGGTTTGGTACCGGGGATCAAACTCGGGTCTTTGCGGTTAGCGAGGCAGGTGGCAGAACCACTGAGCTAAATCCCCAGCCCTACAGTATATTATTGTTAAAGAACATAAAAGCTAATGTTTAAGTATTTATCTTGTTTCAAACTAACCTACTGTATACTTCTAACTTATTATCTATTATTTTTGCTATGTAAGTTTTCATAACCTGGTATGTATTATGCTGCAATTTTAGCTCTCTCACCAATATTTGCTTGACTCGGCTTCTCTCATCTTGAAATTTCTGACCTGGTTATTCAGTTACCTTTTCCTAGTATCTTCACATACAATACTTGCATGATATTTTTTATGTTTTTCCACATTCTCAACTATTATTCCTTTCTCATTAGCTGGTAAAAGGATTCTAGTGTTGTCAGCTTTGTTTCTCAGTTAGTTCTTAATTTTACTCCAGTGCCTCAATAGCTTTCAGGGCTTCATCTGAGAAACACCAGTTGTTTTTTTCTTTTCCTCTTAGGTAATGTTTTCTCTGTACTTTAAAGCTATGTGGTATTCTTTTGGAATTTTCATTGCACAGCCTCAGAATATGTATTTTCTCATCAATGAGGTCTACCACTTGGTGAGAGCTATTTCAATGGCTTATTTACCATTTTCTTTTGCTCAGGAAAGTTCTTTTCTGCTCAAGGTCAATCATCACTTTTCCTTTATCTGTTGTTTTTTTTCCTCTTTTGGAAATTTCTCCTATTTGTTTATTAGATATTTTGTATTTATAATCCAAATCTTTTTATCTCTTTGTCTTTTCTCTCTCCATATGTTACATCTACATATTTTCTTTTCTTCTTGAATTTCAAACATAACTATCGATTTTCAAAGTCAATATTTGGTTCTCAGTGGTGATGATACCTCAGTGATACCTTTCCTTTTGTTTTTAATGAAATCTTTGGAAGTCCAGTTCATTAGCTGTGTGTATGTGTGTGTGTATCCTGAGCAGGTCCAATATAGTGGATCTGATTCAGATATTACTTCTCGGGATAGATTTTTCTCCCTAATTTTTCTTTTATGTCTGATTTCATGTACCAATTTTATTCCCCAAAGTACAGTTTATTGGACCTCAGTGACATTCCTCAGAATCATGTCCAGCACTTTCATTTTTAGAAGAAAGTTCATTGGTTTCCTTGGCTTGTGATGGACTTACATCACTGTATTGACTCAGAAATGGCCAAAAGTTAGAAATCATTGCAGAGTGAAAAGGGAGCCTCAGGGGTTTCTTTTGTTGTTATTGTTCTCAAAATCCTTTTTATTTCATCTAGTTTTTCTAAGGCTATGGAGAGGCACACTGGGGAAGCCTGGGCCCAGCCTTGGGATTTGGCTTTAAGAGCACATTAGTATTCTCAGTGAAGCCCAGTTATGGAATGGTAGGTAGGGCTTTGGTCAGATTTCAGCAGTGAGATGGGAAACAAGGAAGTAAAATCAGGGAGTTTATGAATTACTCTTTTAAGATATAATGGGATTTAAATAATTTCTTAACAACCTAGGAGATTTGCCCATTTTTATTGGCTAAAAGGAAAGATACTTGAAAGGTTGTTGAACTGGTAATTGGTTTCCTTCGGCAATATTGATCCCTGTGGAGTGATGGATGACAAGCACAGGATAACTATGAGTCCAAGGGATGTCTGAACATCATATAGTCACTTTTTAGTCAAAGAAATTCCTATCAATGTGTCCTAGATGAAAGCTTGCAAATAGTCACTAGAAAAATCAAAATTATCTCATAACCTAAGAAACATAATGAAATCTTAGTTGGCCTTTGTTTGCTGTCTAATAAAGCAAACTACAGGATATATATAGATGTAGATCAATATAATTTTACCCAATTTTAAGGTTTTTTATTTCTTATTTTGTAATATTGCATGTTTCCTGTTAAACTCTCTTTTATTCTGGTGGGATATGTTAACCATGATTTGTTATTTTTAAGTATTTCTTTAATATTATATTGCACATATGAGACTTCAATTTAACATTTTTTTTCTGAGTGCTGGATTGCTTCTTTTTTTTTCCCCTTAAATTATTTTATTGGTACATTTTAGGTATACAATCCATTTACATTTATCATTGGGTGCTTGTACCTGTACATGATGCATCTTGGTTCTTATTTTTTCCTCATTCCCTGCCCTCCCTTCACCCCCTCCACCCTTCCCTATCTACAAAGAATTTGTTTCCATTTTTTCCTTTTTTCATAATTTTTCCTTTCCCTTCTTCCCTTTCCCCTTCTCCTCCCACTTCCCCTACCCCTTTGGACCTATTCTTCCTATTTCAAATTATCGATTGTTCATTTTAATCCTTAGTTACACTTTCAGTTTCTCAAACTAGAGAAACTATTCAGTATTTACACATGTGTCCTATTTATTTCACTTAAGAGTATGGCCTCAATCTGCATCCATTTAGCTATAAATGTCTCTAGTTTCTCATTCTTTATGGCTGAGTAGTACTCCACTTTATTAAAAAAAAAACCACATCTTTATCCAGTTTCCAGTTGATGGGCACTTGGGCTGTTTCCAAGCTTTAGCTATTGCAAACTGTGCCACTATAAACATGGATGCTCATATATTGCTGTGGTATTATTCTTTTGATTATTTTGGAAAGATACCCAGCAGGGTAATATCTGGGTCAAATGGGACCTCTAGTCCAAGTTTTTTGAGGTATCTCCATATTGATTTCCATAGTGGTTGCACCAGTCTGCACTCCCACCAACAATGGAGAAGGGTTCCTTTCTCTCCACACCCATGCCAGCATTTTTTATTGGTTGATTTCTTGATAGCAGCCATTCTTTGTGGGGTGAGGTGGAATTTCACTGTTGTTTGCATCTGCATCTCTTGAATGATGAGTGGTGTTGAACATTTTTTCATATGTTTTCTGCTGCTTTTATTTCTTTGACTGAGAAATGTCTGTTCATTTCAGATGTCCATTTTTGAAATGAGTCTTTAAATTTGGGGGGGATCTGATTTTTTCAGTTCTTTATATATTCTAGATAGTAGACCTTTCTCTGAGGTACAGCTGCTAAATTTTATTCCCACATTGTAGGCTGTCTCTTGGCTCTGTTGGTGGTTTCTCTTGCAGTGCAGAAGCTTTTTAATAAGATGAGTTCCCAGTTGTTGATTCTTTGTGCTAGTTCCTGTGTTACTGAGGTTTTGTTCATAAAGTCTTTTCCTATGCCAATGTCATCAAGAGTTCTACCTAAGTTATCTTCCAGCATGTTTAGTGTTTCTGTCTTAATATTTAGATCTTTAAGGATTGATTCTTTTTTGAAAATTAACTTTATTGGTACATTTTAGGTATACATTATGATCACATTCATCATTGGGAATTTGTCTTGATAAGTCAAGTAAACCACCAGAGCTACTTCCAAGTGATATTAAGCCTCCATTCAAGCTGTCTAGATCAACTGAATGCTTTTTAAGGAATAGATTTTTTTCTTTATCTTTCAGATTCAAGAAAGATCTCAGATATAAAGAAGCATTTTCTGTTTCATACAACTTGAAAGATCCTGATTACCATTTTTTACTATGAGAAAACTCTTTCCAAACTTTTCAAAGTTTTTTTACAGCTTGCCTCTATATTTGACAATTTCTATTTTTTCAGTTTGACTCTATATTTGACAATTGTAATTGTCTCTTTTAGTATTCAAATAACACATGTAAAGATTATCTTTGCCCCAACACCAGAATTTTCAAATTAACTCCTTTTAAAATGACTTTTTAAGTAGGTAGAGTCCTTGTAGTAACAGTCGATATTCCCATAAAATCACAGTTACCTTCAGCTCTTGAAGTAGTTATAATTTTCTCAGTATATTCCTCTGTCACATTTCTCTGTGGGAAATGACTTTTACTCATTAGAAGAGTGATGAGAGCCACGGAGGCTGGTAGATCTGAGTTGTAATCATGCATTGCCCGGTTGGCATTTTTGGACATCGACTTTCTCTTCTAAAGAAATTTCCCAAGAGGGACCAGGGATTTAGCTCAGTGGTTTGGGTGCCTGCTTCACAAGCAGAAGGACCTGAGTTCAATCCCCAGTACCAAAAAGAAAGAAAGAAAAAGAAAAAGAAATTTCCCAAGAACAGTTAATGTACAGAAGAAAAAAAAAGTTGCATGATAAAAAAACTATACTATGATTTCAAGTTCCTTTAAAGACTCATAAGTAAATGATATATGCATAATAAGTGCTTTGACTGCTGCTTTATCTTTTTCTTTGTAAATATTTTTTCCTTTTTCTATGCAAAATAAGGCACATGTTATACATTTGCAAGTAATCACTCATTTAAGCCTTTTTAAAAAATATATGATCATTTTCTGCTCATGTTTCAGGTGGGTAGTGAGTGGACATGAATTAATGGCAGCTAAGCCATTTCATCCTTGTGTTGCCAGTGAGCCAAAAATGCCAAGGTTTTCCTAATAATAATACATTGCTAAACAAAAGTGGAGATTTCTACTGGGAAATAGTGTTGATTTAGGATAATGTTAAGAAGTCAATGAAATGAAAACCAGGCCAAAACTTTAGATACAGTTTTATTTAAGGGCACTGCTTTTGTTGACTTAATTATTTACAACATTGACTTTTTAGTTTATTTCACTTACCTTTAGCCAATAAAACATTTGGTTTAAGTATATGCAGGTTAGGAAAAGATTAATTGTGATGAAACATTTTGTGGATTTATGAGTCTGCTTGGAAATTTTGAAGCTTATCATCTCTTTTGTATAAATTTTGAATTTTCACTATTAACAAATATAGCCTAATTCTTTTGCATATTTTCTTGGTAAATTCTCCAAATATGGGAACATATTAGACAGAATATTGGTTTTATTTAATATCAAGTTAAATATAGTTTGGCCATATTCCTTTGTTTGTCATTTTGGCAGTATGTGATTCTAAGACTACAGTTATATCAGGAGAACTGGGATAGACATTGTTTCTTATCTCATATTAATCTCTACTAGAGTAACATGATGTGACATGGCTAAGGAAGTACCAGGAAAATAGAATAGGCTCATTCCTTATGTATATGCTAAGAAAGCACAGTAGACACAAACACTGACATGTGGCTTTTTGTGAGGACCAAAGAAAGGCAGAAAACAAAACAACTAAAACCATCCCCTCAAATTCACTTCATCATCTTATTAAGTGTATATCTCTGTTACTCTGATTATGTAACTAAAAACACCTTTTATACATGTGTCTTCTATTCATCTCCCTTTTCTTCTTTTATTTCTGTTTTCTAGTTTTTAATTCTGTCTTTCCAGAGAGTGGGACTCATTCTACATTATTCCTAATTTGCTTTATAAATGCTATTTAAAAATGACCTTTCACTATATTAATCTGAACATTGACAGGTAGATCAGTTGATAAGGAATTCATTGTTATGACAAAGTTAAGGCTTAATTATCTACTTTAATGGACTGAGACAGATGTGAATTATTTAGAGTACTGTATAAATAATCTAGATGTTTTTACACATTATCTTGAGTTAAAACACAACAGACTATATGAGAATACATTTGCTTCAAATATAATAGAGGTAATATCTTTATTTCCTAAAGGATTTTCCAAAAACAATAGAAGAATGATACCATAATGAAGACAAGGAAAGGGGTCTTTGAAAAAAAATATATACAAATGAATGCTCATATTTGCTAGTGGTAGAAATATAGATAGAAAATAGCTCTTTGGAAACCTGTCACAATAATTACTAAAGATAAGCACATACATACTCCATGATCCACAAATTGTGCTACTATACAAACCCACCAGACATGCTTTAATATATTTACTGTCTTAGTTAGTTTTCCTGCTGCTGAGACACAATACCTAACATCTGCAACTTAAAGGAGAAGAGGTTTATTTTTGACTCAGTGGTTTCAGTCCCTGCTCATCTGGCTCCAAGGTAGAAATGGCCTAGTGCTGGGCCCAGGGAGAGGGGAGCTGCTCATCTCATGTAGCCGGGAAGCAGACAGAGAAGAGAGGAGCCGGGGATAAAAATAGATTCTTTCAGGTCACATCCCCAGTGACCCAGCTCCAGCCAGTTCTCACCCCCCCAAGGACACATTCAACTACTTAACTCATCAAATGGATGAATCCACTGATGAGGATCCAATCACATTCCACACACATGAGAATTTTGACAGACATATTTGATCTAAATCCTAAGAGTCACAAAAATATTTTTATAAGAATGTTCAAAGCAGCATTATTCTCTATAGCTATAAAATGGAAATTTGTCATATACCTATTAGCAGTAGAATACATAAAGACATTGTACATCATATAATAGAATAATAATCTACAATAATGAGGAGGGATATTCAGTGATGTAGATGAATACCTAAAAAGAAACATCATTAAACAACATTAGCCAGAAAACAAAAGTACATTTTGTATAATGTTATTTATATAAATTTCAAAACAAGTTAAACCAGACTTCTTTTTCTAAATAGAATATAGTAAGTCATATGAGGCAAACTGCTGACAAAGCCAAAAAGCTGGATAAGTTAAATAATACATAATTCCAGGGAGGGAGCAACTTAGAAGTTGTTGAGGATCTGCAGGTGTTTGTTCTCCTGGCGCATTTGTCCATAAGGGATGAAGGCTGAGCATCAGGCATCCAGCCAAGAGCAGTAAAACTCCTGGAGGAAAGAGACCTGCAAAGCTTGAATGTTCACTCAGCATAGAAGAAAACTGGAGAAATTGGGAGTTAAGAACACACCGATGGTTTATAATTTGATACATTTCGAGGTTTAAATGAGACTAAAGCACTAGCAAAAAAACCTTTGAAAGTCAGAGTAAAATTAATCTGTATTAGTCAGATTTCCTTTGCTGTGACAAAATGGCTGATATAACTTCAAAGGAAGAAAGATTTAGTTTGGCTCACAGTTTCAGTCCATGGCTACTTGGTCTTGTTGTTTTGCATGCATGGCAACATGGTACATCATAGCAGTGGACGCACCTGGCAGAAGGGCTGCTTACTGCATGGGGACCAGGAAAGGAGAGGTGGATCCCAATAACTCCTCCAAGGGCACACTCCCTACAGGCTAACCTCCTTCCCCTAAGCCCTACATCATGAGGGTTCCGCCATCCCCCAGTAGTGCCACAGGCTGGCAACTGAACCCTTAGCACTTGAACCTTTAAGACACATTCCAAATCCAAACTCTAACATAGTCTCTGTAATTGAGATAAAAAAAGAATGTCAGAAAACCCTAGTGATAAATCGATAATGGTTAATTGACAATTTGGAGATAGTGACATCTTAAGACTACTCAGAAATTCTAAGATCAGGTAGAGTTTGAGAATCTAGGCTAGAAATAGGCTAAATCATGGGAAGAAGCAAGAAAATCACTTCATTACCAAAGGAAAAAGTAGTAGGAAAAGGAACCTTGTTGATTGAGATGTTGAAAATAAAATGGTAAAGTTAACCCTTACAAGAAGACTTTAAAATGACTATTATCAATATGTTCGAGTTTAACGCAAATACAGGAAAAGGTGAATGAGCAGGTACTAGTCAAGTAAGAGAAAAATGAAAACTATAAAAAGATCATATTGAAATTTTAAAACTATGAAAAGTGTAAAATCTGAACTTTAATGAAATCACTGCATGAGATTAAAACTCATCAGATTGAAACTGCAGAAAAAAGAATGAACAACAGCAGATGAAGAACTGAGAGCACAGGTGCTTTGAAATATAGTTCCATTATATGTGACATGATGTCACAGCCCATTATATGTGTAGAGTCCCAGAGAAGAAGAAATGGATAGAGAAATAAAATGTTTAAATGAATAAAAGCTCAAAACTTTCAAATTTTCTGATAATGAGAAACCCAGTTGTCTTAGTTACTTTCCTCTCATTGCTGAGACAAAAGTCCCAACACCCAAATTTAAAGGGGGAGAGGTTTATTTGGCTCACAGTTTGTAGAGATTTAGTCCATAATCAGCTGGCTCTGAGGCAGGGTGGCACAGCATCAAGCATCACAGTGGAGAAACAGTTCATGGTGGGCAGAAGCAGCAAAGCAAGCAAGGGGGCTGTAGAGCTTCTTTCTGCCTCTTTTATACTCTAGGCTACTGGGACTAGATTGGTGGCAAACCAATCAGGGAACTGATTTAGTGATCACACACCCTTAATCTCAGCATCATACACTGTAGATTCAGCCACCTCTGGAAAAAGCCCCAAGTTTGACCGCACGAGGCTTGGTGGGGACATCTAGACACAAGCCATAACACCAGTCTATGGAATCAAGAAAGTCAAAAGGACAAGTAGTATGAATACAAAAGAAAGCAGCCCTGGTCCAATCACAGCTAAATGACTGAAAACCAAGGATGAAGATGAGATGAACCCGAGGAGAGAATGCGCTTCACAAAGAGAAGGACTAATATCTAAATTATGGCTTTTTTTTTTTTTACTGGAAGTGACAGGAGCCAGAAAACAGTGGAACGATATTTTTAAAGTTTTAAAAAGAAAGCAAAACCATCAGAATTTTATATCCAGTGAATGGATGCAAAAATAAAGCAAAGGGTGAAATAACATTTTTCAATTTGAGGGAATTATTTGCAGAATTGTACACGACAGAAGCTATATCTGCAGCTGAAAGGAGTCTATAGAGATAGGAACTTGTATCAATAAGAATGAAGAGGGCAGAAATGCTAAATATGTTGGTAAATAGGAAAGCCCATATTAGATATTTTTATAATTTTCTTTACCTATAAATGATTTAAAACCATTAAAATATTATCTATGGAGTTTATAATACATGCCACCAGTAGCGTGCTAATAATTAGAATTGTGCTAAGGATACAAATTTTAAATTTAAAGCTTCTATCTATTTATCTATCTGTCTATTTAATTGTACAGTACTGAAAATTGAAGCCAGAGTCTTGCACATGCTGGGTAAATAAATGCTTTACCACTGAGCTATATCCTCAGCCCACTAAAGCTACTGTTTAAAAAATTGTACAAAATGTGTAAAGTTAATAAAAAGGCATCAGAAGTAATAAAACGGTGTGTTGTCCATTTTCCAACATTTGTTATCTCTTGTCTTTTTGGAATAGGCATCCTAGCAGGTGTGAGGTAATGTGTCCATATTGTTTGAATTTGCATTTCCCTCATGATTAGTGACACTGAACATTTTTTTCATATGCATGCTGAGCATTTGTGTGTCTTCTTTTGAAAACTGTCTATTCATATCCTTTGCCCAGTTGTAATTGGATTATTGCTATTGAGTTATATGAGTTCCTTATATATTTTGTATATTAACCCCTTCATGGATGTACAGTTTGCACATATTTTTCCCATTCCATAGATTATCTCTTCCCTCTGTTGACTGTTTTCTTTGCTTTGTAGAATATTGTGTTTGGTACTTTTTGTTGCCTCCACCTTTAATGTCAAATCTAATAAAATAATTTCACCAGAATAATGTCAAGAAGCTTTTTCCTTGTTTTCTCCTGGTAGTTTCATAGTTTCAGTTCTTACATTTAAGGCTTTAATGTACTATAAGTTGATTTTTTGTATGGGTGACATAGAGTTTAATTTCATTCTTGTGCCTTGTACTCTTTCGGTAGGAATTTATATTAGAAAGCATTATAGAACCATCTCAAAAATTTGAAAATACTATATGACCAGCAACCACAATACTGCATATATATGTAAAGAATATGAAATCTATATGTCAAAGAGATATCTACATTCCTATTCTCATTACAGAATTATTCACAACAGCCAAGATATAGAAGCAATGCCTATCAGTGGATGAATGGGTTAAAAAATGTGGTTATCAATACACAATGACATATTATTCACCCCTAATCAAGAGGAAATTCCTATAATTTGTATTACTGTGGATGAAACTGGAAGACTTAATGCTAAGTGAAATAAGCCATGTACACAAAGACAAATATTACATAATCTTATTTACACATGGGATCTAACAATCTGCAGTATTGTGGTTGCTGGGTCATATGGCATTTTCAATCTTATCTACATATGGGATCTAACAAAATTACTCATAGAGACAGAGAGTAGAGTGGTGGTCAATCAGAATCCATGGCAGTGTGTATGGGTGAGGAATTGCAGAGATGATAGTCAAAAGATACAAAAGATAAGAGGAATAAGTTCAAGGGGTGTTTTCTATAACATGGTGACTTGATGATTCTGGTTTGGGTTAATATACCGAAAACTACTGAGAACAAAGTTGTATTTAAATGTGAAAACATTTTTAAAAAGGTATGTTGAGATAATAATATGTGAATTAGCTTAATTTAGCCATTTTAATATATATATAATATATATCAAAATGGTTGTACATCATAAATGTATCTCATTTGGACTTGCAAAAATAAGGAAGATAAAGAGAGTTACAGTAAGATCAGATTCTCCCTATTCTCAAAGGATATATACTGTCTGTAATAGAAGAACTTCCATATGTAAGTTTAAGTAATTGATGGGAAAATACATAAGATGAAAACAGGAATTATTACAATGAGACTATAGCTATATTAATGTCAGACATAGTAAACTTCAAGACAAAGATTATTATCTAAAAAGGAGACATATTTTCTAGTGACAATTAAAAGATCAAAGAACTATTGTACAAATGGATGTATATGAATAGCCAAGCTTAAAATACATGAAGCAAAAGTTGCCAGATATAAAAGAATGCATAGACATTCAATCATACTTAATATTTTTAATATTCCCTCTCAGCAGTTGGTAGAACCACTAGACTAAATAAATATGCTTACATATATTTAAGACTTGAAAACACTATCTCTGAAGTTGATCTAATTTAAATTTGTGTACAATATTCCTAACATCTGCAGAACACCACCTGTTCTTAAGGATATATCGAGTGTTCACTAAAGTAGTCCATATGCTGGTCCAAGAAAAAGTTTCAATACATTTCAAAAGAAACATTTTACAGAGTAGTTTTCTCTGCCCATAGTATGTCCAGTAAAACATGAAAATCATCAGATATTTAGGAATTAAAATAATTTAAAAATAACTCATGAATCAAAGGAGAAATCTCAAGGAAAATTAGAAAATTATTTAATCTAAATAAAAATTAAAACATTAAAATTTGTAGGATGCAGCTAGAGTAGTATTGAGAAAAAGTGAACACTTTTAAATGCTTATCATAGAAAAGAAGACACCAAAAAATTTGTGCAGTTTTCACATTAAGAAGATTGAAAGGGGTGAGTAAATTAAAACCAAGATAAGCTGAAAAAAATAATAAACACAAAAAATGAAATTAAAGAAGAAGAAAAAAGGAAAGATAAAGACTAAAATTTGGAGTTTTTTTTTAAGATTAATCAAATTGATACACTAGCAGGGCTGATCAAAGTAAAAGAAAAGTATACATTATCATTATTGAGTGAAAGAGAAGATAATAGTATATATTTTTAAGATATTAAGAGGGATATAAGGGAATATATTATGAACAATGAACAACTTTAAAAATTTAGGAATAGATACTATAATTCAGATGAAAAATATTACCTTAAAATCACAATTATCAAAATTCACATGAAGATATAAAAGATATGGGGACTCCTGTATCTGGTAAACAAATGATATTTGCAACTCAGAATCTTTCTGTAGAGAAAAGTCCAAGTCAATATGACTTCGCTGGTGAGATCAATAAGATATTTACCAAAGAAAAATTCCAATATTATCCAAACTTTCATCAAATATAAGAAGAATTAGCATTTCACAACTGATTTTGTAAAGATGTCACAACTCCATAGTCAAAGATAATAGAAATAAGTACATTCGATTATCCCTTATAAGCAGGGAAGAAAAATTCTTAACAGAACATTGACAAATCAATTTCATTATATATACAAGGGATGATATATTCTGAGCATTTGGAGTTTATCCCAGGATTGCAAGAATAGTTTAACATTCTAAAACTAATCACACATTGTGCCACACAAGCAGAAGGAATGTGGGAATTCTATGATCATCTCAGTGGCTGCAGAGTAAGCATTTAAAAATGCATCACTCACTCATGGTGAAAACTATCAGAAAATTAGGACCAGAGAATTTATTTACTATTGTAATGTGCATCTATAAACAATCTACAGCAAATGTCATTCTAAATGGTGAAATTTTGAATATGTTCCAACTAAGAATGGAAACAGCCAAAGTGTCTGCTTTTTATTCACCATAGTACTGGAGGTCCTAATGTATTTGTATTTAAAAGGGATGAAAATGAAATGAAAAGTATAAAAATTCAAAAGGAGAATTAAAATTGTCCCTAGTAACAGAAGACATGTGTATGAAGAAAAATAAAAAATGCAACTACTAGGACTAAGTAAATAGAGAAAGATCATATGATATAGGTCCAATTTTATACAAATATATTTCCATATAAGTCCAGAAACAGAAAATAAATTTTAGATATGTTATTTTAAAAAGTACACCCTATAAATAAAATACTAAGGGATATTTAATAAATATATACAATATTCCTACAGCAAGAACTACAAAAATTTTACTTAAAGAACATCTTAAATCTCAATCCATGGATTTAGTAACTCCATTTTATTAAAATATCAGTTCTCCTAAAATTGGCATATAAGTCAATGCTATCTCATTTGGAATACTAGCAGACTTTTTTTGGAGGGTGAACTAGAAATCGATGATTTTATAATAGATTTATTTGAAAGTGAACAGGGCTTCAAATAGACAAAACATCTGGAAGAGAACAATGTTGGGGAATTATATTCCCTCATCTCAATGGTTAATGTAATTCTTTTATAATCCAGATATTTCTAGTTGCATAAAGACAGACAGATAGGTCAATGGATCAAAATACTGCCTACAAATAGACAAACATATAAGGGCTAACTCATTTTTAATACAAGGCATTCATTGAGGAAATTCTTTACAACAAATGGTTTTGGAGCAACTGGATAAATTCAATTGACAAATGAACATCAGCTCTTATTTTCCAGAGATGAGTCATATTCCAAATTTCAAAAGTGAGAATATAAAACTTTTAGATTCTTTTTTGTTTGGTTTGGTTTTGGTTTTGTGTTTTTGTTGTGGTGGTTGTTGTTTGTTGTTTTGTTGTTGTTTTTTTAAGGGTCTTACAGTGTGACTGAGGCTTCAAACTTGTGGTATTCCACCTGTCTCAGCCTCCTGGGGTGCTGGGATTACAGGCATGAGCCAAAACATTCCAAAGAAAATGAAATAGACCATTCTCTGTAAATATGTAAATATTTGGTCTTTGAAAGACATCATTAAAAAAAAAAATGAAATGGCATGCCACAGGATGGGAAAAAATAATGCTCACACAATGTTCTGCGAAAACATATTTGGAAAAAGATTGTATCCAGAATATAATAAAAACTGAGATAATAATAAAATGATGAATCTCCAATTAAAAATAGGGGAAAGGGGCCAGGAATTTAACTCAGTGGTGCCACCACCTGCTTCACAAACGCAAGGTCCCGAGAGTTCTATCCTTGGTACCAGAAAAAAAAAATATATATATATAGGGAAAAGGTTTGAATAGTTCTCAAATGAAGATATAACAAATGAGGGACAAGCATAATCAACATGTTCCAAATTATAAGTCATCAGGAAAAAAAGCAAATTACAATCACAATTACTACTATCTGTGGACAAAATATCTACTATTAAGATTATCAATTAACTGCTTGTGAGATTGTAGAGTAACTGGAATTCTCATACTTTGCTGATGGGAGTATGAAATATATGAAATAGTAAAACCACTTTGGATATTCCAAAGTATCAGAATAAAAGTGCATTCAATGTCCGTATAAATTCCCATCTCACCATTGCTGGCAGAGAGAAGGCCTTCTCTGTGGGCACACAGGGATCCAGGATGTTTTCATCCTGTAGACTGGCACTGCTTGGTGTCTGTGGGAGGAGTCTCACAGGCCACATCTGGAAGAAGTGTGCATAACATCTGCCCACACTCTGTGAACCAGATCTTAGCCACTTAATGGCACAGAATGCTGGGAAGCTTCTTCTAAGCTTGTGTAGGAGCAACGGGAAAAGGGCTCAAGAGTGTCTGCACAGTGTGTTATTCGTGCTGCTAGTTAGTGACAGACAGACGTGGGAAGTAATCTAGGTAATCTGTAGCATAAGGCATTTCAGACTGTTTACTTGCTAGTTTTAGTCATGTGTGGATGTTACCTTGGACAAGAAATTAAAGTATAGCGTGCATGGATTTAGAGTCAGTTACTCAAATCTCAATTTCTTTTTTTTTCTTCTTCTACAGTTTAATCTTAAATGTGCACACTTGAATGTGTAATGTTTTTATCAAATAATTAAGATATATTCACAATTAACAAATAGGGACAAACTATACAAAAGTTCTGTTTTTACAACAATGTCTGAAAACTCACTGGCAAAAGAGGAGACAGTTTTACCTTTTAAAATGAGAGATGATTTGAATAGACAACACAAGATACTAACATAAGTGAATGAACAATAATTTTCCTTCTTGTGGAATGCTTTATGATTTCTTTCTATGTATTTGTTCTTCTTGCTTACATATTTTTTAGACAGAATAGTCATTTCTTTTAGAATGACTTTCTTATCTTTCTTTCTTTTTGGGTAGGGCAGGTGGCCAGAAGAAATTGTCTTGATAGTCTAAAAAAATGCCTTTATAATTGTAGCAAAAGCAGAAATTTAATAATTTTTATACCTTATGCAGTCCTTTGAGATATTAAGAAGAAAGATTATTTTCTAAGTTCAAAATTTCAAATTTTTATAAAGATAATCAGAATTTCATAACCAATGGTCATAAGAATTTCTGTGCATTCATTTGTTTATGATATCCAATTACATATGCTACATAGAAGCTAGATTTCTTGAACAACAATTTACACAACAGAATGAACAAGCTGAGTCCTAGGCATTGTCATAGATGCAACCATCAGCAATATCATCATAGATCTCTCCATCATTGTCCACCAGATGACTCCGAAGCAAATAACCATATTTTCCTTCTTCATTCCTGCAGAGAACTTTTGTATCATCTGTGTTTTGTATAACTTCAAGAGATTCACCACGCCTTATCTGTAGATCTCTAGTCCCCCACTTTTTAGAAGTTAAGGAAGATGAAGCTTTGGTTGAATATAGAACTCTGATTTCACCATCATACTTAAATTTTTTCCTGAGGTCTTTTTCTTCTTTTCCTTGTTTTTTTGGTTTCTTAGGATCTTAATCTTGTCTTGGCTTTTCCACTGCTGCTTCCATAACTCATCTCTGCTGGCAGGGCAGGGAAATCAGAGGCATCCACATCACCATACACTTCTTCTCCCACTTCCAATTGTTTAGGAGGAGAAGGGAAAGATGAACCTTCATTATTGTCTGACTCAGAGACTTTACGTTTCTCTCGTATACTTTTCTTTTTGTCATCTTTTCCCTTTAACTTCTTCAAAATTCCCCAGGACCACTTGCTACTCTTCTCTTCAACTTGTAGCGTGGAACCATCATTAGCATCTTCCTCTTCTATCCCATCATAAATGTCATCATCCAGTGGTGGTGGGAAGACGCCTTCTCCACTTCCACTCTGACTTTGGCTGTTACTAGAATCCTGCTCAGCAACATCATCGTATACTTCCTGGTCATCTTCAATGGGTCTTGAGGAGAGAGTGGTGAAAGAGGACTTTTTCCCTTTCAAAGAATCATAATCAATCTCTACAGCAGTTGTTTTGATATAGCCATATGACCCCCTTGCTCTTCTGCCCAACCATTTTCCTTCAGGGTTGTCAGTGATACGGATTATTTCAATTTCCTCTCCTTGCTTGAAGCTTAGTTCATTCTTTCCTCCTTTTACATCACAGCAGGCTTTTGCCTGATGGATGACTTGAATAGGGCCAGTTAGTCTAAATTTTTTCCTTAATTCTTGTTCTTTCTTCTCTTTCTCCTTCTGTTCCTTTCTTTCCAGCTCTATTCTCTTCTTTTCCTCCTTTTCCCATTTCTTGTCTTGTTCTTTGGATGCCTCTATATCTTCATATGTTTCTACTTCACTGTCTTGATCCTCTTCTAGATTTCCAGTACCATCAGAATGCATGACACCATCTTGATTTTCTTCATTTACAGGGCTTTTTGGGTCAAAGGGAGGTTTAATGTTTCTGGGAGGTAGGCTTGGAGCTGGAGGTTGTGACAGATGAGATGCTGGCAATGGAGGCTGGCTGGCTGACTGGGATGGTGGAGTTGGTGGTAGGGCAGTTGTGGAGTAAGATATCTGGCTTTTGCTGGTACTGTTTGCAGAATCAGCTTTTCGGAATTTCGTCAGGTCAACATTGGGTGGTCTGCTGGGTTTGGGTGGAGGTGGACCTAAGGTAGACAAAGGAGGCAATAGTTTCTGCTTTGGGATTGCTGGATTTTTGTCTTCCTTTTCTTTCTCTTGACTTTGGCCCCATGGGCCCCCCACTGTCAGCTTGGAAGGAGGCTTAGGGAACTTGGCTGACTCTTCCTGATTCACTTTGCTGAGGAAGATATTCTTAGTGGCATCTATCTTCCTATATTCTTTATTTTCTTCACCATTTCTGGAAAGGCCTGGGCTTCCTCAGCTTCCAGCAGGTTTCAGAACCACTCCAGTGAATGGAGAACTTGATGCGTCACCTCCATGGCCTTTATTTTCTGGGTCTTCCCTTGTTGGTTTTACAGAGCCTCGCTTGGACTTGGCTCCTAGGGGTGTGGGGGATCCTTTCTGGGCAGACATATTCTTAGTGAGGCTCTCATCTTCATGGGAGTTTTTGGTACCCAGGGCTGGCTTCTGGCCAATGATGGGTTTGGGGAACAGGTGTTTGGCATCATGATCTGGTGAGGCTGATGTAAACTTGCCTTTAGCCCCAGCCAGCCTGGGGAATGCTAGTCTTTGCTCACTTTCCGGGGCTGGAGGGGCAGTCCCGGGCTTTGGGCCTGGTGTCTTCATGTTTTGGTCTTGGTTCATACTGTGAAGTGACGACTTATTTCCAGGAGGCCGGGGAAACACAGGTTTGGAATCTTCTTTTGGCAAATTGATGGGCTTGAGGCCTCCAGGTTTTGGAAATCCCATTTTTATGTCAGGCTCTCTGGTGGCCGAGTTTGACAATGTTCCAAATCTTTGGTTCACTCCACTGGGTTTTACAAAAGGAGGTTTGGGCTCCTTGTCAGGCTTTTCCTCGAAAGTAGGTTTCACTGCCAAAGGTGGCTTTGGAGTCCCAAACTTGGGCATGTTGCTGGGTCCTGTGGGAGGGTTGACATTTCCCTGGTTGTCAAATAAGTTCTTTCTGGCCTGTATTCCCGAAGGTGAGTTTTGTGCTGTGGCTTTGAAGGGCTGGTTATTACCTGAGACCTCCTCTGCCAGGTTGCTCCCTGTGTTAAACTTTGCCGTGAGGGACTTCACATCTGCTTTTCCATCCATTTCTATTGAAAAGAGTTGAGGAGCCTGGACACAGTGGCCCGAAGATGCTGGGACTCTGGCAGTGAATGTGCAAGTGAGCTCTGAAGAGTCTCAAATCTCAATTTCTTGACCTGAGCCTCTAACGAAGCCACTTTGTGCAGTGGATCTTATAAAATAGGAAGCTACTGACATGCTTTCTAGTTCTTAGAGATGAGTTTTTACTTTTAGAAAATAGAATCGATGACACCTTGTCTCATTCATGCTAGCTTTAATCTTAAATATTAAACTAGTGTCTCTGAAATATCTGAACTATTTTGTGATAATTGTCTGTCTTCGCTAACAAAAGAGTATTGAGCTATGTGATACTTAAATTCAGATTTTTGAAGACAGAGCCCTTGACTATGTGTCATTTAGTGTGTGTGTGTGTGTGTGTGTGTGTTCTCCCATGCATGTGTGTGTGTTTGTGTGTGTGTGTGTGTGCGTGCATAGTCTGGAGATACCCATAATTAGTAGAAAACGTCAATACTTAAGGTTTGTTTGTTTGTTTTCTATGAGAAAATTTCTACTTCATTGAAATGTTCCTTAAAACATTTAAATGAAAATTGAGACTATGCCTGGATTCTCATTGCTTTATTCTTGTCTCTCGTCTTGTCTTTCTAGCCCAAGATCAAAGTCTCCTCTATCAAAGGAATTTCATATCTCCCTTGGTGTCAGGTTAAAAAAATTATTGGTGCATACTTTCAATGAATGCTATTTTCATTCTCTAGAGAGGCACAGACTAATTTCTAAAAATCCCATATGGAACAAGAATTCTCTATGATTGGGCAGACATTTCTGCTTCAGCACCTTAAATGACAAACACAAATATGTAATTATTAATCAAAGCTAAATTCAGGACTCCTAATTGAAATTTATTTCACAATATCTGAATAGAGACCTTTTTCTATAGAATACCTTAATTAATATTTATTTCATAATGTTATGTTTAAATTGGTTTTTGAGCTAGACATATATAAATAGTTCCTTGTTCCCTAAATCAATTACTTCTTTTCCAGGGATCCTTTGTCCAGTGCCTTGTTTTTCTGTCTACATAAAACCTAACACTTGCCTGGTGTGGTGACAGATGCTTGTAATCCCAGCACTTGGGAGGCTGAGGCAGGAGGATAGCTGCAAGTTTGAGCACAGCCTGGGGAACATAATGAGTTCAAGGCTATCCTGAACTACATAGTGAATCCCTGATATATATATATATATATATATATATATATATATATATATATCCAAGAAGGGTGGTATATGCCTGCAATCCCAGCATTCTGGATGCTGAGGCAAGAAGATCTCCAGTAGTTCCAGACCAGCCTGAACTACATATTGAGTCTCTGTCTCAGAAAACCAAAATAAAGAATTAATTAATTAATTAATTTGAGTTTTGAAAAATATTCTAGAATTTGGGAGCATAACCACTTTAATTTTAGTGTTTGATTGCCAAAGGAAACAATAAGACATGGTTACTGGAGGTTGTGGCTTTCACCTGTAACCATAGGCTGTGTTCAGGGTTTTCTTTAATGTTCCCAAATTTATGTCAGATGTATTTTTATTTCTAGATTTTATTTCTAATTTGCGTGAATAAAATAGTGGTACTCTCACTTCCCAAGGCATATTCCTTTGCTCTAGATACTTTAAGATTTGTTGAACAAATCTTTATTAAATCTGTAAGTTATATTCATCCATTCATGATATTTATTTGCATAGAATTTCCATTGGCTTTTGCTGTATGAGCTTCAAAAATAGCATGAGGGGGAGCTCGTTGGACAAAATGGTAAGGTTCCTGGCTCAATAAACTGCTCCTATCCTGCCCTATCACCTTTTCTAAAATTCCCAGTATACTGTGGGAACATGATGACAATAAATAGAGGCTGCTGCTGTGCCAGAGCACTGTGCTAGGCACTTTCAATTATCAAACCCACTCGACGGTGAGACCCTTCAGATCTGGAGAATGCAAGCACAAGCATCGCCCAAGTACTCCAGCCATTATGGTTTCTACTGTTACAACCAGTTTTAATTTTTTTCCTGGGAATTACTATACCCCCCAACAAGAACATTTTTGTATAGCTTTTCTTTCTGAAGCCAATGCCTAAAGAAAAAGCCAAAAAATTGGCTTTGTATTATAATCTGTGCTCATATTAAAGATAAACTTGTCTGCCATTAAATGAAATACTGAATTATTTATTTATTGAGCATTTTAAACATGCAGTCATCATTCAAAGGGCTGGAAATAGAATAATTTAAAAGCTCAAACTTCTTATAGAGTTTGTAATCCAGTGGGAATTATAAGGTCTTTATTAATGAGTCACAGAAATAAATATTTGATATGTTATGAAGAAGTACTAGATGACATAGAAGTAAATAATGGGGAGTTGGGCCAATTCAGAAAGGTTGGAGAAGGCGTTAATCTCTGTAGAATGCACTTGCATATGATTAAATCCTCTGGGTCATGGCTGCCTTAATACACTCTGATTACGTAACTGTACACAGCTTGTTTCTAGGCTCATAGGTATTAATTACATAGTCTTAGGGAGAAAAAAGAGAATGATGTTATACCAACTCCCCATGATGAATATAATCATTGCATACTGCAAACATGTACTAATGAAAACAAACAAATACGTAAAAATCCCCCCAAAAGAAAACAAAAGATTCCACCACAAATGCAAATCCTCCTTTTTACTTTGGAAGCTATTCACAGATCAAAAATATTCACTGTTGAATTCTGGAGCAGGGACATTGGTCAATAAATAATGCTTTTCTTTTCCCTCTGTGTTCACATCTGACTGATAGGTAGGCATCAAAATCCGGCAAATGGAGCTGTAAGCAATAGCTTTATTACTAAGACTTCGATTTTATGATATGACATACTTGATATCAAGTTGAACTTCCTAATATTTCATCCTGGTACTAACTTACCTACTCAGACTAGCTGGATGATACAGAGCCCCTGCATAGGCTGCAGCTGACAGTCATGGGCTGGTCACAGGGAGGAACAAGAGAGAATGCAGTCTCTTAGGATCCAAAACAGTGGGAAACCTGTGTGTGTGAGGAAGGGGAGAAAAGCAGACGTCTTCTCTAGGGTAGTTCTATTAGGAATTAGTCTGGAAGATTGCCCCCCCCCCATCCTGTGAGTCATCTTCTTTTTGTTCTCATAACCCATTTGGATTTAGCAGTCATCGGCATGGCTCACTAGAGTGAAGTCCGGCCTCAGTGAGAGAAGGAATGCTCATGCCCAGAGAGTTTTACTTTCTATCCATAAAGTTGAGAATAGCACTTCTCCTTTGTGTATCTGGTGAAGTTTAGAATTTACTCTAGAGCTACACTGTCCAAGATATAGCTATTTAAAACCTAATGTGTTAAATAAAAATCCAGGGTCTTGAGCACACAGTGCACATTACAGTGCTCTGTAGCTTGTGAATCACTCCATGATAGGGCAGAATGGGATGCATTTGCATTGTCACAAAACCATTTACGGACCTGCACTAATCCTGAGATCATTGTAGTATTTTAGGACAGCACATTATGGAACTTTAAGATCTTGTTGTACTGTAAGTCAAACTCCACTGACTTTATTTCTTATCACAAATTGTGCCTGGCAACATAGCTAGCAGCTTTCCCCAGAAATTATACAATTGTAATATCTAACAAAGATGATCCAAATAATGCAAGTTAGATAAATTATTTTTAACATTATAAAAAATACCCATAGCAAAGGAGAAATTCTATCCACGTATAAATGCCAGAGAAATTAAACTTCTACATTTCCCTTCCCTTGATTTCTGATTCTGTCCTGTTTCACCCTCAGAAGCTTGTGTAGAGTGAGGCTCCTTGTTAGATATGTGGAGCTGTCTTTTCTTCCCCTACTCCAGTGAAAACCAAATGCCCTGTGTGACAGTTTTTGCTAAGCTCCTTTTGCACATTTTTCAGACATTCAGTACTGTTCACCTCTTTAGGAGCAGTGGAAATATTTTCTTTGGCCTCATGTTTCTCTAAAGAACAACAATCTGCCTTTTGTCTTTGTCTTCCTGTCCTCCTGCTGTTCTCTCACTTTGGATGTAGGCTCAAAAGAGGATTAGGCATCTTTCTCTGCTTATTGAATTGATTCCTTTTTTCTTCTACCTCATGAAACACAAGTACTTTTTGCTGCATCTGAGCACCATCTTTCTTTTTGATTTTAGCCCAGAAAATGTTTTTTTTCTAACATAGTCTTCTGAATTTTGTATAATAAGAGACTCCTGTTGTGAGAGGTATAAAATCATTCATTTTTGAATCTACTGGTATCTAATATTTGTTGCACCCAGTGAGAGAGAATCAACCAGAGACTGATATTAAATCCACACAGGAGTTTATTACCAGCCGGGACTCAAGCATCGACTAGGGGGAGACAAACATGTTTTAAACACCTTTGAGGCCAACAGTTTTAGTCCCCCCTATGGGATAGAACTAGTAAAGCAAGCAAAAGGTACAGAAGCGGAATGTCCTGCTATTAGAACATTTGTAAAACAATAGTTGATTAATTGTTGTTTCTAAAAGACTTTCTAAGGGGAGGAGATTTCTAAGCTTCCTCCTTCTGAGTTCATCTAAAGGGCAGGCAGGTGGGTCAAGCAGCAATATGGAGTCTGTCTTGCTAACTAGGGTCCTTCAATATTAATACAAATTTTATTTGTCTTACCCTCCTTGACTTGCAAAACAATACCTCAGAGATACTTTGTCTTTAGCACAACAACTTCCCTGGGCCTTGTTGTGCTTTATTTTCCTCATGAGATTTCTGTTAATCTATCTCTTCAGAGTTGTCCCTTCTTTTGGAATCATAACTCTACAAATGTCTTAAATATGTTCCATCAGGGAAGGATGTGGTGGTAAACTAGGTGTCTAAAAAGAAAAACAAAACAAAAAATTGTTGCCTTGAAGTGTTTACCCATTCCTACTATGGTGGCTGATTTCAAGCCTCTAATAGGATGTCACTGTGTGCAGATTTAGGAAGAGCTGTGTGTCTCTCGGGTTGGCTCAACATCCAGGTTCTGCAGTGTTTCAAGGAACTGTAACAGAAACCACCCTTTCCACAGGTATAGAGCCACTTTGTAACTGACTCAATAACGTTCTGAGTTTTTATCACCAATCTTTGTGTCTTTGATCTTTAAACACAGTCCCCACTTCATCCCTTTCTAGAACCATCTGGATTTTAAAGGCATTATTTTCTTATCGCTCACATTATGGACTCTATATGAACATGTATCTCGATAGCTTTGTAGATCCATTTTACTGAGGAGAAACTGTCTGGTCTGTTCTTATTTTTAGGGCTTTTTGTTTTGGCCTTGATGTTTTGGGCCTCAGTCACCCTTTTAATGCAGGGAAACAACTAAGGCCAAAATGAAAGTGAGGTAGTGTTTTTAGATACAGGGCCTAAATATAATGTTAAATCATCAAAGAAGCAAACTTGTTTTTGTGGTACTGCAAGTTGAACACAAAATCTTCCTGTTAAGCTACATCTCCGGCCCTATTTTTTTTTTTAATTTTTATTTTGAAGCTGGGTCTCAAGTCAGCAAGTTGCCCAAGCTGGGATTGAACTTGTGATCCTCCTACTTCAGCCTCTCAGAATGCTGGTATTATAGGCACTCACCTGGCTAAAAAAGGTAATTCTCTGGTCATATTTTTATAAAATTATTTTATTCCAAAGTCTTAATCTGTGATTGTAAGGGATAATTTATGGTATCCTCTAAAATACTTCCCTTTTTAACATCCTGAGTTCCATTTCTCTTTGATCATCATCATGGACTTTTTACTAGCTGATTCCTATCTGTTATACTAAAAAACAGTGTTTATATTTGTTTTGAAATTCCTTAAAAGGTGATCATGCAAATTGTTTGTAGCAAACATTTATTCCTAGATAACTCTTGATTTGTAGGGTATATCTTATCTTCATTCCTCTGCCTGACTTTCCATATTTTGAAAGATAATTTTTAATAAGTGGACATTTTATGGCGATTGCTAGTATTTACTACTTGTGCAAGAAGATACTGGAAGAAGGAAAATTTTAAGGGTATGTGAAACTGATGAAGCTAGTTGAATTTTAAACCAAAAAAAAATGTGCTTTCCCCTTACAATGATATCTTTGTCTCTATTACCCGTGTTTATAGTGTCTATTTTCAACATGTATTTTTACAGGGCTTATCGTAAGGAATTTCATACACAGTCACCAGTATTCTTACAGGCTATTGACTTTTTGTGTTTTATATTGATTTCTTCACTATTACCCATATATTACTGCTGTATGTCATTCTTTTAACATTGCACTCTTTGCTTCCTCACTCTCATGAGAATAAAATAGTTAATGTCACTGGGATGATTACTACATTGTAGCTTTCCCACTGTCAGCTCTTCTGCCACTTTCCATGTGCTAAGTCAACAAAACGGAAGAGATGGACCTTTCTTGGGAAGTTTTAACTGCTTGTTTTAGGAAATAAACTCCCTTTCCATCTGAACTTCCCAGTGCTAAATCCTGTGTCTATCACTTTGTATTTAAATAATTAAAACCATTGACCTCACTGGGTTTTCTGAATTGTGATTTAACATTTTAAATTAAGATTCAGCAGAATTACACATCTCTTTTTTTCCCCAAAACTGCTAAAATAAAATCAACCAGGTGCTTTTGGGGCATGTAGCATCCCTATCCTAATTACTCTGAATGAAGTCTGTATTTCCAAATTACATTGAATGAAAATCTGTATTTCCAAAGTAATTTTGGTATGTAACATGTTCTAAAACCACTAATGTATAAATCTGTTTTGCTTTTTGAAGCATTCACTAAATAAGCATTCTAATTGCCATCTATATACAGGAAGACATGATAATATGAAGAGTCAAAAAACCTAAATTTATATAACAATATACCAATAAACAATGAACAACCAGCTTCCATCTCATAAATAATGAGAATTCCAAAGGGTGAGAATGGGAACAGGGCATGAGAAAGACTTTCTTTGGGTTGGTAAATTGCCAGTCAGTAGCAAGCACCCTGACAGAGGGTTCTCCAGCCTGAAGTTATATGCAGACCCACAAAGCAAGATAAACTCCATGTAGACACCTACCCAAGGAGAAGACTGGAAACAGAAAGATAATAAAATGCCCTGCATGTATTTCTGATAAGCATTTTTAACTTTTGTTATAAAATTATGGAAAAACACTTTGGAAATCTTTTTTTCTAATATGATTTGTATTGCAATAATATTTCTGCTACTTCTCACCCAAATGTTCTTTTCTCCTGGATTCTTGCATCTATTCTCTCTCAGGTGCTTGCAATGTAGGGGGAATACAAGTAACTCCCAAACCTGCTAAATATCCGAAGCATGAGTTTGTGTTCTCTAAATTAAAGAATGAATTCTAGGAACAATGGAGGTTAAGAGTAGGAAACATTTATTGAGAGAAAGAAAGCTTCTGTCTAAGGGATACAGAAGGGGTACTGGAGAGTGGGTTGCTCATCCACATCATTTTTCAAAGGCATTTTATATGGCAAAGCCATGAAGTGAGGCAGGTACAAAGTGGGACAAAACTATAAGACCTGGTGGTAAATTGCAAGGTGGGCATGAGGTGGGACAAAACCAAGATCATCCAATAAGATTATAAATACGGTCACCCAGGTGATCTTGATTAAATGGGGATCAAATGGGAAAACCAGTCACTACAAGAAATTTTCCCATTGAAAATATCAATCACTGCTCTGCATCTCTAGGGAAGTAGTACCTCTTTTTTATAATGCTAACCTCTTTTCTTTTTATAATGCTAGCAAGTGAATGTGCCTCAGTTGTTCTCCATGATGGTTCCTTGATTGTTCTCCATGTTGTTTCCTTGAGGGCTGGCCCTGTCTGCCTACTAGATATCTAATTAACTTACCTATCTACAATACTTGCTGCTGATAATCATCAGTCTTCTGATTATCCCCTTGTTGTCAGCTATTTCAGATTCCAGTTTTACCACATTTATTTATTCACCAGTCATTCACTTTGCCTCTAGCATTGGTGTAGACAAACGTGTGCTACCTGCCTTGGGCTCTGTCAAAGCTTTAACTGTAGTAGCATGTGTTGGAGATGCCCAGCTGCTTATCAAAAAATGTGTTCCACTTCCAAGGTATAGAGCATGGATGCCCAGCCCACTTTTCCCTGAACTAAGTTACGGGACACTTCTAGACTTGGCCTATCAAATACTTAATCTGTTTTTTCCCTAGTCTTTTTTCCCTGCTGCATGTCCATATGCAGGGTGGTTAAATGGCCTGAAACATGGTGGGGTCTCTCTCAAGCCCGAATTTCTGAAGTATTTTTAAAACGGAGCTCCCTCTCAACTTTCCTGCTCCCATCAATCAAAAATTAGATTTATGAGTGGATAACTTTAGACTTAAGTGGCTGCCATTTCATAGTTAGCTATTATAAGACAGTGTTACTGTAACTTTAATAAGAACCCAATTTTTATTCCAAGTTCACTTAATACTTGCTCAGTTGATTGGTTAGAAGAAAATCATAGATACAAATGAAGTGACATTGATCAGCAGTTTCATTCATTTTACTTTTTCACTTAGCTAATGACTTAGGGGATCTAAATCTTTATTAGAAATCAAGTCATCAGAGATTAAGCATCTAAATTATCTGGAAAGGAATTGAAAGCTTGACTTGGATTTTATAGGACATAGCATTAAGTAATGTAATCAGGACTGAGAATCAGTATTCCTAGGTTATCAGTTTTGTGCATTTTTCACTATTTGATTTTGTTTAGCTGCTTTAAGAAAAAAAAAGTGTCTGTTTTTTGAATTGGATTTCAGATTTCTTTTTAACTATGTCCCAGTGAAATTTTGTTTCTTTCTTATGGGAGTCAAAGAAATGATAAGCCTGTGATCTGAAGCTATAGAAGAAAGTGCCTCCAACTTAGAATTTCCCACCCCTGCTTGGGAGCAACAGTTTACCTGGGGAAATCATGGGTTGATACAGAGCAAAAAGAACAAGTATGGGAAACTCTTTTGAGTTGGAGAGCTATGGAATGATTCCGAACATTGATAAAAGGTATCAAAGCTGGGAATATAAAGAATATTTAGATGTTGGAGATGCATTCAGGGAAAAGAGCATTTCAGAAATATATATTTTAGCTTAGTATTCCAGAGGAACTTTTTAACAAACTATAAGACAGATTCTGATTTGCTTCCTAATGTAATATCTTACAGAGCTGAGTATGACTGAAGGTGACAACTTGGTCAGGATATAGGTTAAAGGTCATTTCAATGACATGGTTAGAACTAATGCCATTTTTCTGCAGGGATCCTTGCAGTACCTGTCTGGCTTGGGATTCTCAGATGTGTGTGGGTTTTCATTTGGTGTTATTTGATGATACTTTAATTGATCATATTTTTTTCTCCCTTCATAAATGTATTATTTTCCCTTAAATAATGCATACTTTTTTAAAATGTGAGAATTTCTAAAGTGAAAAATGTTAAAAATTTTCACTGTAGTTTTGCAATCTGTGTGATCGGGTTTCTTAGCTCAAAACAGAATATTCATTAACTATTTTAAAGTGAAAAAAATTCATTTGAAAAAATTCAACAGGGTGGACTTATCCAATGGGCAGAGTAGATCTAGCACCTAAGGATTTTAAGATCTAGTGCTTTAGGATTTTAATTTCTTTTTAAAATTCAAAGGAAATCATAAATGTTTAGATTGAAATTGTATTATGTATATAAATGTCTTTATATCGATGCAATCATAAATATGAATGAGTGTGTGGATGTGGATGTACATGCGCACACTCCTGCGTGTAGGCTCAGGTACTATGGAAGAACGGGTTAATGGAGACAAATGTGCCAAGTATCAGCTAAAATAAGGAACAGATGTCAGCTTGGAGGACATCCTCTTCAGAGCACTGTCCCCAACCAGATGTATATGAGCGCTGCTCTAGGAAAAGCTCACTGGCCTGGCTCCCTCTGACCACACTACTGACGCTGGGCCCAAGGGCAGAACCTCTACTCTCACTGCCTCTGAGTGCTGGCAGCAGCCTCAGTTGACTGCCACATGACTTTGGTGAAGCATATGTTTCTGGGTGAAGCTCTACAAGGTGACATCAGCGGAGACTAGGCCACATGCTTGTACACTAACTGCCGCAAAGCCTGAGAAGTGGATTTCTAGCATCTATTGTGGTGGTATATGAACTTGTGAGAGGGGACACTTCCTAGATATAGAAGAGTTGTTCCAAAGGTTCTGGATGGCCAGGCCCCCCACATGACTATTGCCAACACATGCCATGTTACTATCTAAACTTTGTGATATGCATAGGCATAGCTTTTGTTTAATAACTAAAATAAAGGCTATAGCTGCAATTACCAAATGCTTAGTATTTGAAAGATTCTGTTAACTCTGCTTGAATTCTAATTTTATTATTAATTAAAAATAATAGCATTTTGGGATAGACAATAAGATTTCTACTTTTATAAATGTGAAAACAGGCTTATAGTGGCTAAGTAACTTGATCACAGAGATAGAGTTAAAGAGTAGTGAAGATGGGATTTTTGTGCTGTCTTCCATAATATAGTACCACATATTTATACGCAAGATGCACCACTTCAAAACCTGTCTTTTAGATTTAACATTTTGGCATAAATCTTTTAAAATGTGAATTTTAATCTTTTTGTGTATATTTTTATAATGATGATATAATATACTACCCAGTTAATATAACAGTTTATTCAAAATTTCTGTATTATTGAATATTTGAGTTGGTTCCATTTTTTTCTACTTAGTCATGTTGTAGAAGTTCTTTGTATATACTTTATCTTCTAGCTTGGAATAACTCACCTAAATAGAAACCTAGGATTAGAATTACTAGATCAAAGGGTACGGAAACACACTTTCTGAGAAACAAGTGCTCCATTTTCATTTATTTTATCATGAAGAAGCAAGTTCCTTTATCCATTTATTCAACATTCATCACATTTATCACATCTGTTGCACATGCTGGCTATGATACCTGTAAGACTATGATGAATATTTAACAGTCACTTGCCTAAAACTATTACAGTTTGTTGGATGTTAAAATATGATGTGCCTGAAAAGAGCATCTCCTATTAACTACATATGGTTAAAATGGTTCCTAGACCTGCTGGTACAGGCAAAAGAATACTTCAGCATTTTCAGAAAACACTCCTGGGGATGCAGGAAGCAGCATCAAAGCAATCTCAAAATAGCAACCAATATCAAAGTCTTTTTTTTCTTTGCCAATTTATTAGATGAAATGTTTTCAGTCATTGTTTTAATGGTTGTTTCCTTGAGTATTAATGAGGTTGAACATTTTTCCATATGTTCATTAATGAGTCGTTTGTTCATTGTGAAGTATTCTTTGACTATTTTGCATTTGATATTTAGTGTTCTTATGAAAATAGACTTTGGTGTATTATATTGAATGTAAAACGTTTCAGAGCTACTTTCTATTTTATTAATTTTGTATTACTTTTATTAAATATTATCTATAATATATAATATAATAAAAATAAATATAAATTATATTAATTTTTAATATAGACAGTTTTTTAATAGTCCAACCTGCCAGGCTTTTTCTTTGTAATTTTTTTCTAGTATTTATAGTGTCAGAAGTACATATAATTTTTCCAAAAATGCATGTCAGTAATAACCTCAAATATCTTTGTGTGTTGCACTGTATTTTTATTTATTCCCATAATGTATTTGGGATTTATATGTATAGCTCATGAAACACATTTGACTTGCAAAAGCTAGGCCACTATCTCAATAATTTTTAATCCTTAATTTTTAAAATTTATTTGTGGTTCTCATTTCATTATACAATAATTTTAATACCCCCTTTTTATGTACATCCATGGATTCCTATTTTCTTTTCTTTTCTTTTTTTTTTGCATAACAAGTTTATTTTTTTAAAGGCATATAGACAAAACAAAGTATACATTTAAACAGATTTTAACTTCTGCCCTAAAACTGTTCCATTAAGTGTCAGTCTCTAAACATTTTCAGTTCAGTAATCATTATCTTCATCAGAGTCCATTACTTTTCTTCTGTTGAATTTAACTGTTGTTTTCTTTTCTGCTTGTTGGCTTACTTTTTCAAGGATTTCTGTAAACCTTGTTCTGAGACCTTCCCACTTAGCTGTCCATACTTTGCCATCTGTATAAGGTAATTCTCTACTGCTTTCGTTTTTTCAGGTTTTACAAGTGCCAAGTTACTTAACCTGTCCCGGGCTGATTGATCCAGAACTTGCGCTAAGATACTGTTTCTCATTTCTGCTTCCCTGTGCTTTACTTCCTGTTGTGCTGCATCATTAGGATCCCCGTGTTTCACCTGCATCTCGGCCAGCCTCTGCTTCCTCTAGATTCCTAATTTCATTATATCAATTTCTCTTGTAATGAAAATACCTATTAATTTTTCCCCACCAAATTTAGTGGGAGGGAACAGGAATTGCATTGTCCCTTTAATAACCAGAACATTGCTTGGCATATGACGGGCATGTATTTGTTGAATGAAAAAATAAAGTGGGTATTTCTGGAATACCCACATTGTCACACTAATTTAAACATCAAATCAATTTCAGAGCCATTTCTTTACTGTTAAATGTGTCGTAATCATATATTTTATCATTACAGCAAAATTTCTCTCAATATTCATATTCAGAATTTCCTTTAGGATCCAAATCTTTTTGTTCAAACAAACTTCACAAATTTTGAAAAGCTCTAAAATTACTCCCACAAGGATTTTTATTTGAATTTTTTTTAAAATATAAATTAAAGGGCTGGGGATTGAGCTCAGTGGTTCTGGTGCCTGCCTTGCAAGAGCAAGGTCCTGAGTTCGATCCCCGGCACCAACAAAAAAAATAGAAAAAAAAAATCTACTACAATAAAAATATAAATTAAGTTTTGGAAGAATTGATATTTATATTGTAAATATATTTTTCTCATGTATATGTTATAGCTCTCTATTTCTCTTTACAGCTTTTTATAATTTTCTTTACAGGGTTATTCATAAGTATTTTATTAATTTTTGTTGTCACTGCTGCAGTAATTCAGGATATTACTGTGGCTATTGGGATTTGTATTTATTTATTTTGAAAAAATTACTTTCTATTTATTTCCATTACATAGAAAAGTTACTGTTGCAAATTTACCTTGCATCCTGAAAGTTTACTGGGATTATTTTATTAATTGTAATAGAAAAAAAATTATAGTTTTTAGTTTTACTGAAAACAATATTGAGCATAAGTTACTGTCAGCTAAATTCTACTTTGCTTTTATGATAAGAAGTGGTAGTTTGGCAATAGCAGTAAGGTTTTAAACATTTGCTTTTGGAGATTGGATAGAATTTTTACAGCTATTTTAGGGACTTTTTATATAGCTTTTAGTAACTCTATGTGAATAATATGTGAAGCACGTATTGAAATACTGGACCTTCTAAGGAGCAGTGTGTGGGTTTCTCAGAACCTGCAAGACTTCCATATAGCACAGTTCCCTCACTTACAGAGTATTCTGTCTCTATGATCTCTTCTAAACCCTACACCTGCGAGCTGCAGTCTTCCATGTAATATCCCAGATCTCTCACTGAGGAAGTCCTTGTTCTAGAGTCAGCCAGGCTGTCTAGGGTCCACATAAGCCAGCTTAAGCCCATGTTTCTCTATGGGAGAAACATGGAAAAGGCAAAGAGTCAACTTTGATGTTAGTCACATTGTCATCACAATACTCTGGCATAGAAGGATCGACTCGATGTGCTGAATATACTGTTTAGGAGCACAGAGGGAATGAGTACTGGGACCTGGGAATGTACCAACTTCTATAGCATAAATGGCAGCACAAAGAAAGCAACCTTGAGGCTTTTATGTGCCACGTTCTAGTCCTAAACAATCAGTTCAATTTAACGTTATGAAGTTGTTCAAAACAGAATTTTGTACTCTTTGTTTTAAGGAAAACTTTTATGTCCTAATTAATGAAAACATACTATTTGATCATTTGTTTTGAAGGTAATGATATATGTTAAATGAAGCTTTTTTGTTTGTATTTACTTTATGGGATACTCATTTAAGATGATTGAACACTTCAGTAGGTTTGAATAAATCTTGGTCCTTGCTGAATGATGGAAGCTGACAAGTGATGGATAATACTGTAATGGGGACAAAACAAGTCTGAAAGGCTCAGACACATGTAACACAGTTGATCTTTCTACATCATAAACTTTTGTTCTTTGGACTTCAACAATTATCTTGCTTATGTTCGATAAATCACCACCCTACAAGAGGTTGCTTTACCCTTCCTCTGCATGCTTTACTTGCATTTTAAAAAATTGTTTAAGGGCTTATTTGGAAACTATGGGCCATATGAGACTGTTGTTCTCCATACATTCACATTGTATGCATAAGGTAGACTGCATCTTCACAGATGTAATGACACCTCAAATACCAGGATGTGTGATCTGTTCTAGTGATAAAGGTGAACATTCACTGTGTTCATTCACTGTGTGTACAACAAGGCATAATGCTAAGCTTTGGGTGTATTTGAAAAGGATGATAGATAAGTTAGGGTTTTGTTCAAATGTTAGAATAAAGCTACCGTCTCAGACATCTGATGATCATGTCTAATTAGTCAAGGTGTCCTTTGCGAAGTGTACCTAAATTAAAGTTTGAAAAAGCAAACCTAGGACTTTTCCTTGTAATTATTATATTATTTTCCTGTTTTGTGTTTAGCAATCAACAGATGCTTTGCATTTTCTCTAGTTCTAACCAAGTGACTAGTTTCATGCTTTCTGTTTTTTTGAAACTTTTCAAACTCTTATCTAACTGAAGTATTAATTTTCTTGCCCCAAATTAAATAAGGTTTAGTGTGGTTTAAAGATTACTCGTTGTAGTTTCATACTCATTGTATGTATATATCCATATATATATATACACACACACACACACTTACTTGGTCCACCAAATCCATGGGTTATACAGTTTTTGGATTCAGTGAACTGTGGATTGAAAATATTTTTAAAAATTTGCTTCTACACTAAACATGCCCAGACTTTTTTCTTGTGATTATTTCCTGAGTGATATAGTATACTATTTACAATACGTAGCGTTTACATTATAGTATTAGGTTTTATAAGTAATTTAGAGATGATTTAAGGATTAGGGCCAATGTGGATAAATCATCTGCAAATACTACTTCACTTTATATAAGAGATTTAAGCGGCTGTGGATTTTGGTACCCACAGCAGGTCTTGGAGCCCGTCTCCCATGGATACTGATGGATAAGTGTAGGTGGAGACAGATATGTGATCATATATGAGAAGGTCATGTCTGCTTTTTTGACGTGACAAGAGGAAAGATATTTTGAAAAAAGTAGAGGTGCTAAAGAATAAATTTAACTGAGTAAGTTATTGTTTTTTTCACAGATAAAATGGAGTCATAGTAACAGAAAATAAATATATAATTTGAAAATATCATTCTTGACAGTAAACATAGGAAAAAAGTCAGGTAGCATTTTAGTACACTTATTAATTAGTTTATAATATCAAATGTTTTGATAGAAAAAAACCATGAATAGTGATAAAATGACCAAACTCTGGCTCTAGATTGGTTTCAAATTAAAATGCTGACAGTTAAACTAGCTTTGGGACTCCGCCTGGGCTACCTCACATTTTCTTTTTTGGGGGCAAATTCTCTACACAACATGAATAATAATCATACTATCTCACAGGGTGATGTGTGGCAGGTCCCGGGACAACCCCAGGCTGCATAATTGCCACAAGAACTTCCTTAGACTTAGAAAAGCTGCATAATCCTAACCGCATTTTATTACAGTGAAAGGATGCAGATTAAAATCAGCAAAGGAAAAAGAGTCATAAACCAAAATCAAGAAACAAACTTCCATGTCTCCCCACCCAGGGGGGACATGCTGACAGCTCACAGCAAAGTGTGTGAGATGTGAAGTGAGGTACACCAGCAAAGCTTAGCCGGGGTCCGGACTCCAAGTTCACGTTAAGAATAGTCCCATAAGCATGTGGCCCTGAAGAACTGACCTCAGCTACCCTGACTCCAGTGTTACTTCCTTCCAGCAGAAACAAATATTTCCTGTAAATTGCACTGTAAAGTTCTCTGGTCAGAATGGACCAGCATCAACCAAGGCTTCAGAAGGAAAATTTTACAAAACCTCTGAACAGGCAGACTATCAAAAGATCAAATCTTGTCTCCTGGAAGAATCAAAGACCAGTCTTGAAAGGTGCAGGGTTTGAGTAAAGGAGCCCTGCTGAGTTAACCCTTTCTTGCCTAGTGGTTATGAAGAACAAATAAGTTAATATATATAATTTAAAATAGGCTTTGCTTTGAATAGGGTATGGCTCATGTGAGCAGTAAATAAGGGTAAAGAATAATTCCTTCTAATGGAGCTCTATGACCTGAATGAGGCATGTTAATTTGGAACAGAAATAAGAAATGTGCTCTGTGGATTTTGTGGCAATAATAAGTCCCCAAGTTTGTAAAACGGGCATTATAAGGTTATTGAGTATTATATCTATGGATACTTTAGTAAGTTTCCTGTGAAACGCCAAATTCTAGCATTTTGTTCTTTTGCCCTTTGCAGAGTCCTGAAACCAGGAAAATAATCATCAAAGAGAAGAAGTGTTGAGGCATACAACTTAAACCAGGTACAGGAGCTCAGTATTTAACATATAACATTTGTTAAAACTGACAATAAATGCAACCTTATCTCCCCTATTATTAGCAAGGTATTTTATAATCATACCATTTTGGTGTCTTAGGGTGTGCGTAACTGGCTGTTACAGGTAACTGTTCATATCCTAAAGAAAAATTCACTTCTATGTGTAATTTAAACCAGTTGTGAGAGCATAAATTAGGCTAGACCTGGACAGAAATGAGAAAGAATTAAATTATCAGTAGTATTACTATTAAATTATCGCATATTCATGAAAGATCTGCCACATGGGAAAATCATCTATGAAATGATTTTACACAATTGGATAAAATGTGCATAGTCCAGTTGACTTTATGGTGCCTAAAGTCCAGTGGGAAAGACATGAAATAAGCTAGTAGCAATATGCGAGTAAAAGTTGCAATAAATGTGAAGAAGGAAAATTTTACTGTTCTATGGGAGAATATATTGGGAGAGAAGGGAAGAATCTATTGTGGGTTATATTGACAATATTTCTCTGGAAGAGGACATTTAAGCTGATACTTTGATTAGGAGGCTACAGTCCTTGGCAGATGAGACAACAATAAATTAAGAAAATAAGCCTTAAACGAAGAAGGAAAAGCAACGAAAAGAAAGCTAGTGTGGCTGTAGTACAGTCACAGAAGATGAGAGAGACGTAGGGTGAAGTGGACTTGGGCCTGGGAGCTGACCAGCCCCCACAGGGCCAAGTGTCGTTGGCGAGGGATCTCAGGACCAGCTCTGCTGGATGACTTTCTCCCCTTGACATTCCTGTTCCGTGTCACTTGTCCTCTTTGTTTGTTCCCTAGATATAGACGCTTTCAGATCTGTCACCCCATTTCACCCTAGCCTACAAGACATCCGACAGAGTACAGCATAGATGAGCTAATTTTGGGGCAGAGAAGTTCTCAAGGCGTTCATTCTTTGGAACATTACTGCATGACATGTCCTACCTGAAATGATTTGGGGTCCACAGAATTTACAACTTTCTGAACACTGTAGACTCTCGGGATTTAAGTGTGAATTAACATTAGTGATTCTGAGAAACTTTACAGTAAAAAAGCAAAAACAAAATGTGTGTGTGTGCGTGTTTGTATAACACTGAAAAATTTCCAAAACTCTTTTTATGATTATGTGGGGAATTGTTTCAAGATTTTCCCTTAGGGATATAGATGTTAAGAAGTTCTTTTTACTGCTTAAGACACACTTTGGTAATGTGATAATTTGGTAATGTGGTCATTTTGGTACTTGATGTCTATGCACATTAAATTATTTTAGATAATTTCCTAGAATCTAGATAATTCAAGCCAGAAAAAAAATCTGTTTGCCTCCGTGGTTTAGCTTTTTCCATCAGAGATTTTCTCTGACCAGAATTATATAGTTAATTGCTTCAAGTCTTGATTATATTTTGAATGTGAAAATATAGCCTTAGGTACCAAAAGGAGTTCTGAAGTAAGAGTGTAATAAACAATTTTTTAATATCAGTGTAATGTTAGTTTCTTAAGTCAAACAAAGGAAAACCACAAAAATTATTGTTTGCATCTCAGCTAATCTCATATTCTTTTATATAAAAATGTCAATCATTGATTTTTAAAATGTTCATAATTTAGGTTCCTAAAAAAGCCTTAAAGTGATGTAAATGATGTGGGTTAATACCTACTTTATTACTTTAAAGAATAATTCTATATTCTATAAAATGTGGAGATTTTGTACCCTAGCGGTGAACACCTTAACGACCCAGAGTATTTGATCAAGTTCATTTATCCTCATTCCAGAAGACAGGTTTTCAGCATACATGTTAGGAAGGGCATTGGCATTCTTAGACCAGTTCAGCATCTTTCTGTTAAACTGGCTATCATTTAAATAGAAGAAAAAAATCATGAAAAATTCTGCAGAATTTCAAAACTTAGAAACAAAGAGCCTTGTTTCGTCCCAAGAAAACAAGATACAGCTGCCTTTTAATTGCTACTGTGACCATTTGCTTTCTACTAGAGATGTGTGTCAAATGTGGGATCTAATTAGAAATTTTAATTGAAAATGGCCTTTTAAAAAAAGAAAAGAAAGAAAAAGGATAAAAACTGAAGCATAAATATAGGAAGGAAACCAGAAATGGTAATATTCTAGCAAAACTGAAAATCACTTGGCCTCTAGGGAACTTTTTATTTGGCTCCCAGTTGAACTTTACAGGTTTATATTTCCAGAGAAATTTCATCAATCAAATGAAGAATCTTTCAAACTCTATGGATTAAAAATTTCTCCTCGTGTAAAAACAATTGATTTTGTGGTCCTGAGGATTAAACCCAGCACCCTGTGGAGGCTAAGCAAGCACTCCATCACTGAGCTGCACCCCGAGCCCAAAATAATCTTTTAAAGGTTTGAAGCCTTGGATAAATGCTAGCTCCCTGACTTAGGTTCTGGACAACTTTTGTAACTATTCTTAATATCAGCTCACTCATCTCCAAAATGGAATTTTCAAATCTAATTTTTCAACATGATTTCTATCTTGTTCCTCTCTGGACTTATACACTGACTGATATGTAGATATACCGTATTATGTTCTAGAAAGAAAGAAAAGAGAAGAAAGTGAAACAAAGAGGCTAATTTTCAGAATAAATGGTATAATATTTAGCACAGAAAATTGCAAATAAGGACAATGAGAGTACTTATTGATTTCATGCACTGGAGGCAAATTCTCAAAGGCACTTTGCTTAATCCTTTTATTTAAAGTATTTTTTTTCTTGTAGATGTTCTAGATTCTGCTTTACAGATTATAAACTCTACTTAGGGCCAATGCAATACATTATTTCTGAATTATGCATAACACTTTGCATTGTACTATGTATGATAGATGTTCAATTAATATTTGATTGAAAAAGGCTACGAGTGTCAAGCAATATGACACCCAAATTGTCATCGCCTTTGATTTACAGACATCATATCCAACATCAGAGCAAGAGTGGTTATGGCTTCCGATGAAACATTTCATTCAATAATAGTGTAGTGGTGCCTCGATTCATGAAGTCAGTTCTCTCAGTGTTTCTGATGGCAGACTGAACTGGATGAGAACCAAATCAAATTTCCCCAAAACATCTACATTGAACCTAACCACTGAATTTGTTTCGGTTCTGCTCCAGCTCGGTTTGCAACCAGAAGCGTGGAAAGAATCAAGCTCCTAAACTTGAGGTGCCACTGTGCATTCACCTCTTTTTGCCCTTCATTCTCTACTCCCATCAGATTGGGGAGTTTGCGGACATTCCACATGTTTGGCTTTTATCTTTGGTTACATTCTCAGTACTGTTCATTTTCAATAGTCTCTTCCCTACTGCCTTTCCCATTGTTTTTCCCCCTCACCCTTCTTTTTCCTTTTATCCTTTGTCTCTTTCGTTTTATCTATCCCCCAATTTTTTTTTGTTCATTGAGTTTATTGTTACATATTAGGTATACAATATGATGACATTCATCATTTTAAATTGATACCTTTACATGATGTGTCTTGGTTCTTATTTTTTCCCCATTTCCCTGCCCTCCCTTCAACCCCTCCTCATTCCATTTTTTCCTTTTCTCATATCGATTCCTTTCCCTTTTTTCATTCCCCTACCCTTCACCCTTCCCCTTTGAACCTTTTCTTCCTATTTCAGATTATCTAATATATGTTTTCATCCTTATTTACATTTTCAGTTTCTCACACCAGAGAAACTATTTGGAGTTTACACATGTGTGTCCTATTTATTTCACTTAAGAGTATGGCCTCAATGTGCATCCATTGAGCTATCAATGTCTCTAGTTTCTCATTTGTTATGGCTGAGTAGCATTGCATTTTGTAAAGATGCCACATCTTCAAATTTTTATGTACAAATCTCTTACATTCATATCAAATACCATGTCCTCTAGGAAGCATTCTTATGTACAGTATTTACTAAGAGAATTATCTTTTTAAAAATTCATTAAGTTTATTGGTACATTTTTGGTATACAATACAGTTACATTCATCATTGGGAATTTGTACCTTTACATGATATATCTTAGTTCTTATTTTTTTTTCTCCATTCCCCTGCCCTCTCTCCAACCCCTCAACCCCTCCGTATTTACAAAGACTTTGTTTCCCTTTTTTCCTTTTCTCATGTTTTTTCCTTTCCCTTCTTTCCTTTCTCCTACCCCTCCCACTTCCCCTTCCCCTTCCCCTTTGGACCTTCAGCATATTGAATGCACACTGAGGTTATACTCTTAAGTGAAATAAATAGGACACACATGTGTAAATTCTGAATAGTTTCTCTGGTGTGAGAATCTGAAAGTGTAAATGAGGATCAAATGTATAATAAATAATGTGATATAGGAGAATTACCTTACTACCTTTGATTTTTTGTTTGTTTTTAGTCACTCTCTCTTATTCCCCATTGGTGAAAACTGAATTTGACAAGGAGTTAGTGAAAGCCAAGCCACATAATATGTTAATAACTATTTTCCTCTATCCTCTTCTCTGTCCTACTACCCATTACTACCAAGGCAGAGGCTCCAATAAAGGTGGTGGCTTGCTTGCACACTAGTATCTATGTTTCTGGTAGAATAAATTTAGACTAGGAGCACCAGTCTGTAACAGCTCCTAGATGCAATCATATCTTCTACTGGAGTCCACATGGCTCTCTAACTGGTTCCTGAGTTCTTGCTTCTATAACCACCTGCATCGGAAGCCAGGCTCCACAGCCCAGTGTTTTCAGTGCCTTGGTTCCCAGAATATGTTCCTTCCTCCCTTTCACTGTAGACTTTTCTTATTTTGGGTATTCCTCCTGATTTATGACATGGATACATGCATGAGGCTGAGAACTACCCCTTCCCAGAAGCCTACTGTACTGCTTCCCTACTCACCATGGCAGTTCTAACCTAGCCCCTTGCTTATTGATGTGTATTCAGCTCAGTATTAAGTGGGCTGAGGACTTGGCTCAGGAGTAGTGCACTTGCCAAGCACGTGTGAGTTCTCGGGTCCCCCAGCACCAGCACCCACCCCACCCAACCCGACCCCACCCTAGATATGAGTGGATCAATTAAGTCTTGATGAGATGAACTCTTGACTTCTTCATAGATGATCCATTATTTCTGTCCCCATTAATCTTCCTCCTTTATCAAACAGATTTCTCCTTGTGTCTTTTACTGTCCCTATCTTTCTTTTAATTGAATTCATATTGGTTGGTATCAAAATTGCACTTCTTCTAGGACACTTGCTACTGGCCTGACCCTATTTGTAATAAAAATAATTAAAATGAATCATACTATATTTACTGACCACTTCTAAAATATTGCATCTTTTTATTCATTATCTAAACATTTACATACAGTAAAATTTATTTTTTTATGTAATGTTGTTTGAGTTTTGACAGATGCAAAAAGTTAGGTAACAATCACCACAATCATGATACAGAACAATTTCATTGGCCCCTAAACTTCCCTCTTATTATCCCTTTATGGTCAATTTTCCCCTCCTACTTCAAATCCTTAGAAACTACTGGTTTATTTCTACCCGTATAATTCTGCCTTTTCCATTTATGCCACAGCAATGGAATCACATAGTACAGAGCCCTCTGAGGTCTCCTCCCTTCACATACCACATTGTGCTTGAAATTTACCTATGGTGTGGTTATTGAAATGTAGTCACTCCTATTGTTCAGTAGTATTTCATTTTGCAGACATATCATTCTGTTTATGTGTGTGTGTGTGTGTGTTTGTGTGTGAGAGAACTTTTTTTTTAACCATGTGAAAATCTTTTGGGTTGTTTGAATTTTTCTAATTTAAAAAACATTCAATGTGTAGGTTTTTAAGTGATCAAAAGTTTCATTTTTCTTGGATAAATATATAGGAATTGAATTAATAAGCCATATGGCAAAGGTATGTTGACCTCTATAAGAAACTACCCAGACAAAATTCCAGAGTAGCTATATTCTTGGGCCAGGGATTTAGCTCAGAGTTTCCACCACCTGCCTTGCAAGCGCAAGGTTCCGAGTTCTATCCCTGGCACCAAAAAACCCAAAAAAACAAAAAAAACCAAAGTAGCTATATTCTTTCATTTTTTTCACTTTCAGGGTATGACAGGTCTAGTTGGTCCCCGTTCTTATGAGAGATGTGCATTGTTGACTTTTGAAATTTAGTTATAGTTATTCTAATAAGTATGTGGTAATAGTCTTCATGGTTTTAATTTGCGTTTTCCTAGAAAGTAATGAGACAGTGTTTTTTCATATTCTTATTTATCAGCAGTATATCACACATGCCTTCTTTGGTGAAATGTCTATTGAAATTATTTGCCCATTTTTAATGAGTTGTTTGTTTTACTACTATTGAGTACTGAGAGGTGTTTAAATATTCTATATGAAATTCCTAGTCAGATGTAAATTTCGCAAATATTATTTCTTTGTGTGTGACTTGCCTTTCTAGAATATATACTTAGCATGTGTGGGTATGTAACTTCAATTCTAAGCACAAAAAGTAAAAGAAAGAAGAAAGGAAATTTGCCAAGGTCGTTAAAAATTTCTCCTATGTTTTCTTCTAGAAGCTTTAGTTTTAAATTTAATAATTAGATTATCAAGTTATTAATTGGATGAGGTACAAGGTGTTCTTTTTTACTTTAGCACATAGGCAATCACATGTTTTAACACCATTTAAAAACATTTGCAATTTTACAAAATTTTTG
>NW_004624853.1:1616530-1727548 GCF_000247695.1 Heterocephalus glaber | reverse complement strand
GTTCCATCTCATTTCCCTTTGGGGTTGCTGTAGGTGATCTGGAAGTCTGGTTTTGAGACTTATTTATGTGTTTTCTCATTTCGACTGTGGCGGGGGGCTGTTAGTGCCTGCACAGATTACCTCCTCTGATCTGGGCGAGGTGGGACAGGGGCCGGCAGCAGAGGTAGGGATGGTGACCCAAAAGCCCTTTCCTGTGGGCTGGGAGCAGGGGGAGGGATGGTGGCCGGGAAACCCCTTCCTCTGGGCCAGGAGCAGTGGGACAGAAGGTGGCCCAAAAGCCCTTTCCTCTGGTCTGGGAGCAGTGGTAGGGATGGTAACTGGGAAGCCCCTTCCTCTGGACCAGGAGCAGTGGGATGGCAGCTCAGAAGCCCCTACCTCTGGGCTAGGAGCAGCGGTACTCAGTACCTTGGTCTGGTGGTCTGTTGTCCTCTGTGTCTTTGTAGTGTGGAACCAGGTGGCGGCCTGTCTGCAGCAGGGTGATTTGGTGTCTTCTGTGCAACTCAGGACCTCGGTAGGTCGTGCACAGACCTGCCTGTCTGCAGCGGGCTGATTAGGCATGTTCCGTGTGACTCAGGACCTCCATGAGTTTTTAAATCAGGTAGTATAATCACTCTGCTTTTGGTACATGTTTACAATACATAATAATTACATTTTTTGAGATATATACATAATTATATATATAAAATTTTAAATATTATTTTGATACCTGCCCTCTTCCTCCCTCCTCCTTCCCTCTTCTTTCTTTCGCCCTCCTTCCCCACCCCTAAGAAGTCTTTTTCCCTGTTTCCTTCCATCTCGTCCCTTTTTACTCTTTATTTATATTTCCTCTGACATGTTGCAGAGGAGATGAGAATAGACATTCTCGACCTAGTCCCATTTTGGAGACAAAGAATCTAAGCTTTTATCATCATGTATACACAGTATCAGATTAAGGAACTTCTATTCCTAAATTGCCAACAGATATTTTTAGGAATGAGAATTTAAGTAATGTAGATTTTTAACTTGATCAACTGGATCTGTAATATTATTAGAGTAAGTGCAGTATTTTTCTTCTGCAGTTTGTTATAATAGTGAATTATATTGATTGCTTTCTGAATGTTGATCTGGTTTTATATTCCTGGGATAAACTTCTCATCAATATACTTCCTTTATTGGACTGTTGCATTAAATTTTCCAGTGGCTAATAATTAGTCCTTATTTTTTCATGTGACTAAATTCATAAAAAATAATTCTCTGCACTTATTGTTGTATTTTCAGTTTTGATATCAGGTAATGCTGGTTTTATAAATATTCCCTTATCCTGCTTTCTGGAGGAGCTTGTACAATGTGTTGTTTATTCTTTAACATTTTTTTACAACTCATTAGGGAAGCCTGGAATTTTCTTTGTAGCTTTTATATATGAATTCAATAGCAAGCACATGATTATTGAGGTTATCAAGAATTTTTTTAAAATGGCATTTGGTTGTGTGCCTTAAGACATTAGTTAATTTTGTCTAAATGGCTCCATCTTCCTAAGATTGTCGTAACATTTCCTTTTATCATATTAATGTCCATAATTCATAATGATGCCTCCTCTTCCATTCCTGATATGAAAATCTTTTCTTGATAAGACAGGCTAGTGGTTTATCAATTTTATTAGTTCTCTTTTCAATGAATTAGCTATTGATTTTAGTGATTTTTGCCTATTGATTTAATTTTAAATTGCATTGATTTTTGCTTTGCTTTTTATTACTCCCTTTCTTTCTGTTTGCTTTTAGCTTAATATACCCTATTTTTCTAAGATGGAAGTTTCATTTATTTGAAACTTATTTCCTTATATAAGTAACATCTGTAAATATTAGTTTAGTATCATCCTACATAACTGTGATGTAAAAATGTGTTGCCTAGTTCTGAGGTATTTACATTTTTCAGATATTTTTCTGCTATTTAATTCTAATTTCATGTCATTAAAATTTGAGAGCTTTATATTGTTTCAATTCTTTTAAATTTTTTAATAATTTATTTATTACATTATGTCAAAAATTGGAAACTGCTCCTATTTAGATCTAAAATGTCTCACCAAAGTCTCATGTATTGGAAAATGGGGGTTTTTGAAGGTGATTGGATCATGTGGGCACTGCACTCATCAGTGAATTCATCCATCCATGCATTCATGGCTGAATATGTTGATACGAGTGGGGCCTGGATGGAGGTGGGTCGCTGGGGGTGTGGCCTGGAAGGGTGTATCATTGTCCTTGGATACTCTCTTCCCTTTCTGCTTCCTGGCTACCATGGGGTGTGCAATTTTCCTATATCATATCCTTCCACCATGCCATTTCTGCTCTGCAGCCACAGGACCATGGAAGGAACCCACTGAAAACCAAACCAAATAAGCCTTTTCTCCTTTAAAGTGTAGATATTGTGTATTTTGCCCCAGCTATGGGAAAGTAACTAATACAGAAAGTTTCCTTAAATTAAAACAATAAGAGAAACAGAAAAATGAAACATTCAGCCTCATGTGGTTAACTTCTCCAAATTTTAACTCCATCCAACAACTTTCTTGCTTGTGTGTATATTTTCCAGAATCTTTAAGTAGCATACATTTTATATTTACTCATAGTTAAGTAGAAGATGCCATTGTTCATCTTGTCTGGAAATGACACACCTAAAATCTTTGCAAGTATTAATGCCTTTAATTCTCTCCATAATTACTAATCAGGAATTATCATTTTCCTTATTTATGATGAAGAAACTAAAGAACAATATTGTCAAGCAAATTGCCTGAGGTTGCAGAGTGAATAGAAGGGTTTGGTCAGCCTGAGTCCAGACCAGCCTCCTAACCACTTCCTACATATGTCTCTCTTGATGAGTTACTGTAATGATAAACACCATGGGAGAGGAGTTCACATATGCATACTATATTAACATGGCATCGAAGAATTTTTTTCTTAAATTCCTTTATTGGTACATTTTAGGTAGAAAGTACATTTACATTTATCTTTGGGTGCTTGTACCTGTACATGATGTACCTTGGTTCTTATTTTTTCCCCATTACCTGTGCGCCCTTCCCTCCTAAACCCTTCCCTATTTATATACTTTGTTTCCATTTGTTTTCTTTTCTCATAATTTTTCCTTTCCATTCTTTCCTTTCCCCTTCCCCTCCCACCACCCCTACCCCTTTGGACCTTTTCCAATTTCAAAATATCATTTATTAGTTATTAATCCTTTTAGTCATTATTTACACTCTCAGTTTCTCACACTAGAGAAACTATTCAGTATTTACACTCGTGTCTTATTTATTTCACTTAAGAGTATGGCCTCAATATGCATCCATTTAGCTATAAATGACTCTAGATTCTCATTCTTTATGGCTGAGTAGGACTCCATTTTATTTAAAAACCCACATCTTCTTTATCCAGTTTCCAGTTGATGGGCACTTGGGCTGTTTCCAAGCTTTAGCTATTACAAATTGTGCCTCAATAAACATGTGTACACATATATCTCTGTGGTATGATTCTTTTAATTCTTTTGGGAAAATACCCAGCAGGGAAATAGCTGGGTCAAATGGGACCTCCAGCCCTAGTTCTTTGAGGTATCCCCACACTGATTTCTATAGTGGTTGCACCAGTCTGCACTCCCACCAACAATGGAGAAAGGTTCCTTTCTCTCCACACCCCCACCAGCATTTGTTATTAGTTGATGTCTTTATAGCAGCCATTCTTTCTGGGGTGAGGTGGAATCTCAGTGTTGTTTTCATCTGCATCTCTCGAATGACCAGTGATGTTGAACATTTTTTCATATGTTTATTTGCTGTTTTTACTTCTTTGAGAAATTTCTGTTCATTTCAGATGCCCATTTTTGAATTTGTGGGGATCTGATTTTTTTCAGTTCTTTATATATTCTAGATAGTAGCCCTTTGCTTGAGTTTCAGCTGCTAAAATTTTTTTCCCACATTGTAGGTTGTCTCTTAGCTCTGTTGGTGGTTTCTCTTGCAGTGCAGAAGCTTTTCAGTAAGATGAAATCCCTGTTGTTGATTCTTTCTGCTAGTTCCCGTGCTACTGAGGTTTTGTTTATAAAGTCTTTTCCTATGCCAATATCTTCAAGAGTTCTACTTAATTTATCTTCCAGCAAGTTTAGTGTTTCTGTCTTAATATTTAGATCTTTAATCCACTTAGATCTCAGTTTAGTGCATGGTGATAGATATGGGTCTAGTTTTAATCTCTGACAGGTTGAAATTCAGTTTTTCCAACACCATTTATTAAACAGGCTATCTTTCCTCCAGTGAGGGTGGTTGGCTCCTTTGTCAAAGATGAGGTGGCTGAGTATGTCTGAGGTTGTTTTTGCATCTTCTAATCTATTCCACTGATCCTCAGGTCTGTTTCTTTGCCAGTACTATGCTGTTTTTATCACAGTAGCTTTGTAGTATAGTTTCAAGTTGGGGGTTGTGATACCCCCAGCCATGTCTTTTTTGCCCGGAATTGCTTTTGCTATTCTAGGTCTCTTCTGGTTCCAAATGAATTTTTGGATTGTTTTCTCTAGCTCTGTGAAGTATATTGTTGGAATTTCAATCAGCATTGCATTAAATCTATATAGCAATTTTGGAAGTGTGGCCATTTTCACTATATTGATTCTTCCTACCCAGGAACAAGGGATGTCTTTCCATTTTCTTATATCCTCCTCGATCTCCTTTTTCAGGGTACTGTAGTTTTCAGCATAGAGGTCTTTTGCTTCCTTTGTTAGATTGATTCCTAGATATTTCATTTTTTTGAATGCTACTGTAAAAGGAATTGTTTCCCTAATTTCTCTCTCAATGAGTCTGCTATTTGCATATAAGAAGGCTACTGTATTTGAGTGTTGACCTTATATCCAGCTACTCTACTGAATCTGTCAATTACATCCGGAAGTCTTTTGGTAGAATTTTTTGGGTCTTCTATGTAAAGTATCATATCATCAGCAAATAATGAGGGTTTAACTTCTCATTGAAGAATTTTTAAAAAGACACAGAATAGTGACAGGAAAGAGCCAAAGAAAAATAAGTGGATTAATTTGACCAGAGAACAAAAACTGGTGAAAAAATCATTATAGTAGTTTACTAAGGGGAAAAAATTCTGAGAGTTTTATGTAATAAGTTACAGGGATGGAGGTACAGTGAGAGGGTTGCACAGCTGGGTGTTATGTTGGTTATGCCAGTTAAAGGTACAAAATTAGTGTTCTGAAAGGACATAATGTTAAAATAAACTTTTCTATTTACAGCTGTAACCTCTACATAGACAGTAGTTACTCAATAGATGTGTATCATATAACATATGGTTATGACATCTCATTTTCTCACTTCTCCTTACCCATGCAATCAAAAGAATACTAAAGTTTGGAGATCTTCCACCAGAGACTGAGAAGATAGAAAGGGATCTAGGAAAGTTTAAATAGTTATTTTATTCAGTATTCAGGCATAAATTAATGACAATTTTATATAAAGTTCGAGTTCATAATCCCCTAATGTCTCAACGACAGTCCTTCATATCTGACATTAGAAGATGAATCCATACAGGGAACCTTAAAACCCATCTATGACTTACTCTAATTCCATGAGATGTGCCAGAGAAGGGCTGGGGTAGATTTGCAGGCAGAATAATGGCCTGTAACTTTACTGCTCATCCCAATTCTTTTTGTAAATATTCTGCCTCTTTTGTATTCGGCAGTTTAATTTTCCTTTCCTAGTACTGCACATTACTTGTTCCTATTCTTATCATAGTACAGTTATACTAGATAAATATTTAGGTAGAATGTGTGGTTGTGTACATATTGGAGAGTCAGGAACCCATGTGGTGGAAGCATTTAAGATGCACTATCTTTATGCAGGAGACAGCAGCTGGGAGAAGAAAACTTAGTTATGCCATATTATATTCTTTGTAGATAACCTCAGGCACTCTGTGAACTTCTCTGGAGAGGTAAAATAAAATTGTAATAATCATACATATACATTTATTCTTGCCTGTCATAGTAAAAGGCAGAAGATAAAATTTTAATTCAGTTCATTATCTGTCTTACTTTGAAATTTCAGATTTCAAAAGAAAATGAGTAATTCATCATCAGAAACTACACATAATTTAGTCAATACTAATCTGAACCTGAAATGTATCATCGTAAGCAATTCAATCAGCTCTGTGAATTAGCAACTTCTGATGATGTCTGTATTAGACATGTCTTGAGGGGATCATCAAAGCTGCAGTTTTAGTTTTGCCCTAGCATATGAAATGTAACTGGTCTTGGAGATATATATATATGACCGTGTTCACTAAGAGTTTGTGACATCTAAAACTCTTGACACCACGTTTCTTTTGCCTTCATCAGCACGTCTGAAATAAGAATGAACCTTCAGCCAAATTATTTTTTCTGTACAGCTCTGCTTCTTAATACATGCTGGAGATGGGCTGCTAGGGTTCTTGTAAATTTGAAAATTGCTGTTTGTTTGAAGAAAAACATCAAAGAAAAGTAACTGTCATTTAAGTGTAGATAATAAACTCCCATCCTTTACTTAGCTTTTTCAGAAGATGATAGAATGAGGCATTTAAAAATCACTCAGGACTCTGCTATATCACTCTCATGTTCCATTAAAAAAAATCAGAAAATGTTTGTTTGTTTGTTTATTTGTTTTTAAAAAAAGCCTATGCTGTGTGATAACAGGGACCAGAGGATGGAAAGGAAGAGAAGGAGATGAAAAGAAAAAGAATTACAATGTGTTATGTACGTGTACCAACTCCCCTTGAGGGCTGTAGTTATTCTGTACTTCCAACATGTGCTAAATAAATAAATAAATAAATAAATCTGATCAAATGTATACTTGAGGCTTCAGGTTTATGATTTCTGGCTAAGTAAACAAACTTCAGTGTGTTACATGAAGTATTTGAAGAAAAAAGTTGCCATGAAGTTTCAGTCTTTTTCCTGAAGCATACCTTAGAAGTTTTCTATCCTCATAGATGACAAGTGAGAGACAGCCAAGAATGTCAGGTTCCAAAGAGAAGGGCACAAGCTTGCCTCAGAAGAAAAGATTTACAGTACTGTCTGATCCCAGTATGGCCACCGGCCAGCTGGGTACACTTCTGGTCGATTTCTGGGTCTCAGTGTTTTCATCTCTTATGTGAGAATCATCCCATTTTCTTTATGTCTCTTCAGCTTTATGTTTTGTTGAAGTATTTTATTGTTGCATTTTAAAGACTGGCAATAGATGGACATATATCCAAATTATTTCAAAGAGGAGATTGAGATTGAATTAAACACATGTTCACATCTTTTCTGTCATTCTTCAGGCTGCTCTCACTTTTGCTGACTGACACAGAACAAAATGAAACAAGTCAGCTTGCTGACTAATGTGCTCCCCAAGGCACACTAATCCCTTTTGGATACTATGCAAATTCTAACACAGATCTGTTCCCCTCTGAGTTCTTGGATTACAGATAACTTGTCACAGAGAATGATCAAGATTTCTTCTTTTACTTTGTTTACAGTGGAGATTGTGTTAGTAAGCTCTCCATCCCTATGACAAAATACCTGAGGTAATTATTTGCCTCACAGTTTTAGAAGTAGCAGCCTATGGTTAGGTAAACTCATTGCTTTGAGGTCTCTTTCAAAGCTTTAGAGCAGTGGTCCAATAAAACTGCTCAGCTCATAACCAGAAAGTGAAAGGGAGAGAGGGACTGGAGCCCCACAGTCCCCTTCCGGACACCCCGCAATGATGGAAGGACCCACGCAAGGTTTCTTTTTACAAGGTTCCACTACCTCCCATGAAGCACTTTATGTGAAGCAAACCTTAACCCATGGGCCTTTTGGGGACATTTAAGGTCCAACTGTAGCAGAGACCAAAACCATTTTTATCCTGATTTGAAAGAAGCGAGCAACAGACTGAACTGTGGTTTATGATGAACTCAAATTATAGTTCCTCTGTGTTGCTGCTTTGTGTGTTATCCTTTGAAGTGTCAGAACTGTGCTATTTTCAATGATCATTTATTACTCATTGTGATTTGAGATTATTTCTTGACTGGATTGTGATCTCCAAAAGGGTGCCTGTTATTCAAAGAAGCAAAAACTTGAAATAGTGTTTTTTTGTTAAGTAAGTGGAACACAAGGTCAGGGGAATATGGCCAGTCCAGTTCTATTACTGTTCTATTACTGGACTGTTCTGATTTTTCTATTACTAGATTCTATTTTCAAACATCAATGATTTCTAATTTTTATTTTGGATTTTTAAATTCTGATTTGTTCGTGAAAGTGTGTTCATATATAAAGGGCCAGTAAAAGAAACAGAAATGAATGTGCCTCAAACAAAATATTATAAATAGGATCTAAGAGTGTCTGTTATGTCCTGGTTTTCCTTCTCCTGCCTATGGATTGTGTTGTTTCAGAATTAAATGCTATACTACTAAATTATAGAATTTCTAGAGTTTTTTATTTTTGAGAAGAATTTATTTTTTACATTCCCCCAATGAAATGTTTTTACTCATATGTTTGTAATACACAATGTCTTAATTGTTTTTCCAATTCTTTTTTATGTTGTTTTTCATTTTACTTAATTAGTATGTGTGTGTCCAGTACGTAATGTTTACATTACTTGTGGGAAGTTGATACATGTACAGAACTCATGTTGCTTTCCTTTTTCACCCCCTTTTCCTTCCCTCCAACTCTCCTCCACCTGTCCCTGGATAGCCTTCCTTTTTTGGTGTACAGGTGTGTATTATACAATATTTACATTCCTGGTGTGGGGTTTGTGCGTGTATATTATGCACACCAATTCCTTTTTATCATCCCTTACCCATTCCCTCCTTGCTCTCTTCCTCCATCGCTTGATCCCCTTCTCCACTGAGAATGATCCATCCCCTTACATCCTGTTGTCGATCTTTTATTTTGCTCTTTATGTTTACTCTGGGCCTCTCAAATAAGAGAAACAATGCAATATTTAAGCTTTTATGTCTGACTTATTTTACTTAACCTTATGGTCTCAAGGTGCATCCATTTTCCTACAATGGACTCCTCGAGTCTATCCTTTTTTATGTCAGCATAATACTCCATGGTGTGTAAATACCACTTTTTCTTTATCCATTGATATTTTGATGTACATATGGGCCATCTCCAGGATTTAGCTAGTATGAATTGTGCTGCTATAAACATGAGTATGCATGTATCTCTGTAATATGATATCTTTAACCTTGTGTAGAAGATTCCTAGCAGGGGAATAGATGAGTCAAATGGAATTTTTAGTTTTAGTTTTCTGAAGAATCTCTATTCCGATTTCCATAGTGGTTTTACTAGTTTACATTCCCACCAACAGTGCAGAATGGTTCCTTTTTCCTCACAGCCTGTCCAATATTTGTAATTTTATTCCTTGATGGTGACCATTCTTTCTGGGGTAGGGTGGAATCTCAATGTTGTTTTAATTGCATTTCCCTATTGACCAGTGGTGCTGAGCATTTCTTCATGTATTATTGGACACTTACACTTCTTCTGTGAAGTGTCTATTCTTTCACTTGCCCATGTTTTGATTGCATCTTTTATTTGGGGAGTCTAATGTTTAAAATTCTGTATATATTCTAGAAATGAGTCCTCTATCTGAGGAGTCATTTGCAAATATTTTTCCCATTCTGTAGGTCATCTTTTCACTCTTTCAGGTTTTTTGTTTGTTTTGGTTTTTCCTATGCAGAAGATTTTTAATTTCATATGATCCCATTGGTTGATGCTCAAAAAATTTCCTGTGCAACTGAGGTTCTATTCAGAATGTGCTTGCTCATCCCTATGACTTCAAGAGTTTTTCCTATCTTGTCTTCCAGCAGGTTAAATGTTTCTGGTTTAGCATTTAGTTCTTTGATTCATTTTGATTTTAGTATAGTACACAGTGGAAGATATGGGTCCAGATTCAGTCTTTTGCATGTGGAAAGCCAGTCTTCCCTACACGATTTATTAAACAGGCTGTCTTTTCTCTAGTGTGTATTTTTGGACCCTTTGTCAAAGATCAAAGAGTGAAATGTACTTGGAGTTGTTTCTGCCTTTTCTGTTCTGTTTTATTGATCCTCATATCTGCTTTTGGGCCAGTACCATGCTGCGTTTTTAATCACAGTAGCTTTGTAACATAAGTTCACCAGGGTTGCAATGGCTTTTGCTTTGATCTTTTTACCCAGGATTGCTTTTGGTATTCTGGGTCCCTTCTGATTCCATATGAATTTTAGGATTTTAGGATTGCTTACTCCAGTTCTGTGAAGAAGGCTGTTGGAATTTTTATTAGGATTGCATTAAATCTGAATATCAGTTTTGGAAATACGGCAATTTTGACAATATTGGTTCTGCCTACCCAGGAACAGGGAATATCATTCCATTTTATAATGTCCTCTTCAATTTCCTTTTTTCAGAGTTCAATAGTTTTCATTGTATAGGCCTTTCACTTTCTTAGGTTAATTTTTAAGCATGTGACTTTTCTTGGTGCTATTCTGAATGGTATTTTTTCCTAATTTCTTTTTCAGTGGATTCATTATTAGTGCACAGGAACTCTGTTAATTTTTCTATTTTCTCCAGTGTTTTTATCATGAACAGAAATCAAATTTCATCAAAGGCTTTTTCTGCATCTATTGAGATGATTTTGTGGCTTTGTTCTTGCTTTTGTTTATGTGATTTATTGATTTTCTTTTTTTATTAATTTTATTGGTACATTTTAGGTATACAATATAATGACATTCATCATTGGAAGATTTATTGATTTTCATATGTTGAACCATCCTTGCATCCCTGGTATGAAGCTTACTTGGATATCACCAAGTATGATCTTTTTGGGTATGATCTTTTTGATGATTCATTGCCTTATTTTTGCCATTATCTTGTTGAGAATTTTTCCTCTATATTCATTGAAGTAATTGGTCTACAGTTCTCTTCTTTGGTTGTGTTCTTGTCTGGTTTTGGAATCAGAATAATTACAGGTTCCAGGAATGACTTTGGACATTCTCCTTCCTTTTCAATTTCAGAACTTCCCTGAAATTTTTGTAGAATTCAGCAGTGAACCTCTCTGGACCTAGGTGTTTCTTAGCTGGTAGATTATTTATTACTGCTTTGACTTCATTGCCTGTTACTGGATTATTCAGCATTTGTACACTTGCTTGATTCAATTTTGATAATTCATATATATCTGGGAATCTATTTCTTTTGAATTCTCCAATTTATTGATGTACAAGTTTGTGAAGCTTTTATTAGTAATAATTTTTATTTTGGTAATGCCTGTTGTGACTTCACTTTTCTCAGTTCTAATTTCTTTGATTTAGGGTCTTTTTTCTCCTTTTGTTAAGTAGACTTGGTAAGGGTTTGTGCATTCTTTCAATGAACCACCTCGTAGATTCATTAATTCTTTGCACTGTTTTCTTTTTCTTTTCTTGGTTTCCATTTCATTTCTTTCTGCCCTGATCTTTATAATTTTCTTGGGCTGGGTTTTAGCTCAGTGGTGCTACCGCCTGCATCAGAAGAGCAAGGTCCTGAGTTCAATGCCTGTATCAAACAAAAAAGGAGAAAATTTTCTTATACTAGCTTTGGGTTTGGATTGTTATTGTTTTTCTAGAACCTTGAGGTCCATCATTAGATTATTTGGGCTTGCTCTGTTTTTGTGATGTAAGCATTCACAGCTATAAAGATCCATTTTTCATGTTCTCTTGTTTTTAAGATGTCTCTTGTCTTGCTTACTTTGTCAGTGCTAAGACAAAATAGTTGATGTTTGCAAGTTAAAGGAGGAGAGTTTTATTTTGTCTTACAGTTTGTAAAGATTTCAGTCCATAGTTGTCTAGCTTCAAGGAAAGGCAGATCGTTCTGGTGTGAGTCTTTTGGTTTCTTCCCATCTGATGATCCATGGATCAGCTTTTGGGGAATTGGGAGTTATTGGAGGCCTTCTGTTGACTTGGCTCCTTATCTTTCTATTTTTGTGTGTTTAGTGTTGAGCCTTGTGAATTTATTGTGGTGGAAAGTTCTGTTTTTAGTGTGGAGATCTCTTTAGTTAATGTCCACTTTTCAGTGGTGTTCTCTGACTGTAGCTAACTACTGGTCTTTGCCTCTGTCCCAGGATCCAGCCACCTCTGTTTGCTTGAGATGGGAAGTTGCAGTGTGTTTGGCCTAGTACCCAGTTCTCTCAAAATTTGGAATTGGCCACAGTATTGTTGATGACCCCAAGCACCCTAGATATTGGCATCTCAAAGAAAACCAATCAATAGCGACATCTATAATATCTTTGCTATATTAATGAAATCTGCACCATTTAATATAAATTGAATATGACAAACCCTAAGGACCAATAAAGTGTCATCCTCATCCATAGAAAAGAGATCTAAAATTATAATATGAGCAGAAAGACAAACCAAATATTGACCAATTATTAACCTACAATAAACACTTACTAAATGGAACTTTACCTCTACTAACAATAGCACAATATTCAACATCAATAACATAAAATTAACTATTTATCTAGAAATTCCTAAAGCTTAGTAGTTATATTAGTAAAGGTGGAAAGTAGGGGGACAGAAGAAGGAACAAGGTCCCAGTGCTCCCTTCAGAGGCATGGTCCCCCATGACCTAACATCCTCTCCCAGGCCCCACCTTTTAAAGATTCCACCTCTTCCCAGTAGCTCCACAGACTGGGGACCAAGGCTCCATAACACGTGACCATTTGGGGGGCACTGATCCAAACCACAGAGGATTGGCTGAGAAATCCACTTGCCTCTTGGTGCAGTTGATGTTTTTCTGGATGAAACATTCCCATACTGCAAATGCATTGGTCTGACGGGAGTCACCCTCTGCCTGGTTATGCCCTCCCTAAGAAGCCAGGACTGGCTTTGACCCTTAAATATGTACATAATTTTTTTTCAGATAAAATATATTGTTTGACAATTTATATCATTTTTTTCTCAAAATGCACCATTTTTCCTGAAATTTCTTTTTCCTATACTGTGACTTTTGAACCATGTCAAGTCAGAAGAAATTTGTCTTACTGAAAACTGAGACCCAGTTGCAAAACTGAATCTACTTGTCCTACAGTTGTGTAGTCTTTAAAGGAGCCTGATATATTCTGTGAGGGGAAAAGAACAGAGGAGGCAGAGGCAGTACTCCATCTGGAAGGGGAGGCAGAGTCAGTAGCCCATTTCTGGTGGTTCTGCCTCATTTGGGAACTGTGTAACATTCAGCTGATCCTTAAAATTCCTGCCCATCCACACTCTTTCTTGCAAATTCTAAGTGCTTGGGAAGATTCTTTAAGTAATTCGTTTGGCACTGTAAATAGGTTCTGATCCTGTTCTGTTCTGTTCTGTTCTGTTCCGTTCCGTTCCGTTCCGTTCCGTTCCATTCCATTCCATTCCATTCTACTCTATTTATTTGTTCATTCATTCATTCATTCATTTTTGTGGTTCTGGAGATTAAACCCAAGACTGACATTTACTAGGCAAGAGTGCTACCACTGAGCTACATCCCCATTCCCTGACAGTATGAATTATACCTAGTTTACCAGAATGAAGTTTTGAGACATTGCCTGCTGGGAAGTGAGCAAATTCAGTGGTTTAGTTATTAAGAGTACATCATTAGGGCCGGGGATTTAGCTCAGTGGTTTCGTCATCTGCTGTGCAAGCACAAGGACCCAAATTCGATCCCCGGTACCAAAAAAAAAAAAAAGAGTACATCATCAGCACAACAAAGACTTGCTATTGTGTTCTCTCTTTTTTTTTCAAGGTAGATGTGAAATAATTGATTCCACACTTGGTATCAGAGCCCTCTTTGGAAACCTAAAGAAAAGCCAGAGATATGTAACATCATCAAGCCTCCAACACTCCCTGCTTGGATGTCAGGCCAGGAATCACCTTTAATCCAGGGTCTATTTAGAACCAAGAAAATACAATCATTCAATGCCTCATGACCCCATCAGTGCAAGATCCCACCTATCCCAAAAGCACTTCTCCTCATTTATCCTTGCTTGCTGTACCATCCCTCTTGCCGTGGGCTTAGTTGGCCATAACTTAGTCTTCCCCTTATTTTCTCACTTTAAGGTATTACATAATATCTATGAGATCTTTAGCTTCTATAAAGAATAGTCCTTTCCACATTTCACTTCTTTGGAGTTTTCTTTTGTGTCTGGGTTCTTGCAAGGCATTTCTTTCATGCACATAGCTCAGAGCCTGGAGATGGGGTTATTTATTTATTTATGCCACAAGAATCTTCTTCAGTGGCTCTGACCTTATTTACGATTACAGACACCTGGCTATATCACACCTCCCATTCCATCTGTCATGCTTACTGTCCAAGCTTCTGTTCTATCCAGACTTTTCTAAGAGGCAGATTGTCTTCCCCTGGTCCCCCAGGTCCTGACTGCTATCTTTCTGGATGATTTCAACTTCCCTAGGAAATAACTCATCTAACATCCTTAATCGACAGTGCCTTTGTCTTCTCCACTCTAGGACTCTCAGTACCATTTCAGTTACCCATGTGTCCCATGGCTGTCCCCTGAACTTCTCATCACTTAGAACTGAATGATTCTCTCATCTCTTAATATATTACATATTTCCCTTTTAATGACTTCACAATCCAGCCTTTCAGTTTCACTTTTTGTATTATTTTCTTGCCATCACCCTTTCCTCACTGTACCAGCAGGCAAAGTCCCAACCCTGTGTCAGCAATGCTGGTTTTATTCTTCAGACCTCTGAGCACTGTGGAGAAAGCCATGTGGGAAATCTGACTGAGACTCCTATAAATCTTGGTCTTCAGGCCTGACTGGACCCTTACAGCTGGCCCTGTGGGTACTTGCCTTGTGCTCCTAAAGGCCAGCCCAAAACTCCATCTTTCTTCTTAAAGCTCTGTTGTCACTTCTGTCAAGCCATAAATTTACCTCTCTTTAGTTAAAATTCAGCATAAATATTCAGAATATTGCAAAGGTATAAAGAAAATTATAGTAGACACATTGTTTTTATTACTCAGCTTAAGAAATAAATATTTCCCAATACCGTGGATGACCAGTGTGTTACTCCCGGAATCAAATCCTCAAAGCCCCTTCCTCCCAGACATCACAGTTCCGAATTAATGTTTATCTTGCATTGCTCTGTAATTTCACCTTATGCATATGTGTGTCAAATAATATAGGACTATAGAATATTGTTTTATATATCTTGTCTTTCTCTATAAGCGCTGTCATTTCTTGCTCTGTCTTGCTGCCTGTTATGTTCTAGATCTAGAATATAACTGAAAAGTCTCCCGTGTTGAGAGGCGGGGCTTTGGGAAGGGGCTTGGATCCTGGAGGTGTTGTGCTGTTTAGTGGAGTTCATAGCTAAACGTGCTGTTAGGAGTTGAAACCTCTTGGAAGAGGTTTGTTAATAGGGCCCTGTGTTTGGAGAGTGTATCTTTCTCCCTGGCTCCTCCCCTCTCTGCTTCCTAGCTGCTGAGAGGTGATCAGCTTTCCTCCCTCATGCATTCCACCATGGTATTCTGCCTTGTACCAGCTGACCATGGACTGAATCTCCCAAAACTTTTGTAAGTTGTGGGTTTCAGGTGCCATATTCTCCCAGTGCAGGGAAAACTAATACTCCTGCCCCTCCATGGACTTTCTCCTCCTTCCTTAGTACTTTGAGAAGTTTATCTATGTTATTACATGAAATGAAGATTCATCAGATTCTGCTGCTATATAGACCAAATAAATCACAATATGTCTACCTTCTTATTAATGAGCATTTAGCTTATTTTCAATATTCTAATAATAGAAATAGATTAGTTATGAATATTTTCCTTCTTTTTTCCTGATAAGCATTTGGCAGAGTTCCTCTAGGGTAAATGCTTATAGGTGGAATTGCTTTTCAATTTTACTAGATGTTATCAAAATATTTTATATTATGGCTGAAGCTTCATCAGTGTGTAAAAATTTATATTGCTATAAATCTTAATCAGTTTGAGAATTTGAGAACTAAAATTTTTACTTATTAATGGCTATATGATTATAACTCATTTAATTTTAGTTTATAGTTCCCCACTTACTAGCAAAATTGAAAACCTCTTACTATATTTCTTGGCAATTTATGTTTAAAAATTTGGGATTACTTGTTTGAATATTTTGAGAGCTTTTCACTGATTGTGTCATTTCATCTCTTATTATTAATTTCCTAGAATTTTTAATATATACTGAAAATTAAATTTCATCAGTTATATTAGCTACACATATCTTCTTTAATCAGATTGTTTTATGTTTAATTTGCAATTTTTTTCTGGTTACAAAATATAAGTTTATATTATTGACTTGAGACCATCTTTTCTAAAATATACATTTAATACTTATTTCCTCCAAGTATATACTGACATCTAGTATAGTGATTTTATTTTGATTCAAATTTTGCTTTTAAATTTTTAAAGAGTTATTTTATGGCTCAGAATATAATCTATGTTAATGACTATTATATGTGAACTTTGAAAATAATATTCATTCTGTTGTTTGCATAGATCATTCTATAAATGTCAATTACATGAATCCATTTGTCATATTGCTTAAGCCTTCTGTATCTTCATTGATTTTCTATTTGTTCTGTCAGTTACTGAGAGAGAAATGTCGATGTCTCCAGGTATAATAGATTTATCTATTTCTCCTCCCAGTTATGTAAGTTTTGTTTCATGTAGTACGAAGTTCTGTTGTTAGATGCATACACATTTAGGATGATATATCTTCTCAGTGAATTAACCATTTTGTAACTAATAATACCTCTGCTAATATTCCTGGTGTGAAGTCACCTGATATTGGTACAACCACTCTAGCTTTTTTTGACTAGTATTTGTGTTGCATGTATTTTTTTCCACCTCTTTGCTTCAACCAATTTCATATTTAAGTACAGCTCTGAAACATAAACCAAGTTTTGCTTTTTGCAAAGCTCTAGTCTTTGTTTTTTAATTGGTGTGTATGTGTGTGTGTTTGTGTGTGTGTGTACTGCCTTTAATGTAATTATTGACGTGTTTGGATTTAAAACATTTTGCTAGTTGTTCTGTATGTATTCCATCTATTTTAAAGTTCATTTTCCTTGCTCATAGTTGAATTATGTATTTTTATTCTATTCCATCTCCATTACTGGCTTATTATACTTTTTAACAAGTGATTATCATATACTGTATTTCATCATAGCCAAATTTCAAATATTTTAGTGGTAAAATTGTTAATTATCCTTTTAATAAAAGACTCATATGATATAGTTTTCATTCTTTCTTCCCATCTTTTTGCTATTGATGTTATACATCATCCTTTAACATGCTATAAACATACAATGCACTTCTACTAATTTTGCTGGCAAAATTAATGCATGGTCAATACTGGCCTATAGGACAAATCCTTTTTACAGGTGGGTTTTATAAATAAAATTTATTGTAATACAGCCATACCTGTTGTTTTGTGCTATCAGTGCCTGTTTTGCAGCAACCAAATGCAGTGGCTGTGACAAAGAGCATATGGCCTCCAAAATACAAAATATTTATTTTCAGTCCCTTAACAGAAAGTGTTTGCCACCCTCTTGTTAAAAACAAGAAAAGGGGAATTAACTTTTTACTTTCCTTTATGCCATCTATAGAGCTGTTCATTTCTTTTATAGACCCAACTATCTTCCTGTTGTGTCATGCTTGAAGAACTTCCTTTAATATTTCTTGAAGTGCTGATAATGAATTTGTCATTCATTATTTCAGGATGAAAAGCTTTTATTTCTCCTTAGTTTTTACAAATTATTTTCCATTGTATAGACATCTGGGTTGACAAATTTTCGTTTTTTAGAACTTTAAAGATATCATATTGTTGTTCTGAATTAACTAGTTTCTAAAAAGGAGGCCATTATATTTCTTCCCTCATTATTCTGCATATAATTTGCCTATTTTTCTCTAGTAACCTTCACAATTTTATCCCTATTGTTCATTTTCAGTGCTTAAAAATGATACATGTGGGATTTTTTGTTTTTCTTGTTGGTATACTGGTGTGTGTGTGTGTGTGTGTGTGTGTGTGTGTGTGTGACAGAGAGAGAGAGAGAGAATATATTACTCTGCTTGGTGTTTTCTGAGCTTACAATATTGGATCTGTGTTTTAGTATCTTTCAATATTTTTGGAATTTTCTCAGTCATTATCACTTCAAATATTTATACCGTGCTAGTCTTCTGAGATTCAGATATCTCATATATTGGATTTGGTATTATCATAGAGCTTTTGAATAAAATTAGTTTTCACTTTTTATTCTTTATGTTTCAATTTGGGTATATTCTTATGGCATGTCTTCAAAGTCCCTATTTCCTTGGTTTTGTAAAATTTACAGATAAGCCTATCAAAAGCATTTTCAATCTGTTACCATGGTTTAAATTTCTACTATTTCCATATCATTAATTTTATAAATTCTCTGTCTGCTAAAATTCCCCATCTGGTCATGTAAATTCTACCTCTTTCCCAGAAGTCTTCAGCACATTCTCATTTTGATTCCTTCTCCCATAGTTCCAACATTTGAGTGATATATGAATCTGGCTCTCTTGGTTTCTGTTTTTTCATTTTCTCTTGCCAAGGTTTTCGTTGTTTTCCTCCTCCTTCTCCTCCTTATATGTATGCTGTGTAGGATAGGAGAGTCTGAAGTAAAGAGTATTTATGCCAGAAAGTGGCCATTCCCCTTTTTATACCAGGCCTTTAATTTGTACCTTGGGAAATTTGAATCAATCTCATGAGCAATTTAGCTGGATTTGTTTTTTTCATCGCCGTGGTTACCTTCCATTCATCATTAGCTGGCTGTTCTTCTGGCGCTTGCTGGTGCTTAGCATGGGGCTTGAATGGTTGGAGACTTTGCTTTCTATTCTCAACTTCAGGATTTTCCTGAAGATTCTGCCTCAGAAAAGTTCACTATCCCTGATTTTATGCTTCTCACACTGTCTACCAGTGTGAGTACTGCTGTTCCTTGTATTTTGCTTGCTGACCTAGGGGTAGGGGCAGAGGCACTCTCTGTGGTCCTCTTTCAGCCTGGATCTTGAGAAAGCTCCACGGTCTTTGATCACAATAATAGACAAACAGAGTATCCTTAATGCTCTGGACCTGGAAAATTTTTCCACTTCTCCCTTGCTTCCATCCCCTAATTGCCATAAGTCTTTGAAGTACCCTGATGGCATTGGGGTCTGTAACTTTTGTTCTGCACACAGGAGGATCCAAGTTGTGCTGTATGCTTTTCCTGCCATGACTGATTTCCCTTCCCCTTTCTCTAGACTCCTATTCTGTACAACATCTTTCTCATGAGTATCTGGGTGAGATACATGGAGCAGGGATTTTAGAGTATGGAAAGAACCATTGGGTTGTGTCTCTGGAGCTAGTCTATGCTCTCATGCCCAGAGCTGACCTTTAGCAATTCATAAAATACCCTGAATTCTTATTACCAGCTTTTTTGAGGCCTGATATCTTTTCTTCTCATTCTCTGCTACGTGGAAGAATCTGTTCTAAGTTAAACTTAAGCTAGTCAGCTGCCTTGAGGCCTCATTTACCTTCTTAGTTAAGGAAAAGTTACAATTTTATACATTATTCAGCTTTTTCATGGGATTAGGATGGAAACAATACTCTTTACCTCTTTGTATAATTCTAAATGGAAACTAGACTCTTCCATATTTATTTTCCCTGTCTGTGATTTATTTTCTCATTTTGTATATCTTTTGCTCTGAGAACATTTTTTTATTTTAATATAGTCAAATTTATTAATCTTTTCCTCTGTGGACTGTGTTTTATAAGTTGGGTTGAGAAATTTTCCCCTATACATAGTTTCTAAATATGCCTTTTTCTTGGAAGAAAAAAATATGAAGGCATTGGGTAAACATCCTCAAGCTTCTATGCTTCATTACTCAGCTTATGCTGCATTTTCACAACCCTTCTGCCCCTCTCATCACAATGGACCCCATCCTTTGAGCATTCCTTGCCCATCAATCACTTCCCTCTCTCCATAATCTTCAGTTTCTCTCTTTTTTTCATGCCTATATCCTTGCAGCATTTAGGTATGCTCATGTCTCCACATCATTAAAAGATAAGGTCATCTCTTAATCCAATGGTCTTGTCTATTTGAGAAACACCTGTAAAGCAGAGTGACAACACAATTCCATCTGCTGCTCCTTTCTGCTGCTTCTCTCACCTTCTCCATACTTTTTGCAAGGAGTCCTTCCTTGTCCCTTTTAATATCTTTGTGTCTTACCAGTGATTCCTTAGACCTTTCTTCTCTTTACATGAGTTTTTTATACCTTGTTTTGACTTAACTATTTCATAGTGATTTCCAAATATTCATTTCTAGCCTTAATGTCATTCATGAGAATCCAGACTCATGTATGTTCACTTACTTTCTAAGTATCTTTTCATGTCACAACCATATAGTTAAAACTATATTTGCATTTTTCACTAAAATTCCTCCTCCTGTATACTCCAAATGGTTGAAGTGTTCTACAATACATTGGGTGTCACCAAGTTTCTTGTTTTTCATTATTTTAACTCTTAATATCCCATCTGATTTTATCACCAGTTAATTTTAGTTAATAATTTTCTTTGGAATTGTGGTTCTTTTTTCTGTTCATCTATTTCTAGCTTGGTGTAGCCTCTCATTATTATTTTATTTCCTTGGAATGTGAAAACAGCCTCCAAATAGATTGGCTTCCTTATCATTACCATCTCCTAGCACGTTCTTTATTTTGATTCCTGGTGAACTTTCTAAAATTTAAATATGACTGTGTCACTCTGTTGCTTAAAGTGTATTTAACCTGGCTTATTTCTGCTCTAACAAGTAAGCCCAGTCTCTAGTTTGGCCTGCAGGCGCTTCTGCTCCCTGACCTTTGCTTATTTCTGTAATCTTTCTCTGGCAGCAAGAAATTCCCATTTCATTTAAGAAACAAAAACAGCAACAACAAATATAGAAAGAAGGAGGAAAAGAGGAAGGAAGAGAGAGAGGGACCAAAGGATGAAGGGGAGGGTTGGTAGGAGGGAACTCAGGAAATCTTCAAATTGAGTCCAGGAAGGTATTTCACAAAATCCCTGAGAGGAAGAATAAGGCCAAAAGGTGAATGCAGAGGCAGACTGTATTTACTAGTCCCAATTCAAGCGAGGTAGCTCTGCTGATATCACTTTTATATGTCATGTTAATCATTTGATTTTATCTGCAAAAATGGCATTGCTAGAAAGGAAATCTAACCAAAAAAAAAAACACAGAGTGGAAAAACCAACATTTTACATTTGGCCCAAATGAGCTCCTACAGTTCAGCAACTTGTCTTATTTCCATGTCTTTTATTTTTCCTCCTCTGCTGCCTTGGAATGCCAATACCTCTCTCACCTCTTTAATCTCCTGGACCCTCTCCCACGATGTCTTCCTAGATTGATTTGAACTCTTGGTTGGGTTCTCCTCCCTGTTGCTCCACACCTTGATAATTGATACCCCTCTCCTAGCACTTAGCATATTCTATTTTAATTATTCACTTTACTTTCTCCTCCTAAGATTACTTCTTCAAGGCAGATTCTAAGTCATTTATTTATTATTATCTAATTGGAAGATGATTCTGTTTACAGCTGATCTGCTTATTGTAAAGGGAAAAGTACATTCAGATATTAAAAGATATTCCATATAAAACATCATTTTAATGAATTCAAACATTTCAGTTTGTGGCACCAGTGGTGAGTTTCACTTTCATTGAAAGGAACTTCTTTTCCTTCTGTGACTTTTTAAGTACCTACTAGTTAAGCACAGGAAAACAAAACATAAATAAATATATGTGGTTTTAACTTTCAGTACACTACTTTTTGAGTCAATATTTCATAAAGCCATCAAAGCCATATATGAAGACATCCATTCTGTTTAAGTATCTCTCAGCTGGCCTCCTCTTTCCCTACTTGTGGGCTGAGTCTCACATGCTCATGTGGCAAAGGTGAGTGGAACTTAAATTCTCACACTGTTACTGGGTGGATATTGTAACTGCACACTAGGGAATGGCAGTCCTAGCTCTGTCACACCCCCTGCCTGGCTGGAGTAACCCATAGACTGTCTTATCTCACCCTAGCCTGTACTGTCTCACTACCTCACTTTGGCTTAGATAGAAGAGAAACCTGAGTTTTAGGCAGATCTTCCATCTACTTCTTGGGCTGGGATGTCATTATCCCAACTTCTGCTGCAGGGTTGTCATATTCCTTTGTCAGGAAACCCAAAGCTGACTTGGTGGGTTTCAGCTCTGCTTTTTATCTATTGAAAGCCAGGTAGTCTCTCCTCGGGACCATCCATGCAAGGAGAGGCGCAGAGGGAATCCTGGGTTTAAATGGAAGTCCTGGCCCCTGTCCACCTACACATGGACCCTCTTAGTCTTTGGGGAGGAAGCTCTGTGTTGGCACAGGGGCAGTGTGAAAGGTGGCCCCTTTCAGATTTCAGCCCCATCTACCAATGGGCTTTGCCACCCTTTCAGGCCTTCAGGTCGCCAGAGGACTGTGACTGCTCTACCCTGGGCTCCTTGTCCCACCTATGTCTACTTCTGGTTCCAGTTCCATGGATTTCTGCAGTACATTCTTCTCACCATATAAAAATTCTGGAATTTGATCAACCAAGTGTAGCTCGGTAATATAGAATGAGAGAAAACCAGTTCAGCACATCCTGCTTTCTCAAGTCCAAATGTTTTGCCCTTTGCTTTCCAGGAATGGCAACTATCTTGGATCTATAGATGGATGTAAGGAAAAGGCTCTTTTAAATAAGTTGCATTATTTACTACTGGTGGAATGATTGCCCTTATCACAATTTGTTATATGTAACCATTAAGAGATCTGATGCCTCTTTTCCCTCCTTTCATCTTCTGTATTTTTTATAGTTCCTTGATCTTTCTTATTTATCCATAAAAATTCTCAGATTTGATAAGAACTGTGTTATATAATACTGTGGTAGAAAGAAGTATGCTATTTCGCAGCTCACGAAATTTCTGTAACATTGTTTTCTGTACTGCAGCTCAGCACCAGATCTGTGTCCTGACATCAAGGTGCTGTGTGATTTGCTTGTCACTGAAGAGGGACCAGCATCTCACTGCAGGTCTCTGTTGTTGGATGCATCACATTTACTCATTCATCATGTAACGTCCATATGCTATTAGTCCTCTTTTCCTAATTAGCTGGAATCTCCTTGTATGGCTTTTTTACGTTTATATCAGATTGTCCTTTTAGTGTGGAGTACAGAATATTAGGAAATGTCATTTTCCCAGGGGTCAGGGTGATATAGTGTTCTATTTCACATAGCTGAACTATAGCTACCAATTATATATCTCCTGTAAGGGAGCAGGAGAGAACCAAGAATATTTTCTGGGTGTTGTAACCATTTGGCTTGTGATTCTTCTGAGTAGGACAAAAGATGTGAGAACTGGAGTGAGTACTCAAGATTCTTAAAAGTTGTCCCTGTTACATATACTTGTGGTCTGCAAATCCATGGTCTGTTCTTGTGCATGATCACAAAACCCAGAAAATTTCCAAATTGACGCAGAAAAGGAACTGTTGCACTCACCAAAATGATACGCAAATGACCTGTTTTCCAGTTTGAAATGCAGTTGTTTTCTTCATTTCAGAGCTTTGTTACCGATTCCTTCTAAAGTATGTATTTTTGTAACAAGTATATCAAGGCTTAAATTAATCCTCAATGCAACAAAGGAAAAATGAAAATGTAATCTCACAGGTTATTACACGAAGCTTATTTTGTATAGTTGACTCCACTCTCTCTAAAATTGAAGTTGTTTTCCATTACTGAGCTAGTTTGGGCTAGAGGAATATGCTTCAGTCCTCGCTTCTCAACCACAAATTACACAAGTGCAAGCACAGAGTTGACATTTATTTCATAAATTGTTCACTATTATTCTACTTAATTTCTGTTTTTCGATGATGCATTCATACTGTCTCCTGTAGGTTTCCTTTCGAACTCTGAAGGTAACTCATGAGGGCTAAAGGTTGAATTTGTGGTCAAGAAATATAGTGAAGTTAACAAAGTCCTTATAGCTAAATGGCACATAAATTGCAATATGGTACAAGTATTATTCCACTGTTGGCATTTGTCCTTTGGAAAGCATGATTCAGTGAACATGTCTGCCTGGTACAGAAAAGGCTTCTAAATGTAATATCCAAACAAGAAATTAGTGACCATTATCACAATTCAAAACATAAATTTGAATGTGTTACATTGATGGCCCAATAGCTGTTTACCCCAGAAAGTACTTCTCTTTTTATCATTAGAAACCAATATGTATTTATCTGCAACTATGTTGTAATGTTTTCTAAAGATTTGAGACATTTTCTGGATTTAATTTTTGCAAGATGATTCTTAAGACCGGAGCTGAATTATAAACTTAAGCTGCTTTGTGAAGAACAACAGAAAGTGAAGCTGTTGATTTTGTGAAGTTTGAGACTACATCAGTATTCCAAACCAAACTCAATTGTCACTATCTCATTAAACAACACTGGGTAGACACTTAAAGATTTTTACACATTTTAATTCAGCTGATAGCTTGATTTAAAACAACATTGATTTTTTTCAATTCATTCTTGGTCATGTACATCATGCTAAGTATCGAAATGAATTTGTAGCTGTTTGAGGCTGTCTGGATAAATTTTTGGAAAGGCTTTCTTTCCCTATGCTAATTTTCATCAATTTGCTACTACTTTCATTTCTCCTTGAGCTTTAGCTTTTTAGAGTTATTGTTCATTCTTTTCACCATATACCCAATCATTAAACAATTAAACCTTTATCAGCCAGAACAGCAAGTGACTCTATGGGTAATAAAGGATAGAAACTCTCCTGTTCAACCTGTTGGCCCATCTTAGAAGAAGAGTGTCATGCCAAATTATCTTTATGTGGTCATGAATAATGTTCTAACAAGTGTGGATGTAGAGTGAGGACAGAGGGCAATTCTAATGGCAGAAATGATGGTAATATTCACCTTGCAAAACATGCTAATACCTTGACAAGATTCTGTCTGCTCTTGCTGCTAAATGTGGTGCATATTAAGTAAGCAGCCCTGATACCTATCTGCTGTTTTACAGAATTAACTTAGAAAGAATATACATTTCAGGATTTAGAAGTCTCTCATGTGGCTATCTAACAATTACTTGGAAAACACATCTAACCTAGTGTTTAGCACATTAATTGTATAAGTTTCTTCGAAGTATGAGTGGGATATGAAGGAAAGAAGTTTACTTGAAACAGTTGTAGTCTCTATCTGTCTTGGTTATTTATCTTTGGCTTTATATTGAATTCCAAAGTAACTGGGGTCTTCGCTTGTGATGTTTCCTTATACAGAATTTCAACGTGAGAAATCAGATCGTTAGTGAGAAGATACACCTATATTAAATCAGAAATCAGTGGCAGGTGACATTGGGATAAGAATACTTAGAAAATTAAACACCCGTGAAGGTTAACAATGGAAATCAAAGAGGAAGGAACATCAGAGGAAGGCCAACAATTTCTTCCTACAGCCCAGGCCAACGATACTGGTGACACTCAGTTCACAAGTAAGTATGTGTGTGCCCCTCGCTGTAACTCTCTAAAGATGCAGGTGAGGTTGACTAAACACCGATGTTGTCCTTTCAGAAACATGTCCTAAGATTACCTGGATGTGCTTTCTGTCCGATATTATCTTCGGTGTTAGGAGTGTGTGATATGCTGCATGTCTTTTACCTTGAGTAAGACAGATGATATACATGACATGGTTAAATATCAAATGGTATATCAAGTTCTTGAACGTATGTTAACACACTGATAAATACTCTTCAGAGATACTTTGTAGACAATAGAATAGGGACTGTTGCTGCTCTACCAGAGAGCACAGGTTCACATTAATAGAGCAACCTTGGAGATTTGGCCAAGTTTGCATTTGATCATTAAAATCGTTTTTGTGGTACTTGATTAATTAAAATCATTGAAAGAATTTTATTTTTTTTCTCATGCATAAAATTCAGGGTTTAACTTTTATTGTTTAGTATGGAATAGGTCTTTTTCTTTCAGAAGATTTCTGTTAACCAGTTACTTAACACTGACAAATATATGCCTAACCTTCTCATTTAATTTACATTATGAAATTTTTCTTTAGAAAATGGTATCCGTTGGATACATTTTCAAGAAATTTGCTTGTCAGAGTTTACTGCAGAGTTAATTATTAATAACCTTTTAAAAAATCTAGACTATTTGAATTTTACAAGGACCTATCTATGCTTGTTCCTATAACCTCTCTTGAGAAATTGAAAATTGTTAACCATAGCATTCTTAAATGTCAGCAGGAGAGAAAAAAAATAAATGGTTACTATGCCAAAAAATATTAACATTCCAAATAAAAACATTATTTTCATACAAAGAGGTTGTTTGAAATGTATTAGTGACCAAACACCAGTAAATTTAAATAGTGTCTGATGAATGCACTAGCAAAAATAAACAAGAAAAAGCTTTTTGTAGAATTACATTTATTGCCAAATGGTTTAAATTTCCACACGTTTTATTTTTGCTTCTTTGGCCACCCATGCATTGTAACCAATGGTATCCCATTCTTACTGCCAGGGGTCATTCACTCTTGTCCAGGAAGACCCTGCATAGTGTGTGGTCATCGGCACCCCCACATCATCATTTACTGAACCCTGATCATTCCATCCTCTGCCCATTAGACGTCTATGTTTCCACACCTTTGTTCTCAGATTCACTTTTCCTCTTACTTGATCTCAAATCATTTAGCCATGTTGTTATATTTTTTACACATTGCTGACAAAAGGAGCAGAAACAATCAACAGAATGTGGATTTAGCCTGTCAATAAAATACCAAAATAACCGGTAACCGGTACCATCACAAAGCCTACCAGAACCTCGTTGGAGAAGTTTAATGATTTTCTATTTACAACAGGTCAAAGTGGCTTGAAAGAAAATCCATTTAAGAGAGTACTTTGGAGAGATGGTTCTTCTTAAAGGCTCTACTTCTATCTGCATCTTTCCAAAAGAAACAAACACAGTTGAAAAATATGTTTTATATTTGTCATGGTTACAGAAACAATATTTCTCAGTTTCTTTATATTTATGGAGCTAAATGGACCAATAAAAACTTTAATCACAATTTCTGCTATAACATTATACCCTGTTCTGACAGCATTCTACTATTAGGCCTAATTGCTCAAGTTTATTCATTCTGATTACTAAACTGAAATCAAAGTGAAACTTAGCAGTGCATATTGTCATTGATAATAAATTAAAATATTTAGAGCTGACTTTACATCTGTTATTTATAGGTATTCAGAAGAGTCCAAATGAACCACAGTTGGAATTCATCCTTGGTAAGGAATTTCATCTTATTTGTATTAATAAATATAATAAGAATTTGTATAAGTAGTTTGTAAGATATAAGCATATTAGTTATAACATTGCATATTTTACAAACTTTTATGAACATTGTTCTATTAAAAAATTCTTCCCATAAGTTAGTTGTTATTTTCCCTGTTTTTTTAGTAAAGAATCTGCACTGCTGAATAAGTTAGGTTGCTGCCCAGATATTTTGGGTTCCTTGATGAGACGGTTTTACCTCTTAACCAGGGATTTACAAGTACTGTGGCCGTGGATCTGTGCCTGTCACTCCTTCTAATGAAAGGATTGTGTTTTGTTGCTAATCAACATTGCTGCAAATCTGTTTAATTTTCTACTCTTTGGATTGGAAACTGGCTACATGTGGAGCTTTGTTGGTGTTTCTTTCTATCTGTAAGATTCTTGTTCTCTTGCTGTCTTACTCAGAAATATTCCCTTACACTTCCATGTTGTTTTATGGATGGATCTTTGACACTTCGAATTTAACTTTAAATCCAAGCTTAGACTTACCTCAGAAACTGTAAGGATCTGTCACATGTAAAAATGTGTAACTTTGTCCAAGGATGAATTCAAAGTGTGTACTCAGCCTGGCCTGCTATTTTGCTAGTGAGTGGGAAGTGCTTTGTGCCTGAATCAAGTCCCATTGCAAAAATACCATTAGGAAACTCACTGAAAAAAATTATTTAAAGGCCGGGGATTTAGCTCAGTAGTTTCACTGCCTGCTGCACAAGTGCAAGGACCCAAGTTCGATCCCCAGCACAAAAAAAAAAAAAAGAAAAAGTATTTAACAAGAGTAAAACCAGGGTTCATACAAACTTTTTAGACAATTATATTTTCTTCCTCTTATGATTCTGAAATGGATTGAAAGGGCAGTGGTATATCGACATTTTAACTAAATTTTATAGAAATTTTTATATGTACATATTCAATATATAGAAACCAGATACATTTTTGTATAGAAACCTTTACATGTAAATAGAGATACATTCTAAAGTTTTGGGACAAATTTAAATGTACAAACATTATACTTGTTTTTAATGGGTTGAGGTTCCAAAGGTACATTTTCGTGAATATGTTGCAAATTTGTTTGATCAAAATATCCAATTGAAAGGTGTAACTTATTGTGACAATAGCTATATATAATGTTTATTTTCACATTTTAAAAATCACAAATATAGCTAAATAGGGCTGTAAATGAGAGTCTAGATTTTTTTTTACTCTCAGCTATTGAGAAATAGGCGGAAGTGTGAAAACTCAAACTTTCACGGAGATACTAATAACGCTACACATTACTTCGCAGAGTTTTCAGATTGTTTCAGAAATAAAATGAAGAATTTGTCTTCAGAAAGGGAGCTGAGAGGTAAAAGAAACCTAGGTATCCCTGATTCACTGACCAGAGCTCTCACTACTTCAGCATCCATACATCTTTGATTTTTAAGAGGAGATGCTTGTAATCCCTTTGCATCTTTTTCACAGGATGTCTGCAAAGTAAAGATCTGTTAGAGCAAGGTGGTGCATTTCTGAACACAAACCAAGCCTTCCTGTGTGATTGCTAGAGACGGGGAAGCTGAGTGTGGCAGCACAGGCAGATTAGAGGCTGTTAGGGAGACAAGACAGCCCACTTTTCAGACCTGGCACATCAGGGCAGAAACCTGCGTTTTATTTCAAATAAAATAAACCATCTTATTCAAAATCCTAACAGTCTTATTTGTTATGATAGAGTAGTCAGTTCAGTAGCCATGCTGCTGTCACTTATATTTTTGATTAAATTACAGAATTAAGGGATTAGTAAAGATTTATTCACGATAACGTTCCATTTTAAAAATCAATTTTCTTCTATATTTATTCAAAAACTACACTAAAGTTCTTAAAAATAACTTTATCTTGGGGCTGGGGATTTAGCTCAGTGGTTTCGCTGCCTGCTGTGCAAGCGCAAGGACCAAAGTTCGATCCCCGGTACCAAAAAAAAAAAGAAAAAAAAAATTTTTATCTTATCAAATGGGGAGAAATACCTAACAAATGAACACAAATTTACTAAAGAAAATTGTTTTGGGTCTTCAGTGAATTATATTATTGATTTTAGAAGACATACTCTCTAAACTGTTAGGCTTCTTAGCATTTTAAGGTCTTCAATCATACTGTCTATTGAAGATTTTTTTAAAAATATTTTTTAAACCCTCTTAGGTTTTACTATATATTAATGTTTCTTTTTTCTTTAAGTTTATTATAACCCCAGAAATTCTTCAGTTGTATTTATTGCATAGTTAACTTTTATTCACATAGTAATAAATAATTAGTGAAAAATTGCTTCTTAAAATATTTTCATCATTTAAGGATGTACATATTTATTTAATCAGATGTGAAAAGGAAAAAATTCTAAGAAAAATATAAAACAATATAGGAGACTTTTTTCTACACAGTTTTTAAATAGTTTATTCTATACATTTTACCAAAGTATTCAAATAAGTTGAAAATTTGAATGGCCTTGCTCTTTAAATTGGAGAAACAATCACATTAATCATTTTTCTTGGTGTCATATTGCTTTGCATAAGTTATTTTCCACTGTTAATTTTTTCCTCCCTTGTTTGTGTGCTGCTATAAAATCATTATATCTTCCTGAAGTTCTTCTGCTACATCTTTATGCAAGTAAATGAGGTAGGAGATGCTTAGTCAATTGAGCAAGATAATTGGCTAAAGATGTCTTGATAGCACTAGACAAGCATTACTGAAAAAGTGAATACCTCATGTTCACTGTTAAGTGTATTTTGAATGGTTGACTACATTTAAATTAAATAATTTATCCTTACAACTGCAACTCCACATCCATATTTGTTTTATTTGAATTAAAGATAATCTTTAAATTTTCACAAAGAAATAATTAAGACCTAAGAGAATATTGATTTTTCTTATGGTTTAATAAAATTGCTTTCAACAAAGCTGATGTTTAAAAGGAGAGATCACTTCTTAAAATCCAGATATATTTCCTTCTTCAAACCATTGTAGAAAATTTATAAAGAAATCTTCAATGATATAAAAAAATCTATGAAATATTTTGTTTATTCCCCTCGATGCTTTTAATGTTGTCTTTGCCACCATTTATTATCTTCCAAGTTAGTAGAATATGATTTCAAAATTTTATGTATATCACATATATTAAAAATCCAAATCATTAGGTAGAAATCCTTGTCAAATACATGGGAGAGCATGGCATATATGTGTTGATGCTGATCATTGAATTCATTATTTGATACTGTGAATTTATTCTTCAATTTATATCTTGATGGCTGGTAATCAGAGGAAACCAAATGGTCGGAAACATGATAAAATGAAATATGAATTTTACATATGTTGATAAGTTTTTCAATTGATTATACTAGGAATGGGAACATGGAAGCTGGAGTGAAATCTCTAACAAATATACTTAATTCATTTATTAAAGTTATATTGTGAGAGGCATAGAAAACTTAGAAATGAGATAACTCCCAATAGTGTTAAGTTCTATGTACAGAAAAACAAGACACTAAATAAAGCATGCTTGAAAGAGAAGCATTGAATCAGGAGACCAAGGATTATTAGATATAGATTTCAAAGAAGCCACTAATTGTCCAAAGATCCTTACACAGAATGTGGATATTGATTTGAAAATTGTCTGTTCCTAACCTAAAACCCAGGTAACTTTACAAAGAGCAAGGAACAACGTATAGATCATATTTAAATAGCTCATAATAAGGTTCTTATAAGAATAGTGGAATTCAAGGCTAATAATTAGGTTACTGGTTTAACCAGACTTGAAACCAAGTTACAAACTGATGTGGTCTTGAGGTAAAAATAGCTACAAGAAAAATGGCAGAATTGGGAGTACCATTTGCTATGATGCTGGAATGCCAAGGGAGACAGGAACAGGGACAGAAAGGAACAGATGTACATCCAGGGAGATCTTACTTCCATGTCTCTTCCACTTCTCCCTCACTTTTACACATACTTAATGCCCTAGCCATCTGCAGAGGAGCCTCTGGTGACTGAGGGGCAGAGAGACACAGGATTTGAATGCACCTATTAGGTATTTTGCCTTTTCTGAAACTGCTTTATCTTTTAAGAATCAGTGTAGTATCTTATAGAATAATTTTTTCAAGAGACAAATTTTCTTCTTTTATTTTCCTCCCACCTTCTCTTCTGTAGGTTTTTTTGTTTGTCTTGTTTGAGATGGGGTGGGGGGGTCTCAGTATGCAGTTCAGGCTGGCCTTGAACTCACTATGTAGTTCAAACTGGCTTCTAATATCTGGTGATCCTCCTACTCCAACCACCTGAGTGCTGGTATTACAGGCATGTGCCACCACACCCAGCTCCTGAAGATTTTATTAGTGCACAAAATAGGAGTAATCTGAGATTCCAATGATTTAACAGAGCCTTTATTTTTCAGCTTTCTCTGAAATTGGTAAATCCACATTAACTTCTATAATTATCACAGATAAAAATCAATAATTGGCCATGTAGAAATACATCAATGGGGTCATACATTATTGTAGATTCCCAGGCATAGTCAACTTTCTTTATTTCTGTTTTATCATCTCATTTTTAGAGTAAAGCATACAGTGTTTAGATGGAATACTAGGCTGTCATTAAAACTCATGGGTCAAAGGGTTATCTCATCACACTAGAGGATATAGGTTTTTAAAGCAGATAACAAACTGCATGTACAATAATATATCCCTGACAAAAAGCTCTCAATCTGTATGTACAAAAAAACAAGACTGAAAGAATAAGCATGAATGTCTCTAATAATGGTTCTCACCAGTGAGTAGAATTTTTATTTCCTTTATTATGCACTTTTATATTTTCTGAAGTTTGCCTTACACCTATACAAAGTTCATAATTGGGTATTTTTTTCTTTTCAATAACCCAAGTATGCTGAGCAACAGAAGAGGCATATCTGAAGAAGTAAAAATCACTTTTGCCTTCAGTTAGCTCAGAGTATAATTAGAAAACTCAGTCTAGTACTCCTGAAATCATTAGAAGACACTTGGGCTAAGCTATTATTTATTTATAGTCTCTGAGAATGTTAAGAATTGTGTAACGGAGCAAGCAAGTGTGAGTGAATTGGACTTGCCAAGGAGAACTGATCAGAGACAATGAGGGGAGGAAACATTAGAATAAAAGAAAGGAGGAGTCTTTTCTAGGTATGAAGAGCAATTTAAGTAGGTGCTTGGTGCTTTATCAAAGATGAACACTTCAAATTCAGAAAAAAACACAAAAGACAGGCACCAAGCTGTACTTCTAGGTACAAATAGGTATGTTAGTAAGCTCTTTGTTGCTGTAACAAAATACCTGCAATAAACAAGTTTAAATGAAGAAAGATATATTTTGGCTTATGGTTTCAGGCGTTTTAGTCCATGGTTATTTGAGCCTGTTACGTTAGTCTTGTGGTGAAACAAAATGTCACAATGGGGAGCACATGATGGAGCAAGGTGCTTACCTCCTTGTAGAAAGGAAGCAGAGAGAAAGACATGAAGGAGCCAGAGTCCCAGCATCCCATTCAAGGGTATTCCTCCAGTGAATTCACTTCTTCCCACAAGGCCTCATCCCTTAAAGACTTTCCTATCTCCTAATAGTGTCATAGGCTAGGGACCAAGCTTTTCACCACATGGGCCTATGGGGATATTCAATATGCAAACTATAGCAATAGGACTACCATCTTGTCTTCCTTGAAAAGTAAGTGAAAATGTTTGCCTCAAATAGGATTCTTGATTTATCTACTTCCTGGTCTTTTGAGAGTAGTCCTATGAACTTAAAAAATCAGCGATTCCCTGTGCTTTATCGAGAATTACCTTCCCTTTCACTCTGCAAGTCATGTTGATTTTGCCCTACATGGTGTAGGACATAGAAGAAGTGGAGTGCCCAGCTTGTAGAAGCTCTGCTTTCTCAATGGAAGTGGAGGACTTAAAGAGAAAAGTCTCATGGATATATAACCCACTCTACAACTGTGCCAGATAAATGGTAGATACTATCCTGGAGCTCAATACTTAAAATTTAGTTTTATCACAAAATTATGTCCTTGTGCAATGATAAGATTCTCTCAGGTAGGTTACTTTCACAGTGGCTGTAAGTGGGAAGATACTATGTTTGTTGGTGTTAATTCTTTGACTAAATACTTGGCTCTCCTGTTGGATTGTGTATTAAACTGTGAGTTGGTTTTGGATTTTATATAGAAATCTACTATATATAAAACAGTCTAGGAAAAAGAACAAATCATGAAATCAGGTGAGTAGTTTTCGGTGCTTGGTACATGAAAAAATATAGAAATGTGTCCCAGATGATAAGCCTTACAAGAAAAATGGCCTCATTCCTTAAAAAGACACAGCTTTTACAGCATTTCAGGGGCCTTCATGTACCTGCACTTAAAGTCCAGTCATACTTTATGAAGTGCTTTCAATCAGGCACTGTTTTCTGTTTCTCTAATAAAGATCCAAGGCTCAGGCTGGGGATTTAGCTCAGTGGTTTCGCTGCCTGCTGCGCAAGCACAAGGCCCTGAGTTCGATCCCCGTTACCAAAAAAAAAAACTGCAAAAGGTCCAAGGCTCTCATTTATTAGTTCTCTTCTGTATCCCACTTCTGTTGCTGAATTGTCTTCTACAAATGATTATAAAACTCTAAATTTAAAAAATTGCAATAAGAATAGATGACATTAGTATACTGGTCTCAGAATTTTCACCTTTGGCATGGTCTGCCAGGCCAGCTGAAAGCACAGAAGTATCTTTTTGTTTAGTCTAGTGATAAAAACATTACTTTGCCATATAAGATGCAAGATAATTTTCAGAGCAGCAAGAAAAGCAACTGCTAGGCATTAGACAAAACTTGTGCTGGCCTTGTTTTGTTGCCTTATTATAAATGGCCATTCTCTTGGTTCTACAGTACACCATAGCCTGCATAAAACATTGCATTCTACTGAAAATGATTTTCTGGTAAGTTTCTAAAGACAAGGCATTGTGTAAAGTCCTGAGAGATTACAGGATCAGCTGCCATGGTTTCAGCATATAGTATATGCTTAGCTCTTTGCTACAAGGATATTATGTATACCTGACCACCAGATAATATTTAAAATAACATGCATTTATCACGTGCTTACTTGTTTGTGATATGGTGTTGTAAATAACTTGCACAGGCTAATTAACTTAAATTCATTCCTCACAATTTAATTATGAGTCATTTCTCTGTTGTCATCCCTCCTTTCTTTATAAGTAAGACAACTTAGACATGAATGGGTAAAGTAAGGACCCCAAGAATTAAACCTAGGTATCTTGATTCCAGGGTATATACTCACATATTACATTTATCTAACAGGTGGAGAATCTTAGATTCCCAAAGATTAATTTTCCAAACATCTTATGGAAGTTGATAACAGAGTCCAGATTCAGGTTGAGTTTTGTCTGATTCTAAAGCTTCTGCACTTGGCCACTGAGCTGTACCCCTTTCATTACTGACTCCTGCTTCCAAGGAATTTCCAGGAGACGGTGTGGGAATAAAACCTATTATAATCCCAGATAGACTGTGATAAGGGAGAAACAAAGGCATGAGATGTTGGCTATAGAGGTACAGAGCAAGTAGTGATTGAATATAAGTATGGCATCAGAAAGCACATTTCCAAGAAAATGACATCTGGATGAAGTCTTGAGGGACAAGCAAGATATTGGTTGGTTTAGAAGGTACAGATGAGACAACTCAGGCAAAGGGAGCAAGAAAACAATATGAAAAATAAAGTCCTAGATCTTATTTTCCAAGGTGATGATTTAATACTCATTTACATTTCCCTCTTATTGCTTATAATCCTGTTCTAAAATAAATTAAAGTTTTAAAGCTCCTCTTGCAATATTTTACAATTATTCCATGCATGTTAGGACATTCTTTTAAATTTGAAGTCAACAGGCTTTAAATATTGTTTTATTGCTAGTAAATTATATTTAGATATTGTGAAAAAATGAGTCTTTCTGGCTTTTGGGCCTTGCTACATGAAACTAGAGGAGGCTAGGTTCCCTCTGAGCTGGACAGAGAAGACTCTGCAGCCATGCTGTGCCTTTGACAAGTACCTACTTGTGTAGAATTTGTGCATGTAGGCATCTTCCCAGTGAGTCTTTCTTTGAGCTATCTCAGTTTTGACAACAGCAGATCTCTAGCAATACAACTGGGGTGATAATTTTCAGAACAAATCATTCACCAAAAGCACAGTAACAAAAATAAAGAGGACTAGAAGAAATAGATTTGTATTTTAGGCTGAAGTTGAGCCTGAGTGAAGCATTTAGGAAGAGTTGGGATTGTGAAGTTCACTTGATAGCATTTGAATCTTATCTTCCTTGCAGCCTAGACATGTGGTCTTAGAAAAATTGCACAGTGTCTCTGGTTTCTTGTTTCCTCATGTGTCAACTGGAAAAGATATGAGTATCCAACTTAGAAGATTCTTGTGAGGGTTAAATGTGTCAATGTACATAAAGCACCTAAAATGATGTGCGACATACTACATGATTGATTATTATTATTATAAATGTTTGCTAGGGTGAATTATTTTATCATACTCAGTACTTCCTTGAGCCTGAACTTTTTGTGCATTATGGTGTTATCACTTATTGTGCTTTTTCTACAAGGCAGCTATGAGGCTGTGTATACTTTTTAATGTTTTCTCCCGGATCCTACAATGGTCCCCACAGGTGCTTCTTGACATACATGGTTCACAAACAAGTTCAGCCCTTTTTTTTATAAGAGTTTGCTGCTAGAATGCAGCAGAATATGGATTTTGACCCCAAAGGCCAGGTTCTTTGTGGTGGATTATTAAAAGCACAGGAGTGGAAAAGGGAAGAGCAATAAAAAGTTATCTAAGACCTGTAAAATTGTTTTTGTATTGCTGAAATAATTAGAGGTTTCAATGAAAGAAGAGAAAATGAACCAATTAGGGCATCCTAACAGGTCATGTGGTAGTAGTTTCTGGTAACTCAAGATTTAATATGTTCTTCAGTTGGAGTGTAGCTTTTTCATACTGACACTGGTGTGCAGTGTAGTTTGGCACACTTTGAAGATATTAAAACATTATGACATCAGTCAACCAATGAGAAGTACATGAGAAATCAAACTTTTTTCTCCCACTTCTTATGACTGTTTCACTTAACTGAATTGTGTTTCAATAAAATGTATGTATTCATGTCATGTTTCTTTCTAAGTAATAGATTGTATGAGCATTTGACTAAGGAATGTCTTTGACCAGGTTTAACTCTGCAGGCTTAAATTGATTTTTCCACATAGGCTAAACAAATTCTTCAAAATGTTTTTCTCATTTTTTTTTCAGTCTTCCCTTTTTTTAAATTTGTTTTTCCTTGATGATCAATATACCCCACCTGGTATATTTTTCTGTCTGCATGATTTACCTAATTACTTTCTTTTTTTCATTGTCCACTTACTGGGAATGCTGGTCACTGGAATGGGGCCTACTTTTGCAGCATCTGTTTCTCCTTACAGATAATTGAGGAATTGGGCTAACTAGGGACTTTGTTCATTAGGGGGTTTTGCTTTGCGTAAAATCTAAAGCCACCAAAGTTGTGAGGGAGCCACATCCCCTGCTGCATTTGCCTATATAACGGAAATTTGCCAGCCTACCTTCTTGTCAAGCCAATGGCTCCAAATGTATTCTAGCCCACCTGGGAACCATGCCATTGTGAAGAAAGGAGACCTAGTAGAATAGAAGGAAAATTTTTTTTTAAAAATCCATTTACAGTTCCATTAAACAAAAATCTTTCCCCAAATGCTTCTTATTGGAGCTCTGCTCTTTTGCAACTGAAAACAGGCTATCAGCCCTGTTTTTCAGTGGAAGCAACTGAGACCCAGGCAGGTTAAGGGACTTGCCACAGTCACATACATGGCATGGGAAACCCTAAAACTTGGCGGGCGTACTTATCATTTTCTCCCCTAATCTCTCCACCAAAGGCAAGGAGGTTCTTCTGGGAAGGTGGCAGAAGTCAGTTTGAACAATCAAGGTATTTCTAGGTCAAACTTTATTCAAATAAATATCCTCTTATCCTAAGCAATTTCAAATCCAAGTGTTTTAAAATGATATTTATGGGTCTTTGTTCCCCAAATTTGTAACTCTTGTCTGGCTTCACTTCTCTGGCTGTGAGATATCTGTACTTCCTTGTCAAGGAGGTATTTTAAACCTAAGATAGCTAAACCTTGACTATTTGATCTCTGTTTTTGTTCTGTAAAATATTTTATTCCCCTATGACCCCCATCTCTGTAAAATATACTACCACGCACTCAGCTACTCAAGCACTCAAACTACAACTCCATCTTGATTCTTTTTCTCCAAGCTTGCATCAAATCTATCATCGCATTCTGTGCATTCTGTGTTGAAAATATAGTCTGAATGTGATCACCCTTCTCTATCACAACTATCACCACCACCGGTCCTCTCATTCCGGGTACAGCGAGTTCTCACCTTGACCACTCAGGAGGGTTCCAAGTGGATTCTTGTCCCTGCACAGTCCCTTCCGGACAGAACAGATAGAAAAATACCTTAAAAATAGAAATATGATTTCTTCATCCCTACCCCAGTTAAAATCCCCCAATGGCTCCCATTCTCTTAGTATAAAATCAGAACATCTTCCCACATTCTACGTAAGCCTTAAGGAAGTAGGCCATTCATACCTTACCTAGTGCTCTCTTGGTACACACTGCATCATCTTCCTTGGTCTTTCTGCTTCTCAGACAGGCCAAACATTTGTTCCTCCTCTCAGCTGGTTCCTTGGTGTGTTTCAGCCACAGTTCAAATGCCCATTAATTAAGAAGCTTTTCTTGATCCATCATCCTCCAGCATTCTTAATTTTATCACAGTGTTTAGAACTCTCACCAGTTTTTTAAAACTTGTTCTTCCAGTATAAAATAAAGACCATAAAAGAAATAACTTGATTTTGGGGTTACTACTGTGAAACTGTCACATAGAATCATGCCAAGCACATTTTAAACATTCAATAATTAAACAGGAGCTGAATGCATGCATAGATTCTATTGCTAAATCTCCACATATTTTTCAAAATATAAATTGATATCTTTAAAAATGCTCTTGAATTGTTGTACATTTATAGCTGGCACATTGTTTCTAAAAAAATGATTCATTTTAAAATTCCTGGTGAATACTCATACTTAACCATTAATATTTCATTGTTCACAGAATGATATACAGGAGGATTAGAGTCTTAATGACCTTATGGTTCTTTCAGAGAGAACTGACTAGAAGAATCAGTTGCAGGTTGAGCCAAACAAGTTGGTTCTATAACTAAACTGCATTTGACATGCAGTACAGACTTACTTGTGTCAAATTTGAGGCCCCGAATTCTTCACAATGTAACTTTGATAACTCTACTATGGCAGCATGAGGAATCTTGCAATCCTTGTGTTGAGGTTTTCTTAAGAATAGACATATACAGATAGCAGCAAGAAGAACAACAGGTAGCCGAAATGATAGAAATGGGCTCTCCAGAAGCTTTGAACTTGCATTTCAGCCTAAGCATGCAACGCCAAGGGACGCAGTGTGACAGAGTAGGAGTAAGGGCATGTGGCTCTTGACTCAGCTGCTGGCTACCTGTGCAACCCTAAAAAATTCCTCTTGGTTGTGTTGTTTGGCAGATTAAATGAGACGCTCTGTCTAAAGTACTACGAGTGCTGCTGGGGGTCTAAGTGACCACTTGATGATATTATTGTAATTATTATTTTGTCTTAATCCCTTTCCTTTAATAACACCCTGATTCCTTACCTGTTAGGGATAATTGCTATTTTACAGCATGGATCAGCTAAATATTTGAAAGTGAGAAGTACATTATTTCATATATTATTGAGAATGTAATAAATCTTCTTTCCCACTTCTTTTATTTAACTGGGTCTTTACAAATGCTCAGGGAAAACAAATATAATTATCATACTCACCTACAGATAAGGACATTGAAATGCCATAAAAAATCCCAAATTATACAGTCAGGATTGGAATCTACAACTTTCAACTTCTGGCTATTTACAATGCAAGGCAAGTAATGACTGCCAAGGAGATACTAAACAGAAGGTACCTCCTGTTCTTACCATACCTAACCTACCCTTTGTTCTGGAAGAGGCTAAAAGGCTCTGAAACCTTCTGAATTTACCCTGCTATTCTGCTGAATTGTAGGTTTGAGCTGTTCTCCTTGGAGATCGTGAACATTCTGAGAAACATGCTTTTTGTGTCCTCCAAACTTTGATTATCTTAGAACAAATCTTTCTCACTTCTAAGTCATCTCAGCTGCATTGTTTCTGCAGATTGTTGAATTAGTATTCTTTGGTCTAAATAACTAGGCTTTGTACCTCCTAACTAGTCCACATTCTTTCTCACATTCAGACTCTTCTTCCTGTGTCTTATATCCTGGCTCCACTAATCATTACTAGCTTTAGCTTATCAGTCCAAAGCCTGTTGTATTTCCTCTGAGTCAACATCTTATGACAGAGGAATTGATACCATCAAGACTTCATTATTCAACACAAGTATTGAGATCATCCTTTGTCTACAGGGACTCTACACAAAATTATATGCATGGATGAAGACTCATGCCACTTCGAAAAGGAAGCTGTCTTCTTCAATCTCTTCAAAACTTGTCCTCCTCCAAAGAATGATGCAGATGCTGACAATTAAATAAGCAGCTAATTGTCACCCTAGAATTATCAATTGTTTTCTGTTCCTTTCTTCCCCCTTATTTCCTAATCTGTTTATATATCTTTGATTCTGTATATTTTTATTTTACTTGTAAAATATTTGACATTAGAGTGACAGCAATTTCATTAAAAACTATTAACTTCCCCACATAACTATTATTTCCAATACATTTATAAGAAAAAAATACTAAAATAAGAATTTTTTTCTTGATTTAAGCACTACCCCTTTAAAAATCAAGCTGTAAACACAACATACGCAGGGCTATCCTTCTAAAACATATGTGACAATTGCCTGATTTAGGCTTTGGTGAAGCCCAAACCCATTGGTTGGTCTGTTATATAAGAAATTATCCCAATTTGCAGTGGCTTCTCATGCAGTTTGCTTCTACCTGCCCAGGAAGTGGATCCTGGATCCCTCAGGAGATTGCTGACCTCTCACAGTAATGTCTCAGGTCCCTGTTTCCTTCATTCTTCCTCAGATACCCAAGTTCTTCCTAGACATCATTGCATGTCATCAGTTAGAGTCTAGCCATCTTGAGCACACTAGCTTAGCCATCCACCTTTGGGGACAGAGTGTCTTGCTACCCTTCTGTAAGTGTTCTTCATCAACCATGCTGGCCTCACCCTTTGGTTCACAGGAAAGCAGCCCTCTGAATTAATTACAGACACTGCTGAATCCACTAAGGAATCTTAAGCTTGTTCTGAATGGGGAGCCCATTGGCACCCATATCAATGGTTGCTGTTCTAGAAAAATGTTGTCATCTAAGTCCCTGGAGAAGGGGGCAGTAAGGCTTAGGCAAGATTGTTCCCTGTGTTTCTTCTTTCTCTCCTTCCATCCTAGTTCTAATACTACACATTTCCATTGAGTGACTTACAATTTTTCCTTTAATATTCAGGGAGACCTGCTTTCTTCTTGGAATAACATTTTCCTCCTTTCCAAAGCAGCACATATGTTCCTGCTGAAAAGAAGAGCAGAGAGCTGTGAGCACTTGCTGTCTCCAAAGTAGAACAGAGCTTTGGAACACAAGAAAGAAAGAGCCAAGTCAGTGTGTGGCATCCAGTGAGGCCAGGCCAGTTAGGAGTTGATGGCACATAGTGTGGGATATCACCATCAGAGAGATGCGGGAACTGACTCATTTTTAATTCAGTTGACTGAGGATGGAATCTGGGTCACCTAGGTAATAGTGAGGAAAATAAGACAAAATAGGATTATCTAAGGATTGACATAAGAGAAGGGGAGGGAGCAGGGGGCAGGCTCCAGCTCTGGAGTCTTCAGGTACCAACAACAGTGATTTGAACAGAATTTGTTCCTTTCACATGCAAATGAGCTGTCTGCCACACAGCTGGCATCTTCACTGTTCCCCAGCACAGACAATAGGAGAGAAGAGACTTCTGAGAGTGCCATTGTTCCACACAGAGGTTGCATTTTTTTCTCTCCTTTCAGATTGTTCAATAATACTTAAATTGAGAACTGGTACTGGGTGTGAAGTTTATTTTAGCATCAATAATGTTCCCAACTAAAGAAGTAAATTTCATCTTCTCAGCCATTTTATGTTTCTTTTAAAGACTGACATGTTTCTGTTTAACACACACACTGTCACACACAAGATGTAATGACACATTTTTATATTGTTCTGTTATGGGAAAACGTAACAAATTTTATTTCGGGGCTTATTTCCCAACAATCTGAATCTAGTCTTTTGAATCAAGGAAAACACTTTAATTTATAAGTGAGTCGGTTGTAACAAAATTTAGGAACAGCAGAGCTTAAATCTCAATGTAGCAAGAATTCTGAAGCAATATTAATGTAACACAATCTTTAAGTTCCCTCATGTAAATTATTGCTATATTCCTTCAGAATTCATCTGTTTCCTCTCTATGGTATTAGCCTCATCCTTTCCCCAAGTTTTATTTGGATTTTATTATTAGAGTGTTGAGAGTCTTAAAATTCTCATTACAAAGCTAAATCACCACTGAAAAGACAGAGGACCAGAGTGAGCAGAATAATGTTTTTGAACATAATTAATTCAGGTTCCTAAATACTGAGCTATTGGTAAAATGAAGAGACATTCTTCCCTCTTGGAGATATGTGCTTTAATCTATAAACCTTGCCTGATTGATAAGTAAAAAGTGTGTAAGTGGAATTGATGGAAATACATTGTTGCTCTGGATATGAGAAAACACAAACAAAGGGCTGAAGCACAGTGCTGACTGTACATGGTAAATATTCAGTGAATTAAACACACCCCTACTTTCCTTGTATATCTCACATACTGTTTTAAATGAGAACCTACCCAAAATATGTACAATGTTAACATTTTATGGTTGTAACGTGGGATCAAAAGTATCTAGCTTTATTTTCATCTGCCTAAGGGATTCTTGCATTGGGGTGGCTTTAGTTGTCCATTCACTCATTCAGTTTGTGTTTGTGTGTGTTTGTAGATTCCTGGGGTTGATTTTTTATTTTTCAATATGAAACGTGGAATTACAGTTTCCTTCCAGAAACCTAAAATTCATATTGTCACAAATTAAGCAAATGTTATCCATCTTTTGAACTGGGAAAATAAATTTTTATTAACTCACTGCCTAAAAAGACAAAAGAATATAAAACATTTGAAACTTTCTAATCTTTTTTCACATCAAATTTTATACATTTATTTTTATTTTTCCAATAAATTTTGCTTATCTTGGTAGTTACGCATGGTCACATATTTATCAGAAAAGCGTGTTAATTAAAATCTCCTACACTACAGTTAAGGAGAAAATAACACATTTTTATTATATTTCTACAAAGATTTTAGAAATAGTTAACTGAGGGTAGAAGCTATTATTTGCTAAACATAATATATCTTTGAACCCTGGAGTCCCAGGTCTTATAAATATGTGAGTGGTGACTCCAATGACCTTGTCTTTCAGAGTGATGAGAGAAACATATGTTAGAGAGCAAATTTGATATATTAGAGAAGAGAATCAAAAGGCATTATAGTGAATGAGAAAAATTATAAAAAACAAGCTTGCATAATTGAAAATGAGAGAAGGCCTGAGAGAGGCAAGAAGAGATGATAAGATGTTACATTGGATGAATTACAAACTCTTAGTGATCACAAAGACTACAGAATGAACTTGGAAAGATGTATATTAACAGTCATAAATCAGTCCAGTGTGATGCAGTCACAGTTGTCTGAGATGTAACTGTAAGTAAATGGTCAAAAGTGAATAGAGTATCCTACTACTTGTATAATTCTCATTGTGAGGATATTAGTATGACTTAAAAGTATTGCACATTGTATCACTTTACTGCACGCAGTTGAATTATCATGGGATATAGTGTGCTGGGAAGTAGGCAGTATTGTCTTCTAACCTGCCTAGAGGATATGCACTGTAGAGGCTGATGTTCTTGGCTTTACAAAGTTGCTGTCTTTTTAACATTCCTAAGGGTAAGGCAGAGATGCAGAAAGGCAGAGGAAACTGAAAATAGGAAAGCATATTGTACTACCAAAGTAATTAGGGAAAGGGACTATTAGACTATTAAGTGTTCCATATATCTCTTAATGTATGATGTAAATTGATTTAATCTAAATGTAATCACTGGTGTAGAATGGTTACAGTGAAACCTTATAATGGAGCTCAATAATTTATTGGACTGGAAGCATAATGTAAATTGCTCTATCAGTTGACTAGTGGAATCTAATTTTCTGGAGTACAAAGAGAAAGAATATATATGTGACATCTTTGAGAAACTTGACCAAGCATTAAAAATTTGAGGAGTGAATAAAAAATTGCACTCTACACTGCAGAATTCTTCCTGAGATCCTCAAGGAAGGGCCTAGTTCCCTTAACAGGGGTAGTAACATATGAACTGGGTGATGAAGGGAGGCTGAAACTGAATTTTTTCCCCCCTAAAGCTTTGTGTGTGTGAGGCCACACTTCTGTGCTAGGATGCAGCCTGGCCTCCATACCATGGCTTTTCTTGCCCCTAATGGGGCTGGATTTACCTTTTCCATTTTCCTCAAGATGAGTCCATGCAGGGAGGATGCCAGGGATATGCAGTCATCGGGGTTAACTGTATGCAGTCTGTGCTATGTTAGCTGGAACATTTATCTTTACTTTTATTGTTAGAGGTTTTATTAACTTTCACAATCCCTCTTTGATGAAGGGACTGTGCAGAGTAGCAGAGCAAGTTCATGACCCCTGGGCCACCTCAGTTTTTAATTTAATACTACTATGAACCAAAATCTTCTGACTAAAGGCATGTTTACCACCATTCAGCCCCTTCTTAGAGAGTGAGTTGACCATTTACTATAGCACATCTACTAGGAGACAGAAAATAAAGCCTTCTGCTGTTGTTGGCTTCTTATTTGGTCAGAGGTGAAATGAAAATGCATAAGAATGCGCACCTTGTTTCACAGAATGAGATACATTAATATGCCTCAGGCTTTTGAAGTTAACTCACAGCCCAATAATGGTTTCTTTTTTCATTAAGTTTAGTGATACATTTTAAAGAAGGGAAAAGAAAAAATATGAGAAAAGGAAAAAATGGGTTTTTAAGTATGTATTTAAGTATATAGAAATAAAAGGGTACAAAAAATCAGTTATACAGTTAATAAATGCTTTTGTTGAAAAAGAATATCTTTATATAAAATTGGGATCAACCTGAAATATTTTGAGCATATTTTTAGCATAATGACGTGAGATAGATAAATCCATTTTTATGTTAATGATAACTATTAAGGCTAATAATAATAATATTGATAATGTTAACATAAAAGGGCTCTTATATGGCTAATACTCTTTCTGAAATACCTTGTATAGTCTTTATAACAAATATACAGTGTCAGTGTCCATTCTTTTACCTCCATTTTACATATAAGAAAATAGAGGCTCAAAGAGATAGAATGATTGGTGCAAAATCACATAGAGCTTTAGGCCTGATCTAGGTGCCAAATACAGTTTTATCTTAAGTAGGAAAACATTTATTTATCTTCTATATGCTATACTGTGTGGTTTCTCCTCTAATTTTAAATTTCATTTGGCTAATTTTGAGTAGGAAATTGGATTAAATTTTGTTAGATGACACTAAACCTGGATGGCGAGAACTGAAATAAATGGGAATGAAGAAGAAAAATGACCCTACTCTACAGAAAGAGGAGCTCTGAGAGTATAAGAGATAGATGTTTGGTACTACCATGTACTCAACCTTCCCAGGGCTCAGGCTACTGTCTCACCTACAGCCTGGCCTTCACATACTTGTTTATGCACTGCACGTCCAATGCAGGACTTAGAACTCCTTGCATTGTGGCAGTGCTGCTGTACTCAAAAGCACCTTAAGGAACAGTTGCATTCTCTTTCGACTTGATTATTGCTTGCCTCAGCTCTTTGAGAGAAGTCAAGAGACAATTTTAAGCTTCTAGCCATGGTTGTCCAGAATGATGCAAAGACTCTATGAACTTGAGAGAATAACATGATTTAGAAATTATGATGGAATGAAACAAAACTTTACACTTTCTTAAAAAAAATACACACAACAACAGCACAAGGCATGGTGGTTCATGGCTAAAATCCCTGTACTCTAGGAAGCCTAGTCAGGACGATTTCAAGTTCAACTTCTGCCTAAGCAACTTAGACCTTTTCTCAAAATAAAACTAAAAATTGCTAGGGCTGTAGCTCTATGGAAAGGCCTTGAGTTCAATCTCTGGTATTACATTAACAACAACAACAACGACAACAACAACAATAATAATAATACAAAACAATGATATTTTAAGGTAGATGGAATATTTGACTCAGGAAGAACCTTAAAGATTATTACTTTTTAGATTTTGGACCCTCAACTTATTAGAATTATCAAATCAGAAAACAATCCATTCTCTTCCTAAGGTCCACTAATAGCTATAAGCATCTATTGTTTATAAAACAAAAGTGGACAATTTGTACTCCTCAGGGCACATCTAGCAAGTGATGAAGTTTTGTTTTGGCCTTCTAGTGTTAGCCACACAGTGAGCTTTGGACAAATGCTTGAATCGGGTCACGTTGGACCTTCATTTCGTCAGGCAATGAATATGCATAGAGGTCCCTAAATAAAACAAACTCAGCTTTTGCATGGCTTTGTGGCTGACCTTCTCCCTAGATATTAAAGCTTCATTCATTCTTACCATTCCACTTGTTTTTTTGTTTTTTTTTTTTGTACTGGAGATCGAACTCAGGACCTTGCACTTGCCAGGCAGGCCTGGTGCCACTGAGCTACAAGCCCAGCCCACCATTCCACTTCTACTAAAGATTTCCTTCTGCCAGAGTGACATGATCCTGGGCCCTGCATAAAAGTCTCATCTAGGTCACTTGTAGAGTTCTAGCTCAACATCATTAGAAAAAGAAAGTGAACATGCACTCATGTTTCTAGTTACTGTAACAAAAGTAAATGGGAAAATAATCATCCCCTGCTCTTTTTATCTAAAAAATTTCAAATTATAGGATTTTTAATTGCTCATTCATTCTCTATCGTCATTTTTCCCTTTTCAGTAAAAAGTAGTCAATCAGTGAATCCAAGTACATTTGAATCCCAACCTATCAACATTGATTATTAATACTATTCTGGATTTGGGGGAATAAGTTTTAAATAGCTCAATTCAAAACAAAGCCAGTAAAAAGGCAGAAATAAAAGTAGAAAATCTACCAATGAATGAATAATTGCAGAGCAGCATTTGTCACTATAGCTCTGACCCAGATCATTGAATCTTAAAAATCAAACCTAAATAAAGCAGACACAAAATTTCAAAACATTGCCTTCTTTTAGTTTTCTAAGTCGAGGGAGGCCTTTTATACAAGGCACTCCAGGAGCAGTTTTATTTGGGTAATGTACAGTGATGAGGAGGGCTGAAAGATTGATACAAAATTTCACTTTTGAAAATAGATTTTGAGGTTTCATTGTTGGCACTAAATAATTCCTATGTAGATTAAATTTTATAGTGTTCAAATGAGTAATATCCCCATGGAGCCATCCACCCAGTCACTATTTATCACCCCTCCGTGGAGACAGTTTCAGTATGCATAGATCCAGGACATGCCTAGGTTTCACCTTATGAAAGCCAATGACTCATGCACTGGTTTGGCATTAGACCTGGCACCAGCATTTAAGGCGCTGTCTGAGAATGACTGAATCAATAAAAGCCATTTTACATAAATAACATGCATCAAATATTGGTAAAAACTAGTACAATGATAGCAGTAAACATCTTTGCATAGAAAATCCCATTCATAAAGGGACTAATTTCCCCCTTCCCTCCACCCTGACAGGTGAGTTGAAAAATTGAGGGTCTGAGAATCTGTTACTTAGTACAACAGATCAAGGAAGTGGAGGATCTGGGCCTACGCCTGAGGATTTCTGCCTGATCTCAGGCTCCCTCCAAGACATCTTGCTGCCTAAACCCTAAGGAAAACTAAGTGCCCTGCACCGTTAGGAAGAAAAGAGATAAGTGCAGTTCCCAATATAACTATTACTGTTGCTGTTTTCTATGCCGGCTTTTAGATGTAAAACGTAAGGAGATGCAAAGTGCCATTATTATTGTTTTTCCTTGCTCAGTGGTGGAGGACCTGCAGTTGGGGCTGCACAGTCTCAGTTGAATAGAGATTTTCTCTGTCCTCATGGGAGTGAGCCTGAGCATTTCTCTGATGAAATGGAGAACAGCTGCTCGCTTCTGGGAACTAACCACAGCCCACAGTCAAGGCTGATAAGAACTCTGAGAAGAAGGGACTTCTGAGCACAGGTGTCATGAGCTCATGAGACAGAGGTGAAGTTATCACCAGAAAGGGCAATGTGCACATGTTTGAAACACAGTGGTACCAGCTTTAAAATCCAAGGACAGGTATTTGTCAGCATCAGAAAATGCTCACTGTGAGCAGAAAATTAAGAAGAGAGATAAAATTAAAGACTTTCGTAAAGCAAGTATAGGAAGTGACCACCAAAAAACAGTAATGTCTAAATCTAGCCTTGGCCTTCCCTCCAGGGCTATGTCTCTGTCATTGAAACCTCCCATTAGTATTTTTTAAAAAGCGTAGATTTGTTAGCTTGAGTAAACAGAACCACAGTAGCGGGTCTGCCAACAGGAGGTTCTTTTGAGCAGAGGAGCAGTCAGTAAGCCAAGGAAAGAAGCAGACCTCGTGGGGCCTGAAGTGAGCAGGCTACCAGAGAAGTTGAATCATGTAAATACGAGCACTTCATGTTTCCAAGCTAGATCTTAATATGCAAAACCAAAATAATATTTCAATGCATAATTTTAAGGAACAAAGAAAGGATGAGCAGAGTTCTTCAAAAACAGTGAGGGTTAAATAAACTGTGACTATTAATTTTTCTACACATGGTCCTACACTCTCCTGTACTACTTGAGGCACATGGCTTAAATAAAGTAAACTTATGACAAAATGCCAGATAGAGCAGGGAATCCCAAAGTCTGGCAAGAAGAACTCAAGAAGTTAAATAATTGTCTGTGTTGTTTAGCTGTTAGGTCTGGACTAAAACCAGGCCTGTTTCATTACAAAGCTCTTATTTAAAAAAAACAAAACAAAACAAAAAAAACAAAAAAAAACCCCTCATTCTGCTCTGTAAATGACATGATCTCTAAGTGATTGAAAGATGATAATTACATCTGTAATTTTCTTTACTTTAAAGATTTAGGTGTAAGCCCTGTTACCTTTGTCCCAGTGGTTGGCGATCCTGTGCACCACATCAGTGCCAGTATATAATGTAAATACACCACCTTGATCACCTTCTGGTTCTCCCCAAGGTTCTTCCCAGAGGTTTGGATAGAGATCCTGTGGAATCCTGCATGCTAGCCCTGGAGAGCCAGGACCCAGGGCTGCTTCTCACTTCCCCAGTCCATAGTTCCAGTCTGTTTTCTATACCTGAAAGCAGGCCTAGAAAACAGCAACAATAGTAGTTATACTGGGGACCCTATTTGTCTGTTCTTTCTAATGCTCCAGAGTGTTTATTCTTCCATAGGGGTTAGGTAAGCCACCAGCTATGCTGGACTTGATCCACATCTGAAGAGGGTGTGGTGCATCATGCTGTTCCCTGACTTCAAGGAGAGAAGCTGCTAGCTTAAAAGGAGGGTTCAGAATAAATACATTACAGATGCACCCATCTGGGGAAACTGGTGCTCTATGTATAGCCTCTTGGTCATTTTCACAAACATATATTCATTGTAAAAAGGAGAGAATCAAAGGGCAGGGCACATGGTAATGAAAGAAGATATTGGACTTGGTAAAAAGGAATCTTTTTCTGGATTTTTCTTTCCCAAAAAATAATATGGGAGGGGAGAAAATATTCAAGTAAATATGGTATGGAGGCTGAGCGTCTGTAACTTGAGCCTGGAGTCTAGGGTAAAGTTCCTAACACGTGTGGCCCCCAGGCAAGAATTAAGTCACCCTGCTCCAGATTGCTCTCTCCCTGGCTGGGCATGAATTCCAGATAGAAAGCTTTGTTAACCCCTCCTGACACCCCTCTGTTGTTTGTGTGCTGCAGTGGTAGAATGCCCACTCTCTTCTTTGGGCGTGTATCTGACTGGAGGAATCCAGTTCTGGTGAGGAGGTAGGGAAGGTCCCAGTGTGCATTCAAACATTTGAACTAATGCAGCCAGTGCCAGGAAGGGACATCCTGCTTCGCTGGGTATGGATATAGCTCAAATCACCGTACTTCATCAGGGAGTGTGAATTGAAGTTGAGGAATTAGTGACCGCTTAAAATCGCTAAAGTCCCTGAGCAGTATGTGCATAGGCACACATGAGAGCTGGGATCTCAGAGCAGTCAGAACTTGCTTGAGCGGCAAATGTGGTCAGTGGAAATGAACTCTCAGTGCAGCCCACGACACGTGACTTCCTATTTCTGTAAGGTACTTCCAGAGGACTTCCTCTGTAAACCCAGCCTGGGTCCCAGGAGATTTCCTTCAGCGCCGTCTGTGGCTGAGTTTACTTTCAGCCTGGGACAGAAGTTTTTCCCGGAGATATGGTGTTAGTTTCTTTTCTTTCTCTTTTCTTTGCCTTTGGCAGCATGCAAGGATCTTGTGGCTCCTGTTTGTGATCGGAAACTGAATACCCTGGTGCAGATCTCAGTAATCCATCCCACAGAGCAGAGCCTGACAAGATATTCCAGCACTGAAATTGTAGAGGTGAGCGTGCTGCGTGCCTGCTTTCTGTCTCTCCCTCTCTCATCCCCCTGCACTCACTCCCTCTCTCTCTTTCCCTCTGTCTATCTCCCCCACCCTCCCAGCAAACAGCTGAAATGAGTTCTTTCAAAGTCTGTAGCTATGCTGTGATTGTCATCTGTCATTTAGTAACACATAACAGAGGTTATTAAACATAAGCATGCATTGGTCACTTACCAGAACAAACACATGGATGAAGTACTCGTCTTTTTCATTGGAAGACCTTATTTTCCTTCCACACGTAGTAATTCCCACTCTGAATTCCCAAATAAGGAATAGAATAAAGAGAGAGACAAAAATCATACGGATTTTAAATGAAATGTTGTGAACACCTATGTTAGGGAAAAGGTGTAGTCATAGGAGTTTTAAACGTGTTATAAATTTTGCTCCTTTTCTTTTTTCCTTTGTTCTTCAGTCTAAATGTGGGAAACCTTACATTGTTTCCTGTGTGTATGTGTCTTTCAAAGTTCAGAGTTTTTCAAAGAAAGTTAGGTTATTAATTTGAGAAACTGTAATGTTTCCAGGCAAAAGGTGTATATATTACTCATCTGATGAGAGATTTCCTATTTACATTTATTGTTACTAATGTAGCATTCAGAATGTGTCAGGAGGAATCTCGTTATTGTGTTGGATCAGATTCAAAAGGGGAAGTATTTCCCTTTGGATAATTTTGTTATGATCACACATTTCACAACCTTAGTGAAAGACACTTAGTTGAACATCTGGGACTGGAGAAAGTGTACCCTAAATTCCTTCAGATTGACTTGTTTTATTTTTAGACTTTGAGCTGCATCTGTTTGGAATGAAGAGTTTCTTCCTAAGAATCTAAGCAGCCTGCCCCAGACCTGGCTGGCCCAGCGATGCCTGCCTGCTTTGATGCAGTTAGTGGAATCAATGATTCAGACTGAACTTGAGTCATTTCTATAATGGGAATGACCCAGATATTCATGTAGCCCTGAATCTGCTCTTTGGAAACTATAGATTTCTATGGATAATTAATGCTGTAGATGAATTAACAGAAATAATCTTATTCATATAAAGACTACTTGACTAAAATTGTTAATTTTATATGTTCCAAGTAAATTGTTTATGAAATATTGCCAAAACTTCAAAATAGTTTATTTATTTCTGAGTTTTCCATCACTTCCCCCTCAATACTTTTATTATGTTGAAACATCTATCATATGTTAAGCATAAAAAATGATATATGCTGCCCCATTTCAAAATTTTGTATTTGAATGTGTATTTTTTGTTGACTGTTTTATTCAGGACCTATCCCCAAGGGTCTAATACAATGTCAAGCAAATGTATTTGTTGAATACAAGAATGAATGAGTGAATCAATGAATGAACATTTGAATGAATAACTTGAGGTTTTAGAAATTTCCATAGACATGGTCTAAAGAACTCGAGCAAATATTCCCACGATAGGCAGTTTAATATTTTGTATAGACATTGAATATAAATTTTATAAAATTTAATTTTAAACACCAGTTCTCTAAAAGTAAATTCTGAGGCGTTGAAATATCCTGTGTACTGCATCCTGAGCTAGTCATTTCATAGTCCCAAATGCACCATATTTAGAGTTCTCTCATTAGTTTTCATGTTGGTCTGTAAAAAAATATCACAGTTGAACATGGAAAACCAAATGGGCCCTCTCAGGGCACGGTTTTCAGTGCAGTCATAGCAAAGAATGTGCAGCAGATTACCAAATGAACATTTTTGAGAAAATATCTTCATTTTAATTATATTGGGCAATATCTTAGATTATTTTCATAAATTACAAGTTAAAGCAATTAAATACCTTGTAAGTGGATTGACAGCTGGGCCTAAAGAAAGCTTCTGCATAGAATGAAAATAAATTGTTTCACAAGATTCATTATCAGCAGATCTGACAGGAATGTAAATCCATCTACTGTCAGAAGCTGTATCAGTTCTGTGAAGCCCTGGTCCTTGTTGCCCACAAGTGAGACTTGGCGATTCAGAGCTCTCTTCCGATAGAACTGTTTTCTAGAAGAACGGAGACCCACTGTCCTCCTGCTCCTATGTCCCTGCATGCTGCCCACTGCAGTTGCTGCCTGCTGGAATCCAAGTTGTCTGCTTGTGCTCTTGCAGGGAACAAGAGACCCGCTGTTCTTGACTGGTGTCATATTCCCATCCGAATACCCCATCTATGAGGAGACCAGCATAAAACTAACTGTCTATGATGTCAAAGATAAGTCTCACGACACGGTAAGTACATGCCCTTCTTTCTGTCTTTGAGAAAGAGAGTTACGCTCTTTCGATGTATTAACACTTCTGATGCAAGTGCCACTTTTCAGAGAACTTATTTGGACTGTTTGTACTTGCCTTATGTTTATAGGTGGCTGAGTATTTTTCAAATTAATTTGACTTATTAATACATTGGCAATTTGTTGGGAGCAACACCTTTCTGAATAGATTTTTCTCTTTTTCAGAAAAACCACTGACTTGATCCATTGGTTTACCTTTTTTGTTGTTGTTTTGTTCCTTTAAGCTAAAAGGGGTACTACTGTGGACAGAAAGTAAATGAGAGAGATTAAATAATATTTCAAAATGTTCTAGATGTAATGATTCTAAAACAGGGGTTTGACAAAATACTCTTACAATTTACTCTTTCACCTACTGTATTGAATCTATCGTTTTCTGGTGTTGTTACTAGAGGAAAACCAATAGAAAACACAATAAGAAGCACTAGGCAGAAGTTTTAATTGGCCTTTTTACCTTAAATGTAAAGTCCCAGGGGTCTTCTGTCACAGATACTTCAGTTTTCCTACCTGATTTGAATTTCCTTCCATCTGAGTCATCTCTCCTGGTTACATTAGGTACCTGGGAATGATTTCTAGAGCTCACACTTACAGTTCCTGGACTGGAGCGAATGCTGTTGGGGTGATGTTGAAAAGAGAGAAGCAGCCTCTTGGTTCATTCTCTCCCATGAGCATCAACTTTAGTGTGTAAGGCAGGGGAGCCATGGAAACCCTCATTACCCTAGACCATTTCTAGAGTAAAGCATGAGGCCGGAAAGCTTTGATGGCAGGTGAGGCATGGGTTCAAGAGGCTTCTGGCAGAAGCTCGGGGATGCTGCTAGGCCTGAAGAACCACAAAGTACCTCCTACTATGGGGGGAAAGGCAACTTTACAGTCTGCCCATACTTAAGCATTTCTGTTTTTCTTGTGATGACTCCTTTTCAGTTTTTATTGCAAAGCATATAACATAGGTAGAAGGAACTTGCATTTAGTCCAATGCTGGGGATATTTAGTAGAAGAAAAGTAATCTATACTGAAGGCATTTTCACTCATCTTAGTCCCAGAAAAGTTCATTTTACTCTACAACTGTAGAATAAATTATCAACTAAATGCACAGTGTATACATGGGATATCAATATTTGAGGGATCTGGTTCATTTATTAATGAGGCAGGTTCTATGGCCAGTCTAGATTTATTTCTCTTACTAGCTTTATATATCTGGGAAAGTTAATTTTTGGTTTTTCCAATTCCTTTTATAATATTTACCTTGTGGGGCTGTTATAAACATCAAATAGATTCTATGTGGTAAAATGTTTGGAAGCCCAACTTCTACTGAGTAAGTAATAAGTATATGTTGTGGCTATTACTGCTATTATTATTCTGACTACTGACTCACAGTTCTTCATAAGTATGAAAATCAAATAAGGAAATAAAATTATTTTCTGCATTTACTAACTTTGTTATTCTTAAGAAGTCTTACATTTGTTGTTTCTATTAAAATTACCTTCTTTGAAAAAGAGGCAAGAATTTTGGTTGACACTGCAATGGAAAAATATTGGCTTGGGAGTTTTGTCTTTTCCTTCCCATTCCTCCTGATTGCTGTGACTGTTAAGTCTATGTGTGGAAAAGTAGCAGTCTTGTAGTGGGACATCTGGACCAGGTTTGATGGATTAAGCACAAGGCCCCACATTTACTGCCTTTCATTGTTTTTGGTACTAGGGATTGAACCCATAGAGTCCTTACTGTGTTGCAACCCCAGCCTTTTTATTTTATTTCTTTTAAAATTGTAATAGAATATTTTGCCAAGCCACTATTTGCCCAGGGTGGGCTGAGACTTGTCTCAGCCTCCCAAAGTTCTGTGATTCAGGTATGTACCACCATGCCCAATGCTTTGTTCTCATCTTCTAATCTTTAAAAAAAAAGAGAGAAATGGATGGAAAGGAAGAAAATTTACAAAGTTGAAGAGTATGGAGAGATCTAGTTAAAATGGAGGTTGATATTGAATCATACAGCTGTACAGAGAAGTAATAAAGCAGAGAATGCTCCAGATGAAGAGAAAGCAGGCAAAAATCATGGGATTTTACGTTTGGCAATGCATATGATTAAACTTAACCTTCCAACCGTCTAGGGTACAGACAGGCCAGAAACATGGACGGAGCAGTGTTAGAAGAACATTATGCTACAGAAATGCAAATGTCGCTTCTAAATGCATTGATTTGTTAAGTATTTAGAAAAATCAGAGTAAGAAATATTAAATACCAAAGGTGTTTTTAATCCCCTTTTATCCCCTTCATTTAAAATATGTGTGCACATTAAAGCTTTAGAGATAAACAAATTGCTTACTCATTAATTATGCTTTGTCTTGACTCCAGTTCTAGAAACTAATTATTTGGGGTCTTTTAAAGACTTTCTTCCTTGATCAGAAGTGTTAATCACATAAAAGTATTAGATGAACTGAAACCCCTGCTGTGAAATAAAATTTTTGAAATTTGAACATACTTAAGAAATACAACCAACTTTCATTTACCAAATGCTGTTAATTAAAGCATAACCTCATCCTTAAAATAGCTAACAATTAGCTCTAGTGAAGGAAGTGTAAATAGAAGCACAGTTCATTAATATTCTAATAGTCGCTATGTACTTGTAGTCTTTCTCCTGGCATCTTGCTTTTTCTCCTGTCTTATGCTTTCTTTTGGGATGGGTGGTAGGGGGAGGAAGCAAGTGCTTTGAAGTACAGCTTAGATAGTAATTGTGAGCACTTAACAACCTAAATACTTTAAGAGCATCAACTTTCTAAGGCATAAAAATGAATTTGGGAATATTTGTATGTTTTGGAAGATTAATGAATCGTATGCATGTACGTATATAAAAGTAATTTAAGTCTTTGGTTCTAGCGAATAAATTATTGATGATATTAGACTGACCCAGAATAGTCAGTTTTGTACTGGTTAAATGCTGTTTAGCTGAATCAGCTTACTTAGTTTTGTGTTTTCCTTAGCTTGTGTTTTCCTATTGAATTTAATATTCCTTGATGATAACAGTCAAATAGACATGGTACTTTGCTATTTCATATTCATTACATGCACACTAGTGTTAGATGTTTTTTAAAAGAAATGGCAACCTTTCCATTGGGTCCTCGATGCAGCTACTACCTTGCTAACTCATTGTTGTATTTTTTTAAACAACTGAGCCTAATATTGAATATCTTTTGACTTCAGCAGAAATGCAATTAATCATCATAATAAATGAGAGGAGTGTAATATTGGTTCAGAATGGCTCCTGCTTCCTTCTCTACATCCACCAGCTTCCCATTCATGCACTATGAATAGATAATGCCTGGAAGGTAGGGGTGGGGTGAAAAGTAGGGATCTTAGTGTCCTCAGGATTTAAATGATGTTTTGTTTATTTTCTACATTGTAAAGAAAGATATGATGTACCTATAACTTGGAAAGATATAATGTACCTATATCTGACTGTATGCCCCATTTAAAATCTCTCCAAAACTGAAACACAATAACAAGTGTTTTCAGAATGTTATTTCAGGTAATCAGCCAGGGAGTCAGGCTGGGAATCAGAGTTCTCCAAATTGTACAGTGGAAACTTCAGAGGAAAGAAAAAATTAGAAGCCACAGAATACACTGAATATCACTATCAAAATTTGTCTCTTTCCCTTTTATCCTATTCAGTTTGGCATTTGGGAAGGTACAAAATGAGGCTGTGTCAACACCACTTATGATGAAAGCCATCAAATTTGCAAACATGATTAGGTCACAATTATTTTTTGCCTATGGTTGAAATTTGAATTCTGCTCTGTTTTGCAGAAGTGTACATTGACCCCATTCTTTTTGCTCTGAGGATAAATAAATGTTCATTCTATCCTCAGCTAATTAGCTTATAGGACAGAATCAGCTTATAGATACTGAACATTTCTCAGGTGAGGATATATATCCTAAGACATTTTTTACTACCAATTACTAGCAACTCCCTCATTAGAACCTTTCTGAAATTTTGACTTTATCAAGATTAGATGTAAATTTATTACATCATGTGTGTTACATGCTCAAGGCAATTTAGTTCTACGACCATTATCTAAACAGAAGTATCCAGTTTCCTTTAAAAATTTTCCATAGAAAATAAAAGCATTTTAATTTGTAGTATAATTTACCTTCACTTGAGTTTCTAAATTGGTTTCTCGAGAATGTGAAGTTTATACTATATTTAAATATAAGTTCTGTTAGCTGACCTTCCTCTTGGTCTAGAAGACACAATGCAGTGGTTAAGGAAAAAGAAATTATCAATTGCTGAGTACAAAGCAAACACTATGGTTAATATATTATCTATGATTTCTTCTCTAATCTCCATAAAATTTTTTTGAGGAAGTCATTATTAAACCCATTTTCAAGATGAAGAATTTGCTATTCTGAGAACTACAGAGCAAGTCATAGATCTTTAGTAATCTCCAGGCTATCACATGGTATGTATGTATTGTTAATAAGATTCCCTTCATTCCCACCCCCCACAGTATAATATTTTACTTCAACTGGTGCTTTAAAATTGCTCTTCATTTGGTGTTTCAGTTGAGACCTAATTTGGTGCTTCAAAGTTGATTAGTTGAGAAAATATCAGTATTCAAAAATAGGGGAAGTATCCATGTCCCAAATTATTAAGCCTTTAAACTAAAAGCATGTGACTTATTGCAGATGTCCAAATAAATTTTATAATGGAGCAGCCAACATATTCATGGAAAAAAGTGGTTGTTATGACATTTTGTGAAATGCCTAAGTTCATGGCTTAAAGGTTTGCCTTATTCCCAGCACTTTGTTTCCCTTTTTCTCTGGGGTGTTCTATGTGGATCTTTTAGCCCATTCATTCACTGGACCTTTGGCTTTTGCAATGCTCCTGTCTATGCTTGATGTTTTGTGAAGGGAGCTACAGATTCCATGTAGAAGATGCTAAGGGCTCTAAAGCGTTGCTACCCTTCATAAATAAGTTCACTTCCTTTCTACCTGTTGAAAAGTGTTACATATTTACTAAAGACATGTTTATATCTTTTATTGGCCCATATTTTACATGCAATATAATAAAAATTAAATGTCCAGCTTGACCTGTTTGACAATTGCATATACCCATGTAATCCCCACCCAAGGCAAGATACATTTTGATTATTCCAAGGCATTGTGATTATTCCTAAAGTCTTGTGCATTTTTCCAGTTAATTTCTACCCTATACAACCCCTCATAACCATTTGCCTGTAGACTTGTTTTCTGTGTGCTTAAAATTTGTGTAAGAGAAACCATAGAGTGTGTGTTGTGTGTGCTCTTGTAGCTAGTGTCTTTTCCTCAATGTGTGGTTTAGATTCATTTATTTGCTGCGTGAATCAACAGCCTATTCCTTTTTAATGCCTAATTACACCATAGTATAGTGATATGCCACGATTCGTTTATTCATTTTCTCACTGATAGACATTTAGCTTGTTTCCAGTTTTTGACAATGATGAATGAAGTATTTATGGATCCTTGTGTACAACTATCTGAATGGAAATGTGCTTATATTCTTTTGAGTAAGTATAAAGAGAATAATTGTTAGATTATAGGGCAAATTCAAATTTAACTTTCCTAGAAACTGTCAAACTACTTTTCAAAGTTATTGTAGGATTTTGTTTTCCTACTCATAGAAATGTATGAGAGTTATGAATACTCAACCTCATATTATTAGTCTTTTTTATTTAGCTATCCTGGAGCATGTAGTCATATCTTATTGTGTTTGTGATTTGCATTCTCTTAGTAACTAATAATGTTTGTAATCTTTCTCTATAGTTACTGGCCACTCATCTGTCTTATTTCATGAAGTGTCCAAGTATTTTCACTGTTCTAAAACATAATTTCCATTTTATTATTGATTTCCAGTAGCTCTTCATATCAACACAGATGCTTTCGCTCCATCTATGTGTTACTTGTTTTTCGGTATTTGACTTATCTATTAATTTCCTTAATAATCTATTTTGTTAATCAGAAAATTGTAGTTATGATTAAATCCAGTTTATCAATTTTTTAAATTCATGGGTTGTGCTTCTTGCTTTAAAAGATTAGAATAAGAGCACTTAACATCAGATCTACTCTCTTAAAAAATGTGACAGTATAATATAGTAGTTTTAACTGTAGGGACAATGTTGTACAGCAGATTTAAAAAAATTATTCATCTTCCTTAACTGAGGCTCATTAATTAGCATCTCCCTATTTTCTCCTGCCCCAGCGCCTAACAACCAATTTCAGCTTCTATGTGTTTGACACCTCCAGAGGTCTCATATAAGTAGAATCATGCAGTGTTGTCCTTTTGTGACAGATTTATTTTGTATAACATAATGTCTTTCAGGTTTATCCATGTTGTCCCATATTGCAAAAGTTCCATCTTACTTTTTAATCTCTTCTTTTCGCCTTTTACTCCCCCCTCCTCCTTTTGGTGGTACTAGGGACTGAACCCAAGGAATTCATACTGAGCTACATCCCAAGCCCTTTATTGTATTCTTTATTTTGAGACAAGCTCTCACTAAGTTACCCAGTCAGGGCTTGAACTTGTGATCCACCTGCCTCAGCCTTCCATGTTGCTGGGATTGTAGATGTGCACCACCATGCCCAGTTCTCTTCTTTCACAGACTGAATAATGTTCCATCACATGTACATACCACAATTTCTTTATCCATTTGTCTATGGATATTTAGATTGTTTTGTACATATTGTGTATTATGAATAATGATGTATGTAGTGAACATTGTAGTGCTAATATCTTTTAGAGATCTGGATTTTGGTTATTTTTGATAAAATAACTTCTGGATAGAAGTGAGATTGCTATGTTATTTGAAAGTTTTAATTTTACTTTTTATTCTTTTCTCCTTCCTTGTCTCCTTTCTTCTCTCTCTCCTTCCCTCTCTTTAATTCTCTGACGATTAAACCCCCAGGGCCTTGTGCGTGTAAGGCAAGCAATCTACCACTAATCTACATGGCCAGTATTGAGGAAAGGTCACTAGATTTTACTTAATTTTGATTTATTTTTTTTCTTGTAATCTTTTTTTTTCAGTCAGGATCCAACCCAGGGTCTTCACACTGAGCTGCAGCCCCAACCCTTTAAAAAAATTTTTTTTTTAATTTGAGACAGTCTTACTAAGTAGCTAAATCACCCAGGCTGGGCGTGAACTTGCAATTCTCTCGCCTCATCCTCCCAGAGTTCTGGGGTCCTAGGTGTGTATTACCAAGGCCAGTTTTTATCCTGTTGTCTGATGAGTTTAAAAAATCTACGATTTTGTAATGTGTCTGACTTCTCAGTGTCAAAATGGAATGACAGACTTTAACTGCTATATACATCTGCATTTTCATCTCTATCACTTTTATTTCCTCTTCTCTGCAATTTAAATGTCAACTACATGATACTCTGTGTTGTTCTTCACATTGTTTCTTCCTTTCTCTTGTATTCTTATTCCCTCTGTGCTAGTGTCACCTGCGTTCATGTAGGTGGTTCTGCACCATCTATTCGGGATTTTGTTTGCTTTTGCTTTGGCTCTCACTATAGAGAGAAAGAGTGTTGACTGATGTGTCCTCTCTTCCCACAACAGAATAATGATGTTTTCACACAGATAACAGAATAAGAAAATTAGGTTAGTCATAAAGTTTAAAAATCAATTGACCATGACACTCAAACTGCTAGAAAAAATACATGATGGAAAATCTCCATGATACTGTTCTAGCAAAGCCTTCTTGATCTTGCCTTAAGAGTCCAGGCAACAAAAGCAAAAATAAACAAATGGAATTGCATCAAGGTGAAATGAAGCTTCTTCACAGCAAAGGAAACAATGAGTACAGTAAAAACACAACACACAGAGTTAGAAAAAATTATTTGTACTCCATATCTCTCCTAAGGGGCTAATGTTCAAAATATATTAGGAACCGAAATTGCTCACTGATAAGAGAGCAAATAACCCAATTTGAAAATGGACAAAAGACTCAAACACAAATGTCTCTAACACTTATATGTCAATGAACAAAAAGACTATGAAAAACTTCTCGGCATCACTAATCCTCTGTGAAGTATAGATTTTAACTACAGTGAGAGATCACCTCACACCTGTTGGAATGGCTATTAACAAACAGATGAACGATAAGAAATGTCTATAATATGGACCAAAGTGAACTGCCTGCACCTTTGGTGAACATGTTAATGGGTGAGCAAGCTGTGAGGCCGGTGTGGAGATCCGGCTGTGTCCATAGGTGGAGATTCGGCTGTGTTCACGTGCATCTGGTGTGACGAGTGCCTGCTTAGCCCCCTCATCATAATGAAGGACAATACAGTCAGTGAGCTGGAGCCCAGGACCACACAGCCTGGTGAGAGGCAGTTGTCCTTCACTTTTTCCCTGCCCCTCACTCCTTCTCCCTCTTTCTCCCTCCCTTTACTGCTCTGGGGATTAAACCCAGGGCCTGGTGCAGGTGAGGCAAGCAATCTCCCACTGATCTACATGACCAGCAGCCCTTACTCTTTCAAAACTCACTCTGGAATATTGTAATGCAAACCTCTGTCAATCTCTGACACATAAAGCAACAGTATTGTGATTGCAGGGGAGAAATAGGAACCTTCTTCAGTGTATTTTATGAAAGCCAGAAAGCTTTTTTTAATACCAAAGCATGCTGATTGTTTAACAAACATGTAATCATATTTAAATTAAAAGCATACATGCAAACATTTCAAGTAAATAGAATTTAGTAGAATTCATCTATATGATGAAAATATGCTTGAAGCAAGTAGAATTTATTTTAGGAAAAAGTGGCTCCATATCAATACATCTGGCAACTTAATCCATTTTATTAATAACTGAAGAAGCAAACTCAGTTTTAAAGAAACATTCCATGGTACAGCCACACTAAATAGAAAATAGATTTTAAGAATATAATGAAACACCTATACTAATAATATAAATATTCTAAACAATTAAATGCTAAACTTATTTCAATTAGACACTGACTAAACCACCATCCTCATTATTATTCAGCATTTCCTGGAGGATAAAAGAAATGAAATGAGAATATTTTATTTATATAAAATATGAAATACCAAGACATTCTGAGAGATTTTAGTAAAGACCTAATATGATTATTTGGTAAGTTGATTACAATTTGTCAGTTATGAGTTAAGTGTATTTGTAAATCAGTATCTCCTTCTGTCTACAGTATTAGTTACCTAGAAAAGTATAAGATCACATTGAAGAACATTCAAGAAGGTCTTTGAAATGGGAAAACTTACTTGTGTTGAAAGAAAAAGAAAATTGTCCAGATTCCATTTATAAATTTAATGAAATTTTAAATAAAATCTCAAAAGTTCATATTAGGGCTACAGATGTTAGGGGTTGGATAAAACTTTCTTAAAGTTTATGGGGAAAATAAATATGCAATAATAGCCAAGAATTTTTTTTCCAGTACCGGGAATTGAACTCAGGACTTTGCATTTGCCAGGCAGGGCCAAAAGTATTTTTAAAAAGAATAATAAAACTTACCATATCAGGCATCAGAATATAACATAAAAATACTGCAATTACCTCTGTATGATTTTATAGTAGGAGTAGACAAATAGAGAAGTGAGCAGAATATCAAATCCAGAAGCAGATTTGAGGACATACGATAGATAATTAACTTTAGATGGTCTTGACTCTAAGCAGGTAAAGAATGATTTATTTAAGAAAAAATGCTGATGAAATAACTATTCTCTGGAGAAAAGTAATATTCCAATATCATCATATTCTATGTACAGAAATAGATTTCAGGTGATTTAATTGTGAATAACTATATTAAAACTTCTAGAAAGTAATCTGAGAGGCTATTTGCACAGTCTAGAGACGGGGAATAGAGGAAGTTTTCCGCATAGTGGGAATCTAAAAAGGAATATCTGCCAATTAAGGACTTATACGAGAATATTTGTCATAAACAAGGTAAAAGTAGATATGGAAAATAATTTACACTTGATAGGGTAAATCCTGTAATACAAAGAGTTTTAATTTGAGAAAAATTGTCAAAAATTAAACAGAATTTGGACACACAAGTCTTCCAAAAATAAGTCCAAATAAGAAAAAAAGAAAATCAAACAGGAAATATGAAAATATCCTCTAATTGTCTTTTTTGGAAACACAAAATTGTAATACCAGTGTGATTGTCTATTTTATTATGACTCGCAAAAATTTTAAATACCTTTACTGGCAGGGATGTGAGAAACAACTTTGCTGTTTGAATATAAATTTTGCATCTTTGAAAAGACTTACTAAAATAAAAGTAAATGCCCACTTACTATATCTAGCACTTACTTTATCTAGCAGTATACCTTCTATGTATCACTTTGTTGAAGTGAAATACCCATACATAAGTAAGAATATATGAAAAAGAATGTTTGAGCCCAGGTACTAATAGTGAAAAGTGGAAACAGAGTGAAGCCCTATCAGTAAGGGAATGAGTGCATCCACACGGGGCAGACTATGAAAGCTTTAAGAGAGAAAGGTGCAGTGAATTGGGGCTTGGAAAGCATATATGAAGAAGAAACATGTGGTGTGGCATAACTGAGAAAAACAAGATCGTTCAGAGAACATTACATAATTTCATTTAAAAAAAGAACTAATAATGAAAAGTGTCTATATAGGTAAGGGCATTGCATTTTCATCTATATAATATATAATTATATCTGATATTATGCGTATATAGAGAAATGTATCTAGTAGAGGGAATGGGGAAGAGAGGTGTGGCTAGGAAGGGAAAGAGAAAGAGTAGAAAAATAAATAATAGCCAAGTAAAATAGGCATGTTAATGGATTTTTCTGAACAATTTCCTTGCTTCTAAAATAAATTAGAATAAATGTCACTTAAAAAGATGAGTGTCATTCTCATTATTTGCACATGATAGTAGTGTCGCTTTGCATTCTGAAGACCTGGGCTACCGACAGTCTCCCACTGAAGAGACTGTGGTCTGGTAACATCCGTGGCATACATATCCTGGTGGGTGTGAGCATGGGGATATGGGAGGGACATACTGTCAGTGGTCATATGGGGGGAGGAAGGCCCTTGGTGAAACTACTACTACGGCAGGTCAATGTGGAGGAGGAAGAAAATGGCCATTGTTGGCCGTGTGTCATGAAGCCTCTGGGAACTCCCTGAAATAACAAGGGGGAAGTTCAGAAGGGACTTCGGGATCTCCCATAGCAAGTGGGAACACACCCTTTGTGCTGTGTTTATAGTCCGTAAACTGTGTGGTTTGTTCATACTTTGAAGTGAACGCAGGAGTACCACAACCATTAAATGGCCTGCTAACTGACCACTGAGATTGATTGAGTCAGACTGGGGCCCTGAACTGCAGGACAGCTGATTTCCATTGAAAGTTACTTCTCTTGGCTCCAGAAGATTTACTTCCTGTAGTTTTGAAACCCTCTGCAGTTGTTACTGTCTGCCTAGTGGCTCAGGTCTTCAGCGCTCAGCCCGCCAGCTGTGCCTGTCTTGTCTACACTGCAGCATTCCTGGCACAGCTGTCCATGCAGGTGGGTGCTTAGAGCTTCTCTCTGAGACAGGAGCCCTTACCTAGCCCTATGTGGGCACTTGCATCGACTTCTCAGTAATGCTTGCTTTTGCGAAGTTGAAATGCGATGTGCTGCCAAAATATTTCTTCTGCTTAGAAAGGAGCAGAAGCAAGTTATTTAAAAGGTTAGTCTGATTAGACTGGGAATAGCTTTTAATTACTGTGAGTTTATATATGCTGCACAGTGGGAACAAAAGGAAATTCTGAAGAAACAGGCTTTCCTTGGAGTCATTTGAATGGAATGATAATTACAACTAGGTTGGGGCTGGTATTTAAATTCAGGTGAACATTATTTTTAAACTCACTGAGAAAAGTTATGTGTACCAGAGCAAAAGGTGATATCACATGCTAAAAAAAAAAAATTAAGGGACATCTGTTTTCACATCACAAAGATTTTCTTCTTGTTTTGCCATGACCCAGGTTACTGAAGCTTCATCACACCAAGTCAAGCTGTCTTTTAAGATGTGCTCACTGCCGATGGTGTGCTAAATGCTGAGGTGGCAGCTACTCCACATACCATGTACGAAGGAATTCTGTGTGAGAATTTACAAAAGAAATAGTCTTTCCTATGAACTTGGATAGTAGTCGTGAACCATGCTGAAAAAGAGGAGTTTGGGGAAGTCACAATTGAGATCAGAGGGTAGTGAAATATAAAATTTCATATAATAAGCTGATTTTTTTGATTTGTCACTTGATTTTTTTCCCCGGAAAGCTCTGATGGTCCTATTAGACTTCGCATTGTGTGAAAGTTCTCTGAAAAAAGTATTAATTGGATAAGACCTAAGTATAAATAACAGTCACCGACCCCCACCCCATTCAAGGAATTTGAAGCATAGGTTTTAGTTACCACATTTGCTTTCATTTTTTAATTTCAGCTGAAACATAGTGAAATGTGCAGAGCAACTTGCTGTGGCCTCAGAGCAACAGAGAACCTGGGGCCTCAGAAACTCTAGCCTTGTCACTGGATTCACACATACACATGATGATAAATACGAGCTTGTACATTGAGTAATACTCACAAAGTTGTATATGATAAGACTAATTTCTTTCATTTTTAGGCTCAAGTTCCTTTGCAGCTGGCAAAAGCTCCAGATATGCTTAGGGAAATGTATTAATAGAATAATTTTCTCTTCTCCATACAGGGAATCTTTTCAGCTAGTGTAGTCTTAAAGCAGAAGCATGTCTTCAGATTCTGTCTTAATTGCCTTACTAATCTGCTTTGCCCATCATACATAGGGAATAAACAGCTACTTTTCTTTTGTGTTGGTTTCTCTCACTTTGAACTTGCAACCTTAGCGAGTATCTGACAAAAGACAATACCAAATGGAAATGAAATATTCTGAGAGACTGTAAGAGACATTTGAAAACGTCATGAACAGAGGCAAGAACAAGATTTCTGAATGCCACTTTGGCAAAGACAAAGATACATTTAATGTTGAAAACAACTGTCCAAAGGATATTTTCAAACTTGGATCCAAGAACACAACTCTGTCCCCTCTTAGATTCCTCCTCAGTCATGAGGCCATATTCAGAAGAGAGGACACAACATTTAAATTCAGAAGCTCAAGTCTCAGGTGTGCTACATTGTGCTTTTGAACAAGAGTCTTTCTTGGATCTCAGTTTTCACAGCTCTAAAATGGGACCTTCAATACCTGCTCTGTCCACCATTGGAAAGGAAATAAGAAAACACATCTAAATTGCTCTGGGAGTGGAAAATGCAATAGAAATGCAGGCAACAGCATTTCCTGCAGATGCTGTTCAGGAGTTCTTTCCCAAGTGACACTGTATTTCCAGGAGAAGGATTAGTGGTTTGATGGTATCAGACTCCAAAAGGTTGACTGTGTTCCCAAATCCATCGATCAGTCTGGTATCTCGTCTGTGTTCTTGCCAGGTGATTTGTGCTCTTGCACAGAGCCTGTGCCGATGCACCAGTGCTGTTTCGCTTTGAAACACGAGGACCAAATGAATAAGAACCTGTTTCCTCTGTGCTTATTTTAGTACTGCATTACTCTGATCATCTGCATTCTGAGGCTCCAAAATTCATTTCCTGAGTGAGTTTTTCTTTCCAGAAGGGGGGAAAACATGTAAAACATGATGACTACATAGGCATCCCACGCTTTCCACTGTGATACCTTCATTTTGATGCTTGGTTCTCATTTCTGTCCAGTTACAAATGGCAGTGTGTCTATGTGTCTGTTTTCTGAAACCACAGAGAGCAACAAATGAGAGAGAAATAACCTTCTTTCAGGTTCATTTTTCAAATCTCAGATATACCTGATGGACTGATCAGCAAGTCCCGCTATCACTCCTTTTCACTCTTTTGACACGGAATCATCATCCAGTTTGATATTTGAGCCATCATTTTAACTTGCTCCAAATAAAAGTCTTTTGTACAAGTCTTTGACCGTGGACGTGGTAGAAGGTAAAAGCAGTGAATAAAGAATTCCTTCCTAGGTTTTGCACAATCATTCTTTGCATTTTTAAAAGCATTTGCTAGAAAAAATGAGTATGAAAATGTTTTTTCCTCTAGCTCCAACTCCTTGAAATTCATGAATGTTTTGTTAACTGGTTTAGATTGTTTGAAGCAACTTCTGAGACTGTAGCTCCCTAAAAATTATACCCAAAGCTCTTCCCCTCATGGGGAAAATGATTTAACCAGTTAGACTGTCAGAAATATCAAAGGTATTGCTATTACTTAATTACACATGGGGCCAGGATACAGAGTGTTAATAAATGGCTTCACCCTATTTATAGTAGTGTTAATTCTATAAGGAACATCATAGAAAATAAAGAGCAAATAAATGACACAATCTAATTCATTATAGAGAATCTGTACATATACTGTCATGTCTAATCCTTTTGGGGACCCCCTCCGTCCAGAATATCACAGTGTAGAAAAGAAAAGAAAGTTAGAAACTAAATTGGAAAAATTTGCTCAAAGTCTCCTTGAATTATGGTCCAGAGTGCATGTCTTGTCCTGTTGAATGTAATACACTATAGGAAGTTTCTCAACAACAGCCATAAGGTCCCTAACTGTGTTGATCATTTCAGTTCAGTGATGATGAACTGAAGCCCACACTTATAAATGTGATCAGGGTCTTCTTCTGTAAGTTAGACTTGTTAAGGGCCACTATTTGAAGGCTCTGTGGATGTCTGGAGTAGCTATCTGAGAAGATTCCTGGTGCTCTTGGAGTCGGCAGATCTGAGGACATCTGCAAAAATGCTCTGATGGCATTTGGATTGTTCCTTTCAGTCTTGATGATCTTATGTTGCTGTGTAACAGCTGTGGTAATTATAAGAAGCAGTACCATTGGTGCCTGTGTTAGATGTGCTGAGTGACAGAGATGAGACTTTGGCAGATGAATGACCTCTGGGAAGAGCGAAATCATGTCACGTGATTGTGAGGCTTTATCCTGAGATGCTGATGATGTCAAGGTAAAAAGTAGGAGAAGTCAAGTGGGAGAAGGAACTATGTATCTTAATGGTGTTTTCTCTAATGGGAAGTTCTTAGAGATTATATTTGCTGCACTGTAGTTTCCTTGTGTCATGATTTATTAATTCCCTTACATATTTTATATTAATTCTCTCTAAAATGGTGCTGTGGATGAAGAAATTATAATGATGACAATTTAGGGCTTCTTTATGTCAATTTAATTTTCCTTATGATGTATTTGACATGCAGCTGGGATGCTCATGTGGCAATATCTAAGCAATCATTTGGAAGTAGGTACGTGGAATTAAGAGATAGTGGTAAGATCTGTATTGTCTAGAAACATCTAACAGCAGCTTAAATAATTAGGCTTTTTCTCTCCTCATACAGGAAACCTTTCAGATGTAGGCAGGTACTGCTATTAGTGCAGACCCCTAGTGATGTTATCAGAGGCCCAGGATTTTTCTTTCTCCACTAATTATGCTGAACTTCAGTCCACATATTTATCTGTCAATCCATGGTTGAAATATAAATACACCACCACCAAAGCCTTTATATGCTGGGAAGCAAAGGGATAGGAATGGTTTCTCTAATTTTGTCCCTTTTATTCGGAAAAGTAAACCCGTCCTAAACTTTCCCTTGACTCTCATTGCTCAGAATTGTGTCCAATTTATTTGTTTTCCAAACTCTTTTAATTTTTTCTTCTGTTGGTACCAGGAGTTTGATCCAGGACCTTCACACTAAGCTACATCCCCAGACATGTCTGTTTTTATTTTGAGATAGGTTCTCACTAAATTGCTAAGATGCTCAGGTTGTGTTCAAACTTGCCATCCTCCTGCCTCAGCCTCCTAGTCTGTACTGGGAGGTGAATAAAAGAAGGACTTTGGGAATGTTGTTTTGGTGTGAGTAAGTAACCACAAGTTTTGGAATAAAGGTTTGGAAGGCAGCTTTACAGAGTTGATCTTTGAAAAGGAGATTTCAGGAAGAAAAAAAAGATAGAAAATGATTGAAGTGAGGACCTTGGGAAATACTGACACATTGAGAATGAGAGATGATTGAGTTAGAATGCAAATGATAAAGAGCTGTACGAAAAAAATGAAACAGAGAGAAACACATAGAGCAATTAGAAGCCAAACTATGGGAGAGTTGTAAAGTGGCACGTGTTTAGAAAAGGAACGTGTTGCCTAGCTCTACAGAGATGAAAAGGTAGATGGAAAAAACGGATTCAGTAATTAGGTCACTGGCCTTTTAGACAATAAGTAAGTGCTGAAGAGAAACTGAGGAGTTAAGGAGAGAGTGGTGAAACTGTAAAGGCTAAGTGTCAAAAAGAAGAGAGAGAATAGGGGCGTGCATGAATGCACAGGAAGATGCCTTCAGTTTGGGTGTGTTTGAACACTTTTGTAGATTCATCCTAGGCCACTGAGAAAGTGGAATTGAGTCCCCAGGCGATTCTGGAGTTCTGGATAGGGATAGGTGTGTGTGTTATAGTGTGTGTGTGTGGGGGGGGATGCTTCTAGAATAGAGAGTTGGAGGCTTCGTTATTTGGAAATCACTTAACAAAAAATCCCTGACTTTACTTTATTTCAAATTGTAAAATTTATTCAGCATTATATATACTACCCACTCTGAGAAATGATAAAATGTTTGTCTTGTACCTACTTCATTTGAATGATGAGTGAGAGAATATTTTTTATGATATCTGGAAATTCTAGTGAAAAGTAAATCACATTATACCGAGATTACCCATGATATGACTTCTCTAAGGCTGCTAGATTAATGTAATCTAGTCATTTCTTCATATTTATAAGAAGACTGTAGAAGAGATTTTTAAACTAGTTTGCCAAAACTTAAGAATCCAAAAATAAATATGATAAAAGAAAATTATGTAGAAGAATGAAAAAGAATGTGTCAGAAATTACATTCAGCAGAGACACATATGTTGTTTTGCTGTTCCATCTAAAAATATATCAATACAGCAAACTCCCCATTTTATTAAAATCTTTTTTAGTCTATATTTTCCAAAATGTGCACTCAGATAACTCTTGCTAAGAAATCCAGTTCATTCAAAAACTATAAGGAAAAAAATGCTAGCATTTCTGCTTAGAACGATGGGCTTTGATATTATTTTTAAGATTGTGATCAAGCGTTTTTATATCCAGGCTCCAGTGCTTTTTAATCCTGTAAGCATGGGCCAACTACCTAACCACTCTGGGCCTCAGTTTACTATCAGCGAAATGATCACACACAGTGTTTATCACACATAGTGTTCGTGAGAGCAAAGTGTGTTCATTGTTGCAAAACTCCAGGTAGAGAGCCTATTGGTCCATCACTGCTCAAGGCTGGCTAATTATATTGCCACTTGTCTTAATATTATTACACAATGTTTATACTATAGTAGTATAACTCACTTTATAAATGTTTGTTTTTTTAACTTTTTTTATAATAATTGAGTCAGAATTCTCACCTAGGAGTATTATAGAAGCTATATTGTAAAATAGCTCTTCTTACTTGTTTATGTTCAAATGTTTTGCATTTTAAATACGCAATCAACCACATCTTTATAATCATGGCAGCAAACTCCTAATAACACTGCTCTGTATCACACACCATCTCCAGGGTTCACATATTTGCTCTTCTAATGTTCCTAACACTTGCTTTCCTCCCCATTTTCTAGATTGAGAGCTTGAGGTGCAGAATGGTGAAGTGTTTTGCCCCCAAATCTCGAAGATATTATCAGATTTGAACGAGGTTATTTAATTCCAGAATTTGTACTTATCTTAATCATAATACTCTAAAGTGACCATAAATAATAGAGTACATAATACTTATTGCCCCGGGACCTATTATATTTTGCAACAAGAGTGTTTTTACTTGTGTATTTTAAATCTCCAAGGGAGCAATTCTAACAATTTCACTAAAACATATTTTTTTCTAAGTATTTGAGATTTATTATCTTGAGTTTTCAGAACCTTAAAAGGTCAAACGCTGTTACTCTATTCATCTTCCCAAACACTTTCTGCTTTATGAAAGGGCACCCATCTATTCAATATAGATGCAAAAATAGAATTTATGACACATACAGGACTTGGCCCTTCAATCAGGGCTCTTTCTACTATGCTGCTTCACACAGAGTCAGATTTTCAAAATAGTAATTGTTAGAGCCTGCAGCTATTTGAGGCTGATCCCTGTTCTGGCAAAGAACAGAAATGATTCACTTTAAAACCTTCTATATTTCAAATCCAAAAGAGAAATGTGCTGCACGCCCTTATACCTATGTATGTCCGTGTTTATTTTTTTTGTAGGCTGTGCAGAGCGTGAGTCCTGGGTTCAGAGTATAGGTTGAGTTGAAAGTTTAATAAAAAATCATGTGAGTACTACTTGTGCCACCAAGGCAGCAGGAGTCAGTGCTGTAAACTCACTTGGGTATTCACTTGCAGGACTAGAAGACTCAGGTCACACCTCCTTCTTGGAGTGGAAATACTTATGTTGATGATACAAATGGAAAAGTTAGCTTCAAACTTATTTTTTGTCCTTGAGAATGTACCAAGTTTCTCCTTCAGAGGCACACACTCTTACCAGCTGTCAGAGGTCGTACTGGAGACGAAGGACTTGGAAGGGAGACCTCTCTCTAACCTTTGCCATTGCAGAACCAAATGCATGTAATTCTTTTCTGCTTTTATAATTATTTTCTTAGTCTTTCCTTTTTTGATACATGGCATTATATTATGTTGATATATGAGAACTCACTGAGTTCAGAGTAGTTTTACTAAGGTGATGTATTTATTTTAAGGAAACATCTAAAAGAGTTTGAGGAGTGTAGACAATCTCCACGGGGACTCACTTGTGCAGGGTCACTGTGCTTCATGAGTTTGGGAAGTTTTTCAAAGCCAGTTGCTGGGCTTTTTTCAGGCTGGTAATCCACTAGAATGATGAAATTTATTTCTATCTGGAAGAAAGTGTATGGGGCTGAACAGCCGGGCTTGAGTGTCATTGACTGGCTGTGATCTTGAGCATTTCACCTTTCAAACTCCCATATGATTTAAGCAACGCAAGTGTCAGTTACTCTTGGTATTAGCACCAAGCTCTGGCCAACTGAGCTAACAGGGCCCTTGTTACTCTCGGTGTGCTGAAGTGTTCCGTCCTGTTTCCTGGGCCTGTGACCTAAGCCAGGCAAATGAGGCGACTGGCTATGGAGATTTTTTTCCCCTTCTCTTTCCTCCTGGAAATACATGGAGAAGAAGCCCTTGGTGGTATAGCAGGGGACACTCTTAGCAGTTACAGTGTTGCCTCTGGGAAAGAATCTGAGAATGTAGCCAATGAAGAGAAAAATCAAAACCCCAAGACTGCAGTTGACATTTAATCACCAGGATCTAGCGGTATCGAAACAAGGGTAATCTCCAGATACTTAGGTGAGCAGACAAATTCCAAGTTCCCTTACATTTTATTCTTTTTTTCTAACTTTTCTTTGATTATTTGCCTATGGGTAATCCTCCTTTTCTACCTCTCTTGTTCCCTTCTTTCCTCTCTCCTTTTCTTCCTTTTGCATACCTTCTCTAACTCTGTCCCACCATTGCTTTTGGAGAAATGCCCAAGCTCCTTAGCCTGCACATGTCTCTTTCCAAAGTAGCCCAAGCTTAGCGCAGCAAGGCCTGAAGGCAGTGGCCTTGTTTTTAAGAAGTTGTTTTGTATTTGTAAATGATGTCTATTGTCAGACTTGGAAGAATTTACCTGGTTACAAGGGCAATGTGACCTAGTAGAATTTCTTTCAGATATCTATCAGCTTTCTGTGTATTTGAGTATCTTAAGTACATGATACTAAGGGAAATAAACTGGATGGTGGGCTTCTCCATATTTGTTCACTAGAAAGGGTTGGCATGTAATTTTTCCAAATGTCTACTTTCTGTTTCTGTGATTCACTGTCTCTAACCCAAGATCAAGTTCATAAAATTCATAAGACAAACTGTAATCCTTCCAGATCATAGGACAGATAAGAATCTAGCCAAATACATCAACTATAGGAAGGCCAGGTCTCTAAACCCGTTCTAGTGGCAGAACCATGAAACTGGCACACATTTTCAAACTTTGGGTCTAGCATCCCTAGTATGACTCTAAGTTTATACTTTATGTGTTGATTTGGGATAATACAGCATGATGTTTAGAATGCAGCCCCTCATAAATCTAATTTTGAGTCCTGGATCTGAGCATTACTAACTCTACAGTGTTGGGCAAATTCATCAGCATTGCTAAATTCATTTATCTTTTCTGTGAAATAGAGACAGGAATAGTAGACTCTCCATTGCCTGTTAGCAATAAATAGTAGTAAATAGTCAAATGGAGTCCTTGGTAGAGGTCATGATACAACAAGTTTTCCATACATGTAACTGTTTTTTATTACTACTGTCCAGCATCTAGTAGTATCTGTTAGAACCTGTATCATCTGCACAAGCTGAGCTGGAGAATAAGGCAGTTCCAGGGAATTGTGTCTTAAAGAAAGTTCACTTTTCTATCTTCAACTTACTTCATGGAGCCCAAATAGAAACACACACACACACACAGAAACACACACACACGTGCTCACAAAAATAAACTAAAATAATCAATAAAAAGATACAGAATACTAATCCTAGACAAGGACAATGAAAGCATTCCACATGTTTATAATTCCATTTTATAATGTAAAACAAAAAGTACTTATCCACCCTCTCCCCTTGGTTTCCTGTGGTGTGAGAAAAAACATTTGTTCAACCTGAAATCAGGGGTCTTGTCAAAAGCATCATGTAGGCTGGGGATTTAGCACAGTGGTTTTGCCGCCTGCTGCGCAAGCACAAGGACTCAAGTTAGATCCTCGGTACCAAAAAAAAAAAAAAAAAAAAGGCATCATGTAAACAGTGATACATAAGGATACAAAAGGAAAGCTCAGTTGAGGAAGGTTTCACCTATCCCCAAAAGAAAGTTTCCCCTAAAAGAAGCCATACAAATGTGAATCTTTGTGTTAATAAGTAATTGTTCTACAGTTTTTGTTGTTTTTTAAATTTAATTTCCATTTGCTCCAATTCTTTGAATATCTAGTTTGAATTCTAGATAGTTTACCAGTACTTTTCAGATGGTGTGGTTTTGAGTGACAGCATCCCACAGTGCAGGCATGCTGTGAAGTTTGAAGGATTGTCTATAGGTAAATAATCAGTAGGACAAGTCCTCCCACCAATCTTTTAAACAAATAAACTGAATGTTTTTGTTTCTAAATGAGCGTCCATAATATTTCCTATCATGGTAAATTATTAGCTCATTCATAAGATCTGTGAAATTATGCTGAGGTAATTATTAGATCTTATTAATTATATAAATACCTCCAATACAGTTGACCATTCATATATGAATTTTGTGTTCCTATGATGTGTTTAGATTGAATCACCTGAAAGATAAAAATCTATTTTATTTTTGCACATTTAAATTACAATTATGAAATAATATTTGTAGTTAGTATTGAGGCACTAAAGGAATTATTTCTCTTCACGTCGCTACTTACATCCTTGGACATACAGAAATTGCACCTGAAGAGTCAAACCTCAGTACCGGAACTCACACAGTCAGGCAGCCAGTGCATGCTAGGGTTCTCACACGACCCCTGCGACGGCAGTCTGTGTTTCTTGTTTCCAGCAGATGAAGGTGCAACTGATCTCTGGAGGAGGAAGTCCTATAACTTGTGTCACGTCATTATTCATTCTTTACTATCAATATTGAGTTATTCCCCCAAAGAACCAAGGCCTTGCTCCTTTCCCATTGAATAAGGCCTAATTTTCCCTTTACAATCAAAACTGTAGTTCCTGTCTTATGACAAGAAACTGACTCATCAAGGCATCTAAAATATCAATTCAAAGAAATTCAATGATACTACAAATGCTAAAATTATTGAGAAGAATATAGTTATAGCCAGGTGTTAATAATCAAGAAAAATCTTCCAGGCTTTCAGTTAAAAGCCTTTGATATTTCATTTGCTGGACTCAACACCAAATCTTCCTTCACAGAGCTATGATAAAGTTAATGTTTGGGCTCCATGCCTCAAATGTGCAACTCCCATGATCACTTTCATTTATGTAATGCAAAATACCTCAGATCATCATTTATCCTTAAAATAAATTTGCATTTGCTTTGATCTGAACAGCATTGCATTTTAGAGTTTTCTGTATTTCCTCCTTTATGTTCTCCGAGTCACCAAAGGTGACTTCATTGAATGTATGTTGTGTGACACACTCATTCTTGAAAAGACAGACGGATGGACTTCCACATTGCACAAGAGAATGTGCTTTTTATATCAAAGGAGTTTAGAACAGTGCATGCTATTCCAAAGAGCATGCTACAGAAGGAAGCTTATGGTTATGTTCCCAGCACCTACTTCTTACTTCTTTAACTGAGGATCAGGAACAAGTTCTCTCGATGTCGAATGTTAGATACTTTTAAGGCTATTTTAGCATATTCTTCAAAGTCTCAGTTTTTTCTATATCCATTGCTGTTTCAATGTCAAGATAGGGTTTTGAAACCTCAAACTATCAAGAGAAGTCCAGTTTATTATATCTGAACTTCCATTTTAACTGGCTATTTGGTTGGCCTACCTCATCCCCCTTCTCACTCACTTTCTTCACACTTCTCTGCTCAGATCTGTCCTGTCTGCTCTTAATCCCTTCCCTCCTTCCATCTCAGCTTTATAGTGAGTGTAGCCAGCATGAGGCCCTGCTAGATGAGAACAGGAGAAAGCGATCTGTCTATTAGCAACCCCAGTCCTCGTTCAAGTTCCAGAATTGGCTGCCTTCCCTCCCCTGCCACAGCACCTGCCTGGTTCTCCAGCTACTCCTGACTCAAATCCCTAATAAACATGGTTGTCCTTTAACTCTTCTCATTAGCAATGGGAGAACTGATCACTAGGGCTACCTTCCTCAGTGCCTTTTGGGTCCTTTCTTCCCTTCACCTTCTTATGTCTGTAGGTGATCTCTTCTTTAGATCCTTCTTGATTAAACCAGTTGGGGAATGCCCTCTGCTTTTTATCCGGCCCTGACAGGAACAGGAGGTGTTTTTAGCCAGAAAATATATCAGTTTGTTACATACTATTTTGTTGATTGAAATGCCTTCAATTTCCACTCCTTCCTCTCTGCTATGTCTTATTTGCCTTCTCAGTTCTGAGCAATTCTCAGCATATTGCATTTCTCTGGAAAGCTTTATGGAAATCTTTATATAGTTAAATTGAATTAATTCTTATTTTCATTGCATCAGGCAGAGTGTTACACTGCACATGCATCGAGTGATAGTTTGCTCACATAAACCAAATCGACGTTTATACAGTTATATTTCACAGTACTTCTTTTCATTTATGTGATTTACTTTAGTTATTCTCATGCTGGAGCTTAATTAATGAGTCTTTTAAATAAGAAGTAGATACCTCTAGTAATATTTTATTAGAGGTGCTTATTTTTCAATTTTTTATGCCAAATGTATGGTTGTTTTACAATTTTTGGAATATACTTTTAATATTATCATCAAATTAAAGTAATTACAGGGTCAATTTATATTAGCAAGATAAAGAAGGTTACTCTAAATGAGGACAAGAACTGGTTATTTTCACCAGTGTTAATAATTTGGGGAAGAAAACCATTTTAAAAATTAACATTTTTTAAAAACTAGTGATGTATGATCTATAACGATGCATTGTGGTTTTATGCTTCACTGAATCTTGGCTGCATTTGCAAGACACATGCATTATAATGAGCTGCTGTGTGAAATGACGAATGCTGTGAATACACATCGCATTTAATTGAGGGAGCCACATGCCTGAAATACATGCTCCTTGTAATGTGAACCTCTCTAGATTCTTCCATGGGCACTACCCACTTCTGGTGGGGAAGGAAGAATCTGAAAACTTGGAGGACTGCTGGAAGAGAAGGCTGCAAATGTTCATTTCTTTGTACCACTTCCACCTCACACTTTGGGGCTGTTTTCATCGCAGTAAATCCTTCCTGTGGAGAAACAAATATTATTCTTCTTTCACTGCTAAGGTCTGCCCTTCCTCCTTCCCATTCTCAGTTGATTTTTGCATCTCTGTGAATCTAGTTTATGAGAAGCTTTGGCTCAGCAGGAAACACACATGAACTGTTTCATTTTTCACCAGTCCTTGCTCCCCCATTGTGTTATGTTAAATTCCTCTTCCCAGCTAGGGAGCAGATCGCTTTACAACATCCTAGGCAGATTCCACAACTTTCAAGTCATTTCATGTTACTCACTTTCGGTCCAGTTAAAAACTCTAACTTTTGCTATGAGCTGGTTGTTTCCATCTTCTCCAAATTCTCACGTTGAAAGTCTAGTTGTCTAGGTGATAATGTTAAGAGGTGGGCTTTAGATGATGACCAAGAGATAAGGGTGGAGCCCTCCTGCTATATGAAGACTAGGGGAGAAGGTACCATTCATCCTTGAACAAGAAACAGCCCCTCCTCACCAGACACTGAGTATTATGGTGCCTTGACCTTGTCCTTTTCAGCCTCTAGACCTATGAGAAATAGAACTCTTTTTCTGCAAGCCACCAATCTCTTATTTTGCAATAGCAGTACAAATGGACTAAGACACCTATCATAAGGAAAAATCAAACCCAAAGCAAGGGGTACTCTACAAAAATATCGTGAGTGTCAATGTTGTGCAATACAAGAAAAGACAAACTGTGGCAGATTGCAGGAGAGAAAGAAGACATACTGGCTAAATGGAAAGATGTTTTATCCTGAACTTGATCCTGGAACAGAAAAGCAAAACCATGGAAAAGTCTGAATTAGGTCAGTAGCTTAATTAGTAGTATTATAATTATTAAGATTTTTGTTTTGACAGAAGTATTATGGTTATGAATACACTAGCATTTGGCAAAACTGAGTGAAGACTATTGCATGGAGCTCTGCATTATTTTTGTAAATTTCTATTAGTCTAAAATTATTTTAAAAGTAAAAATTAAAAACATTAAAAAAAAAAACCTCTAACTTTTTTTCTTTTAGAATACTCTCTTTTCAGATGCTGTGAAACAGACATGGGCTTCCTGAATTGGTGGCCAGGGAGGGTGGCCTGCTTACCTGCTCCTTCTGCTTGGTTGGCTAGCTTTTGGACATCTTCCTCCTCACATTTTCCTTGTGTGAGGAGGCGAGCAGAAAGGAAGGGGATCAAGAATTGTAGTTTCTTACCTGACTGGTACTGTTGCCATTTTTGTTGATTGCTACTGCTTCCTAGGCTGTGGGTTGCTAGTTGCATGGCTGGGTCTCTCATAGAAGATGTAAAAGGTTTTGTTGTTGTAGTTGATCTCCAGGGATTTTGCTCTGCACAGACTCCTGCACCTGACCCTGTAGGCATATTGTGACATGAGGCCCCACACTTGGCCTGTTGTCTTTTCCTATAGGGTCCTGCTGAAGTGGTACCAGACAAGTTCTCTGCCTAGATGCCCATTTAACCGTGAGAATCAAATAAGTACAATCTGCAATACTGAAACAATCTTCTGTTTTTTGTCTATTTTGGTCTGCTTTCCATTTCTTTTATCTTTTTTTGGTGTGTATGTATCTTTTTCAGTTTGCCTTTCCTTGGCTCATGTAGACACAGGAACAATGAGGAATAGATTGTATAAATGTAAACCAATGAGATGCTGGAATTTTTATTAGAAATTCTCTTAGATCCCTCTTACTTGGCATGTTGGCCAGGGGATAGGTTTTATTTCTTGTTGGAAAAGAACTTATGGCAAAACCCTCTAAGGACCTTGATGATGTCTATGCTATCTCCTTTTCTATTTGTTTTTTTAAAGATTCTTAAAAGAAATGTAATGATTAAACTTGATTATTAACTTGATTGGCTTCAGAACTGCTGAGGAAATTAGTAACGCACACTTCTGGATGGGTAACTGAGGCATACCTTAGGGTTTGTATCAGGTTCCTGGCCCTGTCTTCTCTGGCACTCTTCCTGCCTTGGTTTCCAGCCACTAGGAGCTAAGATCTACTCTACCTTACCCTTCTACCATTGTATTCCCTCCCTTGTAAGATGACAATGCACTGAACCCTCTGAAGCCATGAGCCAAGTAAATCTTTCTTCCTTAAGTTGCTAGTGCTAGGTATTATGTCTCAGCTATGGAAAAGCTGATCAATACAGGGGTTTAGGAGACTAGAGTGGCAGTAAGTCTTATTTCAGCTGTCTGAGAAAGCTTTGAAAAGGAGGATCCTTACTGTTTGTAGTTTTATCTAAAATATGAGGTACTAATATTCTTTCTGTCCTTAGGATTACACATTAATCAATAATTTGAAATAATGAAACATAGGAAAACTCCAGTTTATGATCCTATTAGCTGTTCCTCCATATTCCTGTTGGGAGAAACACCAGACAAAGATGTTAGAAAGGGCGACAGTGAAATAATAGTTATCACCTTTGCTCCCCCTGTTCACTCACCCAGTTCTGCTACCTAGATCAGCAGAAAGAGCTCCAGGATGGAAGCAGCTGGCTTAAATTCTGCTTTGATCACTACCTGGGCTCAGCAGCTCTCTGTGACTTCACCCTTCTTTACCTCAGATAATCCATCTTGGGGAAGGCAGATGAACCTTCCTGCCCCTCCTTATCTTTCAAGGATGCTGCAGGACAAATGAGATAAGATCTGAAAACCTGTGGGAAGAAATGTGATGTATAAATCTAGGACAACATTATATATGAGCCACCACCTTAATCATTGTTTCCTTCCGCTGCAAGAAGAGATGTCTTTCTGCTGTTCTGGATGTAATAGAAAGATCACTGGACTCAATGAAATCTTGGTTCCACTTGGATTTGGGCACTAAGTCACCTTTCATTAAGTCACTATCTCTTTAGGTTTACTTCTATATCTAAAAATTGTACAGCAAAATAATGTTATTTACTCCCAAAAGACACTGTGAGGGTCAAATAACACAAAGGGTAAGAGAAGTCTATGAGATGTGTAACAGATATTGAAATATATCACATGTGTAAATATATCCATATCTACATCTATATCTATTCTGTTAGTTTTTACAGTGAAATGTCTGAGGCAGTTATCTTATAAAGCAGAAGAAATTTATTCAATTCATGGTTCTGGAAGTTCCAATTTATGATTGGGAAACCTCATTGCTTTGAGCCTCTATAACAGCAGCAGGTGTCAGTGGTGGAGGATAACAAGGGAACATGTCAGAGCAAGCCACTCACGTTATAAGCCAGGAAGCAGAGAAAGAAAAGAAAAGAGAGAAGAGAGAGACAAAAAAACAGGGAATAATCTAAGAATCTCCCCTAAGGCCCCACTTACTAAAGGTTCCTCCCCATCTAAGTACCATCATCCTGAGCAACAAGTCTTCAGCACAGGGGCCTTTGGAGACATTCAACACCCAAATCACAGTGCTCACAAAATACAGAATTATATATAATGTGTCCTTGTACCTTTCTATATGCACACATGCAAATGCACATATGCACAGTCTCTCACTTGTATTGACTTCACGGCACAGTCAAAAAAGTGGTCCTTGAAGTTTCTCTGGTTGACATACAAATGAAATTTCAATTCACTGCAACTCATTTTTATGATGATTTGAAAGTTTCTCAAGAACGCAGTTATCTGTGAGCTCTCAGACTTTCATAGATAACTAGAATGATTCTTAACTCCAACTTTATCTGTACCTTCCCTCTGACGATGATGCTTTGGATACAGGGAGCCGAAAGACACTTAAAGAAGGAAAGAACCACAAGAGGATCATAGGCATTTAGAGATAAATTACTTTTACCTCTCACACATCCTGCAACCTACACTTCTCTTCTGTTTTCTGTTAGTCAGTTGTCTATGTTCTCCTTATAATAGATTGCTTTTCTTTCCTACATTTATTTATTCTCCACTTTTAAATGTATAATTTATAATAGTGTTAACTTCTCCACCCCTGAAGGAAGACTTTGATAGACTTTGTGCAGAACACCACATCCTGTTTTTTCTCTCTCTGTCTCCCCCTCCTCACTGTGTGTGTGTGTGTGTGTGTGTCTCCCTTTCTTCCATGTCTGTGGTGTGCATTTAGAAATCAACTCTACTACAGCATGGTTATGATTATTCTTTAAGTCAAACTAGAGGATGACCAAGTTAAAGAGTTAAAGGAGATGAACACATAGAAATGAGTTTGCATTTGTTTTGTTTGCACTTTTTTGTTTTGGTTAGCTGTTCCTTGTTACACACGATATGAACTTTCTGGAAGTCTCTTTAGTTTCCTCTCTGGGATGCATTTTTTCCCTCACTGCTCAACGTCATTTCCCACCTTCATTGAAAATAATGCTGAACTTTATTACTAATCTAGACATCAATTCTTCCATCTCTTTCCAAAACTTATCAGTCGGGATTTCTCTCTCTTCTGAATGTCTATGGTATATGTGCTATGCTTATGACATCTGCTGTCCATTATGCTTTTTTTGTGTCATGTGTTTTTTGCACTAGCCTGTGCCATTCTTACAGTCATAAGGCATGTTATGTTTATATTGTCAAACATGAAGCCCTTAACTAAGTAAATGTGTGATAAAAGTTTATTGACATGATGGAACTATATGATTCATAATTCTTGGTAATTATTTATTAAGTGAATTATTTAATTCCCTTTCTTACCCATTAATACTTTTCTAGTACTGCTAGGGTGAGAAGTGACAGTATCCACCTGTAAATAAGGCAGAAGTGGTCACTGCAGAACTTATAGAGGAGTGGGAGAAATGGAAACAAACCAACAAATATAGAATGTAATTGCAATTGTAATTAATGCTATGAAAAAACACAATTGCATGACAGAAACAGTAGTTAATGTAATTTTATAAAGGATGCTTAGGAAACTTTTCTTTAAGCTATGATACTGGCCTGGAAACCTGGACTAAGTTCTGATCATATAGATTCATTCATATATCACTGGGCGCACTCTGTAACTAAGCCTAACTATAAGGAAAACTGTTAGTATGGCAAAAGTGTGACTGTGGCAGGAAGAAAGAAGTACCCATTTGACATAAGGAAGAGGGAAGATAAACCAGAGTGTCTGTCCCATTTATCAAAACTAGGCCACAAAGTTTAGAGATAAGACTAGGGATGTAGGTAAAATCACCTCTTTTGGGGTCTTGGACATATTTTAATTTCTTTTTTTTTTTTTTTTTTTTTTTTTTGCCTTTGAAAGCCACTGAGTGGCTTTAAGTAGGGAAAAGACATAATTCCATTTATACATGTAAATGATCACACTAGCCACTCTGAGGATTTTAATGAAGTGGGATATAGAGAGAAGTGGAACAGAGGCCAGTGACTGGGGCAGTGAATCCACAGGGGAACGGAGAGAAGTGGTTGGACTTCATAGGAAACAAGGAACTTGATGAACAACAAGAAAGTAGGTGAGATAAAGAGACAGCATCTTGGGATGACACCCAAGGAGCAAGAAACATTGCATGCATGCATGCTGTAGAAAACAAAGTTTCTCCTGTATGAGAAATCCAAAATACAAAGAAAGAGCAAAACATAACATAGGCAATAAGAAATAAGGATGCAGATCTTCTGCAAACAGGAAGGGGGCCAAGAGATGAGGGGAGGGGAAGCAGATGAAAAACAGTTGAGACGTGTTATAGACATCAACCCCGACGAGGAATGTAACCATTATGTACTGCAAACATGTACTGATGGAAAAAAAAAAGAGAGAAAAGAACAACTGAAAGCAAAAATAAGCAAAGAAACAAATACAAAATTATGTATACAGTGTAAACATCTGGCCTTGGTGAAACTTCTGTGAGTAAAGTGCTAGTACATATTTTTAATAATTTTGGTAGATTATCACACTATGTTTTATAACTACTGGTATATACTTCTTCTGCCTTACATTTTTTAAAATGACAGTCACTTTCTTTGTGAGCTGACATAATTAAAAGACATTCCACCATTATATTAACTATAATCACTGTCTTCAACCATTATCTAAAATTATTTTCTCCTTTCCTGCAGTGTACAGATCTCTGACCTGATCCTGTGGGATTTGTGGAATTAACACAGACATTATCCTAGCCCTGAAATGACCTAAATTTTTCACAGCTTTGAGAGGGATTTTAGCATTAATTATTTTCAATGTGTTATAACTACACTTGGCTTTCTATTGTGAAGTAGTCTTAGGAAATAAAACTTTTTGAAATGTATTTTCAGGATAGCTTTTTGTGAATTCTTCAGGTCTCAAATCTGTTTGCTTCTATGGTGATGACTTTGAAACACCTTGACTGTGGCATCTTTCTATCTAGTACAAAAGACCAGATGGTTTTAGAGGACCAGCTGCTTCTCAGGGACAAGGCAAAGTATTAAACATTATTAAGAATCCTAAGTGAACACATTTCATAATCTGACCTTGCTTTTATATCTACTAGAATGGCTACTTATTTACCCTTCTGGACAATGGACTCTGAAATGTTTGTTGTAATTACTAGTCGTGTGTATGTTATGTTTATATTAACACTAGGGTCAGAATTCACATAGATGTTGTCAGAATCCTGATCTCTAGCTCTAAATTGGGGTGCATTTTATGGCCAAAATTACCTCAAATAATATTTCTTTCACTGTTTCTTTAAAAGCCCCTTTTGTACATGGCATTTAATTTGAAAGGAAACACAGTGTAACATTCTAGCATAATTTTTCAAGACTCAAAGTTCTTCCCACAATCCATTCTATGTAATAATAGTTATCACAAGTCCTATTTTTAAAAGTGGGCACAAAAACCAAACTGAGAGAAAATGGGATTAAAGTTCAGCATGACTGAATAAACTTTGACATGAAAAAAGAATTTACTGCCTAAAAGGGTTATTTTAACTCAACAAGTTATTGAAGTGTAGGTTATGGGATACCAAGACCTAGGGATCCTTGAAAAAATTGAATCCAAATAACACAAAACTTTGAACTAAAGTGGATATAGTCAACATATATTTTAAAATCAGTGTCTCTCAACATCATTTATTGATGATGGTGGCAAAATTGGAGAGGTATTTAATCTATTTTTTTAAAAACCAGAAGTTGTTATCTAATAAAAGATTTAAGAACTTTGATTTTTTTTACCTTCTTTTTTCTGTCCTACAATGAGAATAAAAGAATAGAGATTTGAGTGGACAAAGATGGGAAGAATTCTAAACAATAAAAGTGAAAAAATATCTCTCATTCAGGGAGAACTGAAGAAATATAGACTGTTATTAGCAGTAGTAATAAAGTAATTGTTACTAAGCACTTAAATTCTAGGAATTTATAATTAAATTTCCATTTAATCTTCATAACAATATGAGGATAGGCATTATTATTACCATAACTTTTTTTTTATTATTTATTTATTTATTTATTTAGGTAACGGGGACCACACTCGGGTCCTTGTGCTTGAGCAGCAGGGGGTGAAACCACTGAGCTAAATCCCCGGCCCCACCATAACTATTTTTATAAAAGAAGGAACTTTGGCATGGTTAGATTAATTGTATTGCTCTGGATTGCACAGCTAGTTGCTGGAGGAACCAGGATTTCCCAGGCAATCTGGCCCCAGGGTCTCTTTTTCATCAGTGCTCTTTACAGCCTCTTAAAGCAAGGTAAGAGAGACTTCTAGGGCTAGAATCTCAGAGGTCATTCACCACCACAATGGAGAATATGGTGTGTGCATGTGGAGTGGCATGATAACCCCAATAAACACCACCATACAAAGCCCCTCATAAGGCTGGAATCCTTTGCTAATGGTTCCTGAACTGATCTTTTCCAATTCCAGTGACCTTGATGGTCAGGTCAGAATAGCCACTTAGACATGGATGTTATCTGGAAAGGCAAGATTACTCACTTGAATTGATTATTCCAACAAATAAGGGCTTTCAAGTGGCTTTAAACCTTGCCTCTCAGTGCTGTTCATTTGAGACACAGCAGTTTTGCTCCTAGACATTTACCTGAGGCATTTCTAAGTGTACAGATTCCCAGTGTGACCATTAAAGTAGTTTGGCAACTGAAGATATGCATTTGAAACTAGAGCTTCAGGGGATTCTCCTTGTGTGTGTGTGTGTGTAGGGGGCTGCATCTTGGTCTCACCTGGAAGGCGTTCAGAAAGCACAGCCATTTTGATTCTTTTCACCAGGTCTAGCACAGCTGGGGAGAGCAGAAGATTGTAGTGTGCAGTTAATTTGGTGAATCTCTGCTCTAGACAAAGGTGCTCAGTGAGTGTTGCTGGGATGTTAATGTGCTGGAAATGAGGAAGAGTTTTCCAGTTACTGAGATTGGATTACTCATAGCCTTTGGGGTAGCATAGTACATCTGTAAGAAAGAAGTGGCAGGTCCCCTTTTACAGTCTAGGTGTCGCCTTTTCTCTACCCCAGTGTCCCCATAAATGTTATTTGCTGGCTCTGCCATGATGTAAAATCAATGTGACTTGCACCATTCTAGGATAAGGCATTTGGATTTAAAAAAAAAAATTTTTCCAGACAATTGTGATGTTCAAATAGTGCTGCCACCTGTCTCTCAGATTTTGTTTATGTGTGTATTTTTATATTAATATATATTTACAGGAAATCTAAATGCTCATTAAGAATGAACAAATTATCTATTCATACTAAGAAAACAGTAAATTTGAGTGAACTCTCAACATATATTGTAAAAAAACAACATTTTAAAATAGAATCCCATGAATATAGATGCTTACTAAAGATAGAAGCCTGCATGATGGTAATAAAAATTAAATTCTAGAACATTTATTGTTTTTTAAATGAGAGAAATAGGATCAAGAGAGAATACACAAAAGGCTTCACATACTTTGTTATACATATCTTACTTTAAAAGCAAAACTGACTCTAATAAGGCAAAATGTTGTGATTAGACTGATGGAAGGTAAAAGGATTTTCATTATATTACATTTTATTCTCTGTAATTGTCCATTTGTTTGAAATTATTTACAAATCAGTTAAGAGATCGGGGATGTATTATAGACAAAATAACTAGATTTACTAATTAACTAAGATACAAAATAACTAAACAATAAAGCCCACAATCGTAAAATGCTAATCCCAGAAAGGACTGCAAAAAATCATTTTATTCAAAACCCATTTTATGTTCATGTATATGAGAGAATTCTAAAGGAAGATGAGGGTTTCCCAACTACCCATAGGTCACATTATTTTTTAGTATTGTCTTCAGAAAGGGGAGCCCAAAGTTGTCCCACAATAGTGGTGAGATTTTTGTGGAAATATAGGAAAAACTAACTGTATTTTTCTTCATTTTCCTTACACTCAACATTTCCATGACCAGATGCATGGGTTTTTCACAAGCAGCGGTTCTCTCATACTCGGTGGATACCAGCTACATGTCCTGCGGTTCAGCTCTGACATGGAGAAGTGCAGGGTGAGCATAAGATCCACAGATCCACAGGACTGCCCTGTTCCTTTGAGGTTTTTTTGGTACTGGGGATTAAACTCTGGACTTTGTGCTTTCGAGGCAGGCTACGGAACCACTGAGCTAAATCCCGGCCCTGTCCTGTTCTGCAGACACCAGTCATAAGGCATCTGGGTTGCAATTGGTCCCTGTATTACACATAACTTCTGTCCTGGTTGGCTACAAGTCAGAAGGTCCCACAATTCCCTTTTTGCAGTTGGTAATGTGCTAGAGAAAAGCTCAGGGCACACAGGACTTACTATTGAAATAACCAAAGATACTTCATGGGATACAGATAAACAGCTGGGGAGAAGGGACACAGGGTAAGATATGGAAGTATCCTGAGTGCAGGAGCCTGTGTCCCCACGCAGGTGAGCCCCACCTGACATAGGGCTGTGTACCCTGGAAGCTCTCTGAATCCTGTAGTTCAGGGATTTTTATGAGGGTGTCATCTAGTAGGCACGATCAATGCTGAACTCAATGTTTAGCCTCTCTCCACTCCCCAGAGGACTATGTGGGGTTTGAGGATTAAAACTTCCATGCTTCTACTCATGTCTTATTCTTTCTGGTGACCAATCTCATCAAGGAGCCCATCGAGAGTCACCTAAGTATCTTAGACTATCAGATACTTGTGTTAGTTACTTTTCTCTCCCTGCTGAGACAAAATACCCGACACCCAAAGTTAAAGGGGAAAAGGTCTGTTTGGCTTGCAGTTCGTAGAGGTTTCAGTCTATAATCCACTGGCTCCAAGGCAGAGTGACACACAGCGGAGGGGCGTCACAGAGGAGAAATAGTTCATGGCACCCACATGGTGGCAAAAGCAAGGAGGGAGTTTAACAATATCTTCCTGCCCTTTGTACCTTATCCAGACTACCTGGATTAGGTGGTGCCAAACCAATAGGTGGACCGATTTAGTAGTGACACACCCTTAATCCCAGAACTACACACTCTAGACTCAGCCATCTCTGAAAAAGCCTTGTGACCCTGTGACTGCATGAGGCTTTGTGGGGACATCTAGACACAAACCACAGAAACATAACAATGTTTCTATATACTAGAAAAAGATAAAATGTCAGGAAACAGGATCAGAATTTCTGTCTCTCAGGAAATTACACAGGTTTTAGGATTCTATACCAGGAACTGAGGGGAGAAACCAAATATATTTATTTTCACTATGTTATTTCTAGAACTCTGGTACCTCATCAGCAGCACTTTATCTGCCCTGGATGATTTCCATTGTCCAATTACTTTCATCTTCCTGTGGTACTGAGTGTGGTTGTTTGCAAAATCAGACTGACTGGATCCTCTTGCAAAGTGTGCATCTCACCTCAGCTGCTCCGTTACCATTGCTTTATGTGTTATTTCTCATGCCTGATAGCTGCCCGAAGGCACCAACCTTGGAGAAGTCCTCAGACTCGCTGAGTGCCTCAGCAAAGCCTAACATCATTGTCTGGAAGCTAGAGTCTGGTGACTGCAACATTAAGGCTATCCTTGTCTTCCCCATGTTTTTTTCTCCTGTATCATTTGCATAAGTTCTCTATTTCCTTTCTACTTGACCCCAGTCTCTGAGTACAGTAGGTTATACACCAGCTCAGAAGTGTCAGTGATACATTGTTCTCTGGACTATTTTCTTCTGGGCTCTGGCCTTGGCTATTCTCATGTAGTCACTGCAGTAGATACCCAACCTCTTCCTGACCACTCATTTCCTCCGTAATCAGCCATAGTCATCATGGCCAGAAGAAGAAGCTTCCTAAAAATACCACTCTGGTTATTTTATTTCATTGCTCAAAAACATTTAGTAACTCCCCATTGGCTTTCAAAGCAAAGTAAAATTTCTCATCTGACTGTGATCTACACTGATAGTCTTGTTCCCCAGAAATTTTCTTTTTTTATTTTTTAGACCCTACACAGCAGGATTTTTTTCCTGTTAACATTAACTGCTTTCTGTTCTTCCTTTTATCTAGAATGTCTTCCTTGTTCTCGCCAAATAGCAAAAATTTTACCCCATGTTTAAAAGTATAGTGAAAATATCAAACATCACCATCTTTGTATATTTGAAAAGCTTTAATGTGATTATTTTTCTCCTTTGAACTAAGTTTGTAATTTGTTCATCCCATCCAGCACTGTCATTTTTTACTATAAACTAATTGAGTTATCCATTTTTTTGTCTTTACCTATGTGAAGAATAAAAATACATAATTTTCATTTTTTATAACCCCAGTAATGTCTGTCAGAGTATGTGGCATCAAAAAATAGATGTGTCTTATTGAATTGACCTGTACTGTCCATTTCTCTTCTGATTAAGAAAGGACTGAGTGGGGAGAGGAGTGAACAAGGCTCTCCTGATGTGCAAAAGGATTTCTCTCCCTGAAATTAATTGGTCTATCTGAGGATCAGAGCTTTGACTTCATTAGCCTTATGCTCTGATAAGTTGAATTGCTTCACAGAGTTTGCATGATTAAGCACTGACTACTTTGGATGCTTTAGTCTCACCAGAAACCAGTAACTTTTGAATCTCCTTTGTGCTGTTATATGAAGATTCTCTGCACAAAAGTAATTGCTTTCTTCAGCCAAAAAGGCCATGACTTTTCGTAATGGATATGAATATGTGCCTAATAAATAAACTGACAAAATATAGTTTAGTTTCTCTGAAATGTCCCTGTTCCTACTTCTGTCGTCACTGCAATTTCAAATTATCAGTATAGTGAGTACCACTTATGATGTAGACCTTGTATGAAATTACAGCATTGGCATGGGATTTTTTTGTTATAATTCAAAATAATTTATTATCTAAAGCAGTGCATCAGTGATCTCTAAAGTCACTTCTGTCTGTTTATTCTATTGAATAAAGAAGAAGATCAAATCTGCAATTCATTCAGACTTCTGATTTTTCTCTTTTGTCTCTATTTGTTAAATCAGATGTGCTTTCATTATTTGAAGCTCCTTCTGTAAAGAGGTGGTCTGTTTCCTTGTCTTTTGCATCTGGTCTGTCTGTATGATGTGCTTTGATAGGGTGAATGGAACAGAAATGATTACCATGGCTTCTGATCTTCCAGTTTAAGAGGACTTGCAGGTTTTACCTTTGTCCCCTTAGAAGACTTACAGCACCATGTAAAAAGACTACATGAAAGGCTGTGGGGAGAGAGAGCCCATGATATCACAGCTGTTGCAGCCATCCTAGCTGGAGCCCAGGCATGTGACTGAGGCTATCCTAAGACATCTTGACCCCCTCTAACCGTTAGCTGAGCCCCAGATGGCAAAAACAGAACTTCCCAGTCAACTCACAGAACTATGAGAAATAATAAATCATCACTAAGCCACTGAGTATCAGTGCTTTTTTATGCAGAAATAGATAATTGATGCATTAGCTACAGATTAAGTATATTTTAATTCTGTTTCTTAAACCATGGAGTGTGCTGAAGTGGAATTCCATCCTCCTTTCTCCATTATGGTAAGGCACATGATGGCATCTAAAGTAAATCTAAAATGAAGATTATTCCAGTGAAGCATGAGACCTCTCTAAACTTCTTTCCTTATTTGTAAAATGAGGGTGTTAAATTAAATGCAACTTAAGATTTTTCTTTGTTCTCTCTCCCATAGTTCTAGCTCATTTTGGTAGTTGGATTCTCTGGAAGAATTGGAAGCCATGATTGTAATTTTCCTCTTTGTCCCAACTTGAATTGTTCTGACCAGTTTATCCTTTGAGTACCTGAGGTCCATAAATGATACAAAAGTGTTCTAGATGAGAGCTCCAAGTACATAGAGAGGGTACAGGGATCCTCCTACCCTTCCTTTTCTGTGAAAGTTCCTCCTACATGTAGATGAGATGTGTCTGAAGTGCCACATACTTCTGGTTCCACAAGGAAGATGATTTATGCAAAGTGTCTGGGCACCCACTGAATCTGCAGAGTCAGTGTGCACATTTGTTGAGCCCCTATCCCAGGCCCAGTGAAGAGTTTTCCACCTTTCCCAATATGCTAGATTAAACTTACGCCGATGTGACTTTGTTGTTGAGGTTGTTTGCTTAGGTGGGCTTTTGCTGCTGTGTTCATGGTCTCTCCAGCTGTCTGAGCTTATGCATTTGAATTGAATTTTTATATGCTTGATGTTTTCAGATTTGCTCTATGACCTTGAATGGACTTATGTCAATTATATCACATACTAGAGAAATAACTTAGACTGCCAAGAGTTATTGAACAGAATTTCCTTTAGCACAGGAAATTGTTGAAGATAAAATGCATAGAGTTTTGGAGTTATATGGCACATTAGAAGCCATCTAGCAAGGAAAGTGGGATTCAAAGAGCAAGAAGTTATGCCCAAACTCACAAAGCTAGTTAATGGCATTCTGTGCAATTTTAAAGTAAATAATCCCTGTACTATTCTTATATACTGTTATAAATCAGAGAAAACTCTTGAGTGCTCCCGTATTTTGGCCATTGCCCCAGGCTTGCCAAGTGTTCCTGTGTACCGTGTTTAGCCACAAGGACATAGGCATGGTTGTCTGAGCGGAGGGATAAGCAGATAATTATAGGTGCAGCTGTACGTGCATATGTATGCTTCTATCTCTATAGGTATAGGGAGGAAGTCTGCCAGGCAGTGATTTAGTCTCGTTTCCGCATGGAAGGAATGAGCATGAGAAACAGTTGCCATGCTGAACCCTCAAAGTTCCCAAAAGCTCCAGTGTCTAGTCAGTGTCCTGGTATCTGACGTGTCAGATTATTCCCTCATAGGACCATGGAGTTTTCTCCTGCTGTCCTATTTTAGCCTTTAGGAAAATGAAGGGGAAGATCCTGGGGCTCCCCCTAGAGGCTAAAATGAGTACTTGCAACAATGTAAGAGTGTTTCCAGTCTTTGACAATTTTCTGATGAATATATTAGCATGGTTTCTGTTTATTACCTTCACAAATTTTAACAGGATAAATGCAAAATACTCAGAGGTGGACCTCATTCATAAATGACCTAGTGACGAACATTTAAAAAATAAGTATTTAGTCACTTTTCAACTTTTAATGTGTACCCATTGGGCCTCTGCGTAACAGGGTAGATCACCTCCAAAGTGGAGTGAAGGATTTTAGGAACCAGCATAGTGAGCCAGAAAAATAACACGCTATTTCCAAGTTGCTGTACTCAAAGCTGAATAGGCCCTGCTTTATCAGCTACAGTTTCCATGAAGAACTGGGCAGCTGACTGCTATAGATACTGCCTCTTCAGCAGCTGACTGTGGTCACCGTCAGGCAGAGGCAACGTGGATTCTGCCATTTACCACCAGTTTCTCAGTGACAAATCCTGATAATATTGGAATGATAAATGTAGCCCTCTCATAGGCGTTTAGTTAACAAAAAGTAATTAGAGAGTTGGAAATGTTTCTTGCATTTGCTTTTCATTTCTTCATTCATTCTGTTAGTGGTATGTCATCAACCACCAAGAGGGTGTCTAAGTCTGATCCTATTCAAGTAGAAGGTGGATTTATTCAGTTACTGGTGAGACACACAGACTTACGTTGTTGAGAATACATGAAACTATCAAGGGTTATTTTATATCACACAGAATATATATTTTAATGTATGTGTATAGCATAAGCACTACAAGTGTAATTGATTTTAATGTTTTTCCTACCTCAGTTCTGAGGATCTAGAAGAAAACAAAGTTTACCTATTGTTTTCTTAGCCCCTGTTTTCACTTTCTTTTGTTGTCTTCATGCTGCCAATAGTCTGAGGAGGCCATTTGGGAAGTATTTATGGTGATTTCTCCAACCTGATTAGGCTTTGCTAGGGCCTCCAGTTGTACTCTAAAGGAATTCCTGTAATTCACAGGAGCACAAAGTCGTTTTTAAAACCACATTCACTGAGGAGACAACAGGAAAAGACACACTGTTTGTTCAACCAGCCTAAGGAAGCCCATGTCCAGAATATTTTACTGAGCACACCAGGAAATGGTCGTTACTCTTAGTTAAAACATCAGCCTTTGTTATCGGTGTTCATATTTATAGATCATCTGGCAGCGAGAAAAGGTAAAATCGAGGTGCATTAATTTTACTTTTCCTGTTTTAAAACTGCATAGGAAATTATGAGCTCGTAAGTACAATTTTGGCATTCTTCAATTTCCTTGCTGCTTATTACACTACAGGAATAAGAATCCTAACTCTAACTCTTAAAACTATTAACAATGATTGTAATAAGAACCTCAATGTATTAATTAACCTGGGGTTTTCTATGAAAGGTCTGACTTTAAATAGCCATGTTTTTCTGGCTACCACATAGGGGTTTTGACTGACCATTTGAAGTAGCTATGAAAAATACTATGTTCACTTTATAACTGGATCTTCTGTCTTTCTCTCTCTCTCTCTCTCTCTCTCTCTCTTTCTTTCTTTCTTGGAAGTGAGCCTTTGAATTGAGCTATATTCTCAGAACTTTTTAAAAATTTTGATATATGGTTACTAAGTAATTAAATTGTCCAAGCTGGGCTTGAACATCAGATCTTCCTGCCTCAGCCTTCCAGATTGCTAAAATTACGGGCGGGGCCCACCATGCCCAGCATAGAAGCAATTTCCATGAAATCTATGCTAGAAATGGGGTCAGAATACTGAATTCAACTTTCAGGTTTTACTCGTATAGCCAATTAATTAGCAAGATATGACTTAACCCTCGGTGAAATGGGGACAATAATGTTTACTTTAACAACTCCCATGGGGTTACTGAACTCATCAGGGTCCGGCCAGTGGAACAAACCACACTAGTTAATTAAACTAGATATTTAAGGTCAGCAGTTGATGACTGGGCATAACACTCTTGTTATTGAAGTAACTGAGTCAAAAGAGAACTCCAAATAATAACAAAAGTAGTAACTGTTGTGGGCAGCTACCACCTCCCAGAGAGGGAGACAAAGGGCAGATTGGAGATCACTAAAAGCTAGAATTTTGGAGGAAATAGCAGTGGGACTGAAGTTTACTCACTGCTGATGAAGCTGGACCAATCTGGCTGGCAGCCTGAGGTCCACCCCAGAGAGGACACACAGCAGGCTTGCCGAGGGATCTACAAAAGCATGCCGTGGGCTTGCAAGTGCTGGGAATGCTGCAAAGGACTTCCAGCTGCTGCTGCTGGGCCAAAGAAAATGGCTTTGGTAAAGGTCTTAGGAACACGAAGAAGACATCTCCCGTGTAGGATTTGTTCCTTCCACATCCTCTGGCCTTTCCAGTCTTCCCAAGGGCTACCTGTTAGAAAAACCTTCAACAGAGCCAGCTGGGGAAATGCAGGTTTGAGAGTTTCGGGTCCAGCTTCACAAAGCAGAGTCCAGACACTCAGGTTTCGGGCTGACAGTTGTCGTTGACACAGTTGTATATAGAGTGCTTTGCAAAGAGAAATGCATGTAAAGTATAAGTTTGCAACATAAAAGCAGAATTTTGTAGTCACTAACATTCTTGCTCTTTTAAATCTTGAAAAATAGTGGTGACTCAGGTACTCTTAAATGATTCCCATATTGTCAAATACCTTCCCACTACCGGGGTATTTAATCAATATTTATACCACACCAGCCGTCTCCTGTTTGAGGCTCAGTGGTTTTTTCATAATGTGCTTATTGTGGTATCTGAAAGCAAGGAGTTAACATTGGTGAAGAATGAAGTAAGAATGAAGTACGAGGAAGTGTGCTGAGAATCTGAATTATGGTGGTATTGGTAATGTGTAGGGGAAACTGATTTAGGTTTTGGTTTCTTGTTCATTTTGCCTAAGAAAATTCTTGGACGGAAAGTTACTGAGAAAAGATGTCGAATGTTATTCAGTATGTGCGCTGATTTATCTTTAAATTATTCTTTAGAAATGGTAGATGAAACATGGACAATTATTGAACAAGGAATGTGACATTAATTCTGCTTTTATTATTCAGCCTGTATGAAGCCAGAACATACCGTAAGTTCATGAGGTAACATTATTGAGTGCATCCTGATCAGTCAGGAAGGTCATAGAAGGCTGTGTTCTTTGAGCAGAGAGCAACACCTAACCCCAGGTTTTAGTTCCTGGCTCATGGTGAATTTCATTCTATGGCTTTGTCCATCTCATAGCATAGAGATGGTTTTCACTGTGGCAGTAACCATCAGTGTCCTCCAGTATGCTTATCCTCAGAGCAAACGGTGTTTGTTTTTAGATCTCTTTACCTCTGCTATACATTAAAGGGAACAAAGGGATACTTATTGGACAGACAGTGTTGATGCTGATGGTAATTTTTAAAGAAATAACTTAGTTGACATACTGATATCAGGAAGACTTGGAATTATTTGGGCATAAAATTCTTACTTTATTTTTATACTGTAACTGAAAAATAAAATAGGACTAGGGTTATAGCTCAGTGGTAGAGTACTTGCCTAGCATGTATAAAATTCTGGATTTAATCCCCAACAGTACACAGAAGGAGAGGGAGAGGAGGGGAAGAGAATTTGATATGACTTTTATGGAGAACAATTCTTTATATACTGTTGACAGTGTTCCATATTTTTTTCTTCAGAGCCATTTTGCTGGAATATATGGAATCTTTATAAAATATTTTATTTTCACAAAAATTTGATGTTGAAAAGAGGTCTGTTTCATATTTTCAAAGGAATAATCTTATAGCACTGCAAGAAAATAGAAAAAAAAAATGATCCCTGAGATCATCCTTGTGTTCCTCTCACTCTCCAGTTTTAAGCTATTTGCTAAGAGTAGTTTGACTTTCATTTTCTTAGAGAACCGTTTAGTGCCAAGTTAATATGAGAAAGTAATTTTGATTCTTAGGAATCTAACTTACAAAGAGAAAGGATGAAAGGCAATACAAAAATTGGCATCTCTTTACATTACCACAGCCCCCAATTTGGAAGGAGACGCCCACACCTTGTTTTTCTCTGGGGATCAGTTGTTCTTATTCTCTGGGAGGAAAGCGAAAGGGCTAAGCCGGAACGGTCTGTTTTCTGTGACGTCAGAGTTTCTTCTAAATTAAGAAGTATGGCTGGTAATGGATTCAAGTTAATTTGTTTAAATTCATATTGTAAATAAATGGCTATTGCCATGGTGATCTTGGCTACTAAACAGAGTATGTAGCAATCTCTAATAAACAGCCCAACGTGGTAGAAATTTGGAAGAGGAACAAGAAATCTTACTTTCCAAAGCAGTGTGAAAACCTAGAAAACACATCTGCTCGGCATTCCTCTGAGTTGGCTCAGCTGAGCTGTAAATACCAGCTCAGGATAGCCCCGTGGGCTCCTGCCCTGAGCTGCCACTCAAGCGTTCTGAGACTGCTCTACCCTCCAGTACACAGCCTCGGGAGGAGGCGCTTAGTGCCGCTGGCATCAGGGGCTCTAGGGCAGAGGAGCCTCGCTCTGGTAACTTTTGGTGGCTGGAGAGGGAGGACGCGTCCTCAAGACCATTTCTGAGGGACCCTTTTGACAATCATTGGCCTAAGTCTAGTTGTGGTTTGCAGCCTAGGAGCAGTGTTACTTTAGATTACTGGATCTCCAAACTCATAAGGAGAAAGAGGGTTTCTTTTTGAAATTTCCTTTCATATCCGATTTACATTTGTAAATTATGAAGATGCAGGAAACGAGATAAAGGGCCTTCTGCATGAAGATTTCAGTCTCTCCTTCCTCATTCTTCCTTCATTCTATGGCAGGGAGGAATTCTGGGGAAGGTGGCTTGTTACTGAGAAATTATCCTGGTTTGACTTCCCAATTGACTGATTAATGATTCTTTTTCTAGGGTAAAATAGTCCAGAAATAAAACGCTTTTCTTAAAAAATGCCGAATATTGAAGTTTCTAAAATGTGAATCCCGTAAATTCATTAAAATGGCCAATGTCCCATTTCTTATCCTTGCCAAGAAAATAGCGAAACAGTGAATTTAGGGGCTGATGGGAATACAGGTGCTACAGTGACTTTCTTGCCAGAAGGGGCTCTGTAGACCACCACCCCCAGCTGAAGCAGTGTCCCACCTCATCTCTCCATCACGAACAAAGGTGTCAGGACAGGATTTTACTCCCCAGATGGAGCCCATAGTGCATCTCTGTTGTTGACGTTCATTTTGTCAAATTGTGCAGCCGTTTAGGCAGCCAAAACTAGATCTATGATTTATAATGACATAGCAAAGTTTAAAGATTATCAAGTTTAATACTCTGTTATGTTTGTGATAATTATAGTTCTCTGTCCACTTATCTCTTTCTTCATGGTATCAGATAATTGTTTTGGCTTAAGATGAAAATATTTAACCTCAAAGTGGGAGCACTGGGATCTGATTTCTCCTATTCCTTTTTTGTTTATTTTGTTTTGTTGCAGTACTGGAGATCAAACCCAGGGTTTTTTGCATGCTAAGCAAGTGCTCTGCCAATGAGCTACATCCCCAATCCTTTTCATTTTTTGTTTTGAGACAGGTTCTCATTAAGTTGTCCAGGCTGGTCTCAAACTCTTGATCCTCCTGCCTCAGTCTCCCTCAGAGCTGAGGTTACAGGTGTGAGCCTCTATGCCACGTTGTTTCTTTTACTCATAAAAGGCCATTATTACCCTCTGTGAAACAGCTCAGTTGTTACAGGTGCACCAAAACCTAGAAGAAAATACTCATCTAGTTCAGTCCCCCCATCTCATAAATGCTGTCTTATTTTACTTTTCAGTCTTCTATATTATGATGTCAGATGTCAGGAGGAGAGTTCACGCAGGAATTATTTGCTGAGATGTTTTAATTAAAGGATTAATTTTAAGAATGTTTTTATTGAAATTTAGTATTTCTCATTTTAATTTTCCAAGTTGGAAATAAAATGAAAATAATAACATCATTGCTCATTTGACTAAGGGTGAATTAATTGTATTTGACTTTCTTCATTCCTGAGGTAGAAGCTCAAACAAATATTTACTTGACCTTCTGCAACTTTCATTTTATGTGTCAGCCATTGTCTTAGTCAACTTTCAGCCACTATGACAAAATTCCTGACCTAATCAGCTTCCAAAGGGGAAGGGTTTATTTTGGCTTCTGGTTTCCAGTTCTGAGCCCATGATAGAATGGCCCAGTTTTTTGGGTGGCCTGTGGCAAGGAGGAGGCATCACATCATGGTGGGAGTATGTGACAGAGCAAACATGTTCACCTCATAGTGCCTGAGAAGCAGAGAGAGAGAGAGAGAGAGGAAGAGACTGGTGTTTGAGGACCTTCTAGGAGGGAAAAATCTCCAGCCATCTAAAACGTCCTGGTAGGCCTTCTTCTTAAAGTTTCTACCATTTTCCACTAGCACAAAGGTGAGAACTGAGCCTTCTGCTATAGCAGCCAATATGCAATACTTTGGGTGCTTCATAATGATAATGGTTTTACTTATACTCCAGAGCACTAGCCAAATAATAACTGGGTATTTGGAATGTGTGTAGAATTATCATCTGAAAAGTGAATCCATACTAGTCCTAACTCTACAACTTTCCTTATTTTACCCCTAATTGAATTTTGGTGCCTGAGGCTAGAACACTGTAGATATTCAAGATATTTGTTGAATAGCTATTAAGGTTGAAATTGAAATAACATCAGTCTTTATTTAATCCTTACTGGGTTAATTTGAAGAAGAAAACATTATACACCATATGAATTTATAATGAATGAGTTTAAATGCAATGAAATCAAATAAAATTCAACATCATAATTCCATCTGCTCCTTATCATATTGAAGATGTGATTGGTTGTCTAGGTATTCCAGTATTACTTATTTGTTAACAAGAGGTAGTTTCAACATTCTTTATTTGATTTTCTATTTTTTGTGGGACTAAGCCACAGAAGCACCCTACCTCAGAGCCATATTCCCACCCCTTTCATTATCATAAGGGAGGACTGGGCTATAGTTACACAAGATGAAGTGGAAATTTCTAGCATGTGTAGGCATCTTATTAAAGCTGGAGGAGTCATGAAATTGAGTCTGGTAACTGAAAGGTTGACTGGCCTCACTCTCAGACCTCCCATCATAGGTAATTTTAAACTGGAAAATTCCATTTATAAAAAGTGGTGGGTCTCTTAGAATGTCATAATTCAACATTTTTAAGTGACTCCGCATTGCACCTTTATGATTTAAAATGTTGATAGTCCTGATTTAAACCAAATATTTTAACTATCTAATGGCAAATCTTTTAGAGATGTCAATGATACAAACATCCCGGTGTTCCTTGTGCTGTAGTCTCACCACGACTAACTTATAGTCTACAGATTTCCTGACATTTGTCTACATTACTCTGTTTTGCTAAGTTGTTAGAGCTATAATTACATTTCACGAAAATTTATATTGTTTAAACAGCTCACAAGCCTTGTCATTTAATTTTTTAAATAGTATTTCTTATTCTTCTCTGTTCTAGGCTTAAAGTTACACTTGTTGATTATCACTGATCAACCAGATAATATCTCTTGCCTATGGTTTATTTGATTCATGAAAGAGACCTTTTCCCACATCATCCACGTACCACTTTTCTCTCTTCTCACTTCAGATTCTATTATGTATCATTTTACAGTGGTACTTCGGTTTGTGAATGCTTCTGTTCGTGAACAGTTCAGTTCTCAAACACAAGTGTTTGGCAAAATTTTGTTTCGATTTGCAAACTCTGCATAGGGTGACAAAGAGCACCTTGGCTACCTTCCCCAGAATCAAGGAATGAATTGAATTCATGAATCACGGTACCACTCTATTTCATGTTTGGGAATATTTGACCTTTTGATTCTCTCCCTGTGAATTCTTGTTCCTCAAAAGCCCCTTACTATGGAGTGAGACTTACTATGCGGAGGGCAAGATTCAAAAAGAAGAAAAGCAAAATGGAATAAAACTAATGCCCAGTTTATCTTACAGTCCTAATACTTGGAATTAATTAGGAAAACCACAGGGCAGATCCTCTGGTAGAAGAATGAGAATGTGTTATTGATGATTTAGTTCATAAATTCATAGGCTGCAGACACCATGTCTATTTAAATTAAGTGCCCAGCTCAGCACCACGTAAGATGACAATAATGATGTATGACAAATAAGAGCTACTTCTGCTGCTGTGTGTTCCTTCCTACAATGCCATTTCCTTGTTGTTGTGACTATATATGCATGATTTAATGAGAAAAATGTGCAACTGCATGTTTATATCAGCAAACTGAGAGGAATAACTGAGAAGAAAAACAGTGTCTAAATGGCCACAGCCACTTAATAGAAAAAAAATCTAGAAACTGTTTTTGTGAAGATCTGCTTATTAATTTCCCCACACCAAAAAAGGTGATGCATTAGCAATTTTAGGGAAAATGACAATTATTGTCTCTAAAGCCAGTGAGCATGCACTCTGTTTTCTTTGATTATTCTAGTTGTTTTGATTATTGTTAAAATAAATTAAATGAAAATTACTATTGCTGTTTTCTTACTATTATGGTCATTGAAATTTATGAGAATTTAGCCATTTAAGTTCGAAATAAATTAAATTAAATGATCAAATCTGCTCAGATTCTACATGATCTAATTAATATACCTATGATGCATGTATCACTGTCTGTCTTAGTAAGTTTTGTGTTGCTATAATGAAATACCACGGACTGGGTACATTTTAATGAAAAGCAGGTTATTCGGCTAACAATTGTGGTGGTCTAAGATCATACTGCTGGCATCTGCATTCCTTCTGGTGAGGGCTCTGTGGTGATCAACTCATGGCACAAAAGTGGAGAGGAGAAGCAGGGGTGTGCAGAAAAGCATGTGTGCAAGACACCTAGGGTTGGTGCCAGACTCACTTGTAGCAATCCACTCTCCACATGATTAATCCAGTCACATGAGACCAAGAACTCAGTCCCAAAAGAAAAGCATAAATCCCTCCTACTGGCCCCAGCACCTCTCAACACGTGACTTTGGGGGCCAAGCCAAGAAAGGACTATCCGTATTTAAAGTGGTAAGCCTGTAACCCATTGTCAGTGTCTTTGTTCTTGAATGACTAATGAGTCTGCAGCTGGAAAAGGAGTTGATTTCCTTGCTTGCTGTATCTGAGATCTTTTTGTATTCATCTAAATCTGAAGTTTATAAGAGCCATAGGATTGTGATCTCTATGATTGTGCTTAGCTACTTGACAACAGGCATGTTGGAAATAGGACAACTCATCAAATAAGCATTCCCCATTAATGCAGTCCTCTGAGTTATTAACTCTTGCATTTTGGTTAATGTGCTTTTAAAATATTTTATTTAAAATTATCAATAATGAGAAACTTTATTTCAAAATATATATACATGTCAGTTTCCCTTGTTTTATAGCCTGAATCTGGATCGCTAAGGAGTCTAATGCTGTCTTCCTTCTACAAAGATTTCTTTTATATCTGTGGTAATTTCCCTTAAATGCATGCTGTTCTGCACAAGAGAATGGAACTGTTTTAGAGTGTGAGTGGAATAAAACTAATTCATAGCCATTATTAGAAAGATAAGCAAAGTACACTCAATACTAAAAGCATCTAAGTAGTGACATCTTGAATGTACAGAAAATCTCATTAATACATGTTATTAAATTTCATCTTGTGACTTAGCAAAAGGGATACTTGATGAGCTATCTAGGAGCCAGAAATGGTAATAGTAATATTTATACTAATTTTATGTTGAATTTTCATAGTGCTTAACTGTTTTCCAGTGTGCTTTCATGTAATACTGCTTTCAAGTCCCTCAACAAAGAATGAAGAAAATGATTCCTTGCTTTTATTAAATACAAAGGGTCAAAAAGATGAAATGGGGCCAGAGATTTAGCTAAGTGGTTCTGCCTCCTATCTCGCAAGCACAAGGACCTGAGTTTGATCCCTGGTACAAAAAAAAAAAAAAGAAATGATTTGACCAAATTTACAATTAGTAGCTTAGCTCCCACTAATAGTTAAATTTTATTAGCATTCCAGAGTTGATAAAGAAGTGGATAAATCAGGATTTAAGGCAAATAAAATTAGGCATAAAGGACATTTGGGTGATTTAGTGTGCATGGGCATTATTCTGTCCAATCAGCTAGTAATTTTGAATATGCAATTTATATTTTAAAAAACAGGCAAAACTCTAATCTTCTAGTTTAGGGAAAGGTCAATTTATATTAGTTTGATTTATTATAAATTTTCAAGCATTTTTAAGCCTTCTTAGGAATAAGGATTTATGTGAACTCAGAACCAAAGTATATTATTATGATCTATCAGATAAATGTCTTATACCTATCTAGTCCTTCATCTTTAGAACATCAATCTCTTTGTTACCATAAAATATGAAATCCACCACTTAGAACAGGTTTCAAGTCTACTTGGTTCTTGAGATTCTGTTACTTTATCAGGAAAAATATCAGTTCCAGTTGTTCCTGTTTGGTGGTTTATTGGAAAACATCCATTGGCTTCTGAGGAATAAATTAAGAATACAAAGTCATTTTGCATCAGCTCCCATGCTGGTAATATACAAATTTCTCCACATTGATAAGTTTGACATGACCAGATATATATGAAATCATTGATCTCACTGATGCATCTTCTTCTAATGAAATTGAGAAATGAGTGAAATTTTATACTTTTAAGCTAATGATGTTGATTTGTACTTGACATATTTAAAGCACTAGATATCCTTTGCCTTGCATTTGCAAACTCTACAAATAGAGTTTCTATCCAAAATTTTTATGATATCATTCACTTATAAAAATGGTTTATAGAACTTTTGGAATTAGGCCACTAACTATCCTAGCTTTAAAAGCGTACACATAAGTAATAATCCATTCAACATTGGTACTTGCTTTTTATTGGTAATTAAAATGATCTGAAATCAAAATGAGAGTAATAAATAAAGCTCAGTTTCAAAGAGTAATGCAGTAAGCAAGATAGTGCAGACCACTATTAAGGAATGTGAATGCTTTTGTGGCACAATTTTTCTATACAAAATGTATGAAGCCTATCTTGAAATGGTTATGTATTATGAAAGTATTTATATTCTTATAAATATTTCCCTATAATATTAATTTGACTTCTTGTGCAAATATAGAGCCATTCTTATATTCGGACAGAAGAGGCAATTATGTTTCTGGTATGGCTCAAACTATTGTAAGATTCTCTCATCTTCCACATCGACAGCCACTAAGAGAAACTGAGTGCTGTGAGATTGGAGACTGTGGGAGGAATGGTTGGAAGGCTTGTGGGACAAGAGAAAAATACCCATGATCAATTTGTTTTTTCTCAATTTTGTTTGAGACTCTTCCAAAAATTAGATGTTATAAAATTAAGTGTATCAGGTTCTCCGTTAATTGAAATTCTATTTAATTACACCTTTACTATTATTAACATTAGCTGAACTCATCTCCTCCTCAGTAAATTATCTTATTTTATCCTTCTGGGATTTAATTTTTAGTATAGCGTGGTCATAATGTCAATGGGTCTCCTGAACCAAATCCTTGTCTGTGTGCACTGAGAACAGCACACCTTTTAATGTTAGCAGCTACTCTGGGAGATTCAATTATTTGTAATTTACACATAAATATGAGGATTAGAGAAATATGTAACAGATTACCACAAATGTAACGGCTTAACACAATGCATATTTAGTATCCCACAATTTCTCAGGGTCAGGATTTGGGTGAATTCTTTGCCAAGGTCTCACAGGGCTAAAGTCAAGTTATTTGACAAGTTGTACTCTCATCAGCAGCGGGTGAACCTGTTTCCTTGGTCATTTCCATTATTGGGAAAATCTAGGCCCTTTTGGCTAAATGACTGATATCCCCAGGTTTTTACTTGTTTTTCGCTTGAGATCATCTCAGATCCTAGAGGCTATCTACAATGTCTTGTCCTGTGAGCTTTTCCAAGTCAATGAAAGACTTTAGGTCCATTCTGCCACAAAGGTATCTTATATAATAACATCCGAAGGGGACGTCCATCACCTTTCCCATATAACATAACCATCAAAGAGTAGCATTTGTCTTAGTCATTGTCTTCTTTGCTGGGATAAAGTACTTGATGTTCTCAACTTAAAGAAGGTTATTTATTATTATTTTTGTACCAGGGATGGAACACAGGACCTTGCGCTTGCAAGGCAGGCACAATGCTACTGAGCTAAATTCCTGGCCAAAGAAGCTTATTTTGACTAATGTCTCAGAGCATGGTGAATGGGCTTGGGTGAAGGAAAGCTGCTCATGTTATGGCGGACAGGAAGCAGAGAGCAAAGGCAGGAACCAGGGAGGGAGATGTTCCCTACTAGATCCTGCTCCCAGTGACCTGCCTCTTTGGATCAGGCTTCACCTCCTAATGTTACAATTAGCTATTTAATCCCATGATTTAATCACCCTTCAAAAGCCTTGAAACTCTGGGCATTCATCTAAGTATAAAGCATAACAGCATCTTAGCACCTTTGCATATTCTAAGTTAAAATAAAATCACAGGTCACACCCACATTTAAGGGAGAGAAATTAAATAGGACCAGAATGCTGGGGTGAGTGGGGTGATGTGAGGTTGAGGGACTATAAAGTTTGTATGCTGCGCTTATTAACGGAAGTCAAACAGGGACTAAGATACACTGCTAAATGTTACTGACTGAAAAGTCGTTATTATTAACCACTGTATTTTCCCATCTCCATGGAATACCCATAAACTAAATACAACTATATAAGATTATTGTATGATATACTTTGATAGGTTTTTGCAAGTATAAATTAAGCAATACTATTTTTACATACAAGAGAACTTTCTTAATTATAAATTCACCCTTAAAATAAAATACAGTGGTACCTCAGTTCACGAACTTAATTAAATCCAGGACTCTAGAGAAGATGGCCACATTAGTGTTCATCACCTGATGTGGAGTTCACCAAGGGAAGCAAAATTTTGCCAAATATTTCTGTTCACGAACCAAATTGTTCACAAACAGAAGCCTTCGTGACCTGAGGCATTACTGTATGTATATGCTGCATCTTATCTGTTTAGAAATGTAAGTATAATATTAAATTAGTCACCAAAGAGCAGTAGCATAGGGACTCGCTTTGCTTTCTGAAAAGTGTTAAGCATCTCCACAGGAGAGAGGAAGTGGCTTTTTCAAGCAAACACTCATATTCACTAGTAAGTATAATGGACCCGTGTAGTTCTCTGGTTTAAAAAAAGGTCACTTAATTTTGTATCATTATAGTCTCTAGTAGAAAAATGGCAACTGCACTCTGAGTTCCTAGAGAATGATGTTGTGGTTATGAAGTGTTAGCCGTCAGGTCCTTTTTCAGAACCAGAGATGATAAAACAAAAGAACCGTAGTTCTCTTTTTCTTCAGATTGCTCCCAAAGACCTGTCAGAAAAAAGCTTCTCTGTGGTTTTTCACCTGCTTTTGGGGACTTCAGATGACTTCCTATTTAGGCATATCACTGGATACTAACAGAAGCAAAGCATAAAGCCAAAGGTTTCTCCCCACTGGCAGTGAAAAAGAAGAATCCAGCATGGAGTTTTTAAAGAGGGAGAAAATCATTAGAGAGGAGGGAATTCCTGGCCGTCTGTCCTTTCCTCCTGCAGCAGCTAGTGAGTTAGGAAGCAAACGATCCTCCATGTAAGCTTCCTAGCTTGCTGACGTGGATACTAGGCCGCTTTTTCTGTAAGGGAGCAGATGGGGAGAGGCCCCAAGGCTCTTCTCACCCCCAGGTACCCTTTGTCTATGTCCAGTTGGTAATTTCAGTGAGCGCTCTCTCTCCATTTGAAGTGCTTTCTGGGACATTAAATATTTCTTTGGAGGACCTTTCATTTATATAAACAATGAAGCTTCTCTTTAAGACAGTCTAAGGCTAAGAAATGAAAAAATGATTCCTTCTAGCATCCTGAGGTGTAATTACTCATGTTACTAATTACGACTTGTTATTTTTTAGTTTTAATAATTGCTTTTTGGTTTTTCAGTTGTAAAAGGAGAAAATATTTTAATAGTAAATCAAAGCATGAAAAAAATAAGAGAGGAGTACACAAAGAGGAGTAGACGAATAAGCATCAAATTATCTTTCTGGGGGGTGGTGTGGGGCGAGGGAAATTTATGAAAATTTCTGAATGATGTTCAGATCCAGGATTCATTGGGTCACTAGAAACACAATTTGATTTCCTACCCCAAATAATGTCTCCTGTCAATTTCAGAATACAATAGCTATAACTAATGAGTTAACAAGAGAACACAAAGAATTGTTGTACAAAGAGCGGGCTTTCCACCAGACCCCGGGATGCTAGTCAGCAGACAGACAGTGACTGAGATCTACAGTCTATTACTCCCAGGAAGAGCCCATCCTTTGAAATGGGAGGATAATTTTGTCATTCATTGATTTAGTGCATTCCTAAGAACTGACATAATGTGAGTGCTCCCTAATCATTCTCACAGCTCCATGGAAAAGAGTATTTGTGCATCTCTGTGCTTCATAGATGAGCCAGGAAGAGCAGCACTTACAGTAATCTACCTTAATGCTTTGTTTTGCTTCTCTTTGTGCACACAAGCATGGCTATTACTCCTGTATCAGTCCAAGTCACAATGGGAAACAGATAGCACTCACATATTAGGATAATTCCAGGAGGGTCTATTTACAAGGGGACTATTTGCAAAGTAGAATCACAGAGCAGCTTAGTAACCTGGTTTAATAATGGAACAGCTATTATTACTCTTAGATAGAAAGAAGGAAACAGCTTTCAGAAAGCAGGAGGAGACAATTGAGTAGAAAACGGTAGCTTAGTCCAGGGACCCAACCAGACAGATGTTGCCTAGCAGTAGGAGAGAGAGACCCAAGGGTGTGGCTCTCTGGACTCCTCCCACCGTGACCCTCAATTCTCCATCCAGGGACCAGAGAACACTCAGTTTCCAGCAGCAACCGGCAAGACAGAGACGGTAAAGGGGAGGATTTGAAGGAGAAGATACAACAAGATGCGGCCCGTGTAGCACGAAGTCTGACACATGTAAATTAGGATCTTGAAATATAAGTTATTCATGGCTTGTGTTCATCAGAGTAGATAAAACAGCAAATATTTGGCACTTACAAGGAATTCAGACTTTAAGAGCCTTGCTTTGTTGAGTTTGAGAGGCAGGAAGAACAAAATCCAGCCCATTCATTAGTTGGGTTTATGCACAGGCAAATGAGATTTCCATATTCAGGATATCTGAATTTCTTTAAGAGTTGCCTCTAATTATGAGATGCTAGGGCCGGGGATTTAGCTCAGTGGTTTTGCAGCCTGCTGCACAAGTGCAAAGACCCGAGTTCGATCCCTGGTACCAAAAAAAAAAAAATATGCTAGGAAAATGGTACAGTTAGTCTTGCATGTGACACTTCATCAAATGAATTTTTAAAAATTAATTTGTTCAATACAGGTCAGCATCTAGGTATTAGGATTTTGTGAAGGGACATTTTCAGACAAATATGGAAATCTTTCAGAAAGTATGAGCAAAGCAAAACATAGGCAGTTCTGGGTTAATGTGGTTGAAATCATATGTAAGTGCTGACAGATCACTTCTAGGATACAAAATTAGAGATAATGATATGGATACATTCTCGGGAAGTAGTCTTTTAAAAGCATATGGTCATATACTCCTTTTCTTTTCTGCACCTTGTCATAATGCTTTTATATATGAACATCTGAGTCAGGTGAAGAAAAGGTACCACAAAGAGAGACAAAACACAGGTTGTAGGGTAGGGGAGAGACTTTTATGATGCATATACATTAAAAAGGACTAAGATCCAGTGTATACATATAAAATGTATAAAGAACCTCTATAATCAAAAAAACTAAGAGAAATAACTAGGAAAAACATGAGCCAGATCTTTTTATCAAAAAGCAAATTCAAGTGGCTAGTAAACTTTTGGGAATCAGCCTCAATTATAATGAGAAATACTAATTAAAACTATAAGGAGATATAATTACATATGAATAGCAAAAGATTCTAACAATTTCAAGTATTAATAAAGAGATAGCATTTTTACATGGTTGGAGTTCAAATGATATTAACATTTTTGAAAAACAGTTTAGTTCTGTAGCTAAGATAAAGATGTGATAGTTCCAGACCCAGCAATTATTCTCCCGAGTCTGTGTGCTAGAAAGTGATTTACACATGTTTTCCCCATTCATGTACAAGAATTTCATAGCAGCAGTTTATTTTAGTTTATTCCTGTCAATAGATAGAAATAAACAAATACCTATCAAGAGTTATAGGAATAAATAAAGTGTGGTATAGTATACAATAATTACTATCTGGCATTGAAAATAATTAAGCCTTAGTTATTTGAAACAATATGGCTAAATTTCAAGAAGTACTGAGTAAACAAAGCCAGAAAAAATAATATGTATACAATTGATGTATTTTATATGAAGTACAAAAGTAGGCATAAAGAAAGCCCATCTTTTTCTGCTTTCTGGTGCCCACATTCAGAAAATCACTGCGACAACAATGATTGTCTCTGGTAGAGGAGGTACTGGTCATATGGGGGGAAGTCTCAAGAAGGTTCCTGGCCAATTTACATTTATTCCCATACAGTGGTTTCATGCATATTTCTTTGCATATACTCATTAAACTGCACCTATGTGATTATGCAGTTTTTTCTGATAAATATAGATCTGCTTTTTAAAAGTCTGTTGACTTTTTCTCATTTTTCTCATTTTCTCCCCATATTCTGCAGTTTGATGACTGACTCTGCCTGTCTCTCAAGGGGTTTAGTAGCACTTTTTAATTCACAGAGAATTCTCATGAGTATTTAAACATGAGAAACTTAACAGGAAATGTGAATGTATAGTAAATATCCATTGGACTTGAATCATGTTTTGTTTTTCTCCCTGCTGGGACTTGGAAAGCCAAGCCTTGAGAAACTTTGGGTTATGAGCAGAGTAGTCCATCCTGCTATGGATGGCTGAATTGCCAAGAGGAGGCTATTTGAGCTTGGTAAGAATGAAACACAAGGTAGCTCAGAGTAGAAGAGTAAGAGGACCATGGTGAAGCTGAGGAAGAGAATGCTCTGTACTCTAAGCCAATGTTAGGAACCAGTACACTAGATTTTTGTTGTTACTGTTTTTATTGTTGTAAGGTTTAAGCTGAGTCACTATTAATAAAGATAATGGGAGAAGTGAGGAAGCCCCCATGGAAATGGTCAAATGCCTTTCTTTTTATAACTCCTTCAGCTGCGTTGGGGAATTCATGAATTTTCAGAAAGATTTTTCCTTTTTTCCCAGGGAGTCGCAGACAGCCCTAGCAAGCCTGCTTGAATTATAGGCATTTTTTATTGGGAGGCATTTCACTGGGCTTCAGGGGACCGTTTGCCACAGGTTTAGTCACTCCCTAGAGAGTTTATCTATCCATCCAGTATTGAAAAGCAGTTTGCTATCAACAAAATGAAAAGACCACCTATCAAGTGGGAAAAAGCACTTAAAAACTGGATATATGATGAAGATTAATATTCAAAAATGTGTGAGAAACTCACAATTCAATGTCAAAATTGAAAACATGAACAAGAAAATCCCAAATAATCCAATTTAAAAATTGACAAAGGACTTGAACAGACATTTTTTTCCAAACATGACTTACAAATGGCAAACAGATACCTGAAAATGTGCTCAACTTCACTAATCACTTGGGAACGCAAATTAAAACCACAATGAGATATCATTTCACACCTGTAAGGATAGCTATTATTAGTAGGGACAAAATATAACAAGTGTTGGCAAGGCTATAGAGACAAGGGAATCCTTACAAGCTGCTATGGGGATCTAAATTGGTAAATCACTATGGAAAACAGTATGAGGGTCCTCAAAACGTTAGAAATAGATTTACCATATAGTTTAGGAATCCCTTTTCTGAATATACTTTTGAGGGAAACAAAATCAGTATCTGTATCAGGTACTTTTTGATCTCTGGGATGAAATACCTGACACCATAACTTAACAGAGGAGAGGCTTTGCCTCACTATTTCAGAGATTTTAGTTGGTGATTGGCTGGCTCCAATGCAGAAACAGCACCACAGAGGGCACAGTGGAGGAAAGGCTCTTAATGCATGGTGGCCAGGAAGGAGAGAGAGAAGAGGAAGGAGCAGGAGAAGTGATACACCCTCCAAAGGCATGCCTCCAGTGACCAACTTTCTCCAGCTTGGCCCCAAGCACCTTTAGCTGTGAATTCTTCAGTGGACTAATCCACCGATGAATATAGTGCCCTGTGATCCAATCACTTTCCAAAAGTCCCACCTCTGAACACATGAGACTTCTTGGAGACATGGTATATCTAAACCATAACAATATCTCAAAGAGATATCTGCAGTCCCATGTTTACCACAGCATTAAACATAATAGCCAAGATGTGGAAAGAACATACATGCCTTTGATAGTTGAATGGATAAATTGGCATGTGCCTGTGCATGCACACACACACACACACACACACACACACACTCACATACACACACTGAAATATTATCTAGCTATTAAGAAGAAAATTTGGCCATTTGCCATGAGATGGATAAACCTTGAGAGCATTGTGCTAAGTGAAATAAGTCAGACAGAGAATGATAAATACTGCATGATCTCACTTATATGTGGAATCTAAAAGAGTCAAACTCATAGAAAGTGTACAACAAGAGCCAGGAGCTGATGTAAGGGAGAAATGGGGAAAAAAGTCACAACATAAACCCTTTCACTTATAAGAGAAATAAGTTCTTGGGATCTAATGTGTACCATCATGAAAGTAACCAACAATGATGTCTTACAGCTTGGGGAGAGGAAAACAAGGCAAAGTCAAGGGAGGAGTAGGGAAGGGAGATACACCCTTCTGACCAGACTCCACTTCCAAACTGCGAGTCAGCTATAATCAGCCCATACTCCAAACATAAAAGATGCTGGGGGCCATTTTATATCCAAACAATAACAGATACTATATTATACAGTGTATTGGAACTTTACTGAGGGAGTAGATCTTAAAAGGTCATACCACACAAAGTCATAGAAATATAATTGAGGTGACAGGTTGATTAGCTTCTTTGTGATAGTCATTTTGCAATATGTAAGTATATTAAAACATCATGTCATACACAGTAAATATATTCAACTTTTGTCAATTATATCTCAATAAAGATGGAAAAAAATGAAGGCAGTCGACCAACTCTAAATGCAGTATGTACAAAAACAAAATATGATATAATATAGTACAGGAGGAGAGCACACAGATAACTTATGCAGTTAAATTATATGGTGTTTATGTAGAAATTTTTCTTTCTTCATATATATATGAGAACGCTATTGTGATATAGCATCATAAAATATATTTTAATACATCTTAGGTAAATGTTTCCTATTTTCCCAATTTCTGCAAAACAATTTGAGAAAGGATAGAAAGGAAAGATCTAGTCCCTTAGGCAATCTGTCCTCTTCTTTGAATGGATGTATCCTGTGCTTTGGGGTTTCATAGACTTTTGTGTACCTAGTATGAAGAGGGGGTTGGGGATTTAGCTCAGTGGTTCCGGTGTCTGCCTCACAGGCATAAGGTCCTGAGATCAATCCACAGTACCAAAAAACAAAACAAAACAACAACAAAAATACTGGGTCTTGGGTGTATGTTTCATCTTGTCATTTAAAGACCTCAAAAATCACAGGCAGATTGCAGGAAAGAATGTGTCCAAAGTGCATGCTGACCACAGTTGCCCCATGTGCCTGGTCTGGCTTGGTTTGCTGAGGTCACATTATCTGCTCCTTCTCTCTTATTCCTCAGTGAGGTCCTTGGGTCAGGAGCCCTGGGATCACTGAGGAGCTTGTTAGAAATGCAGAAGCTGAGGTTCTTTCCCCACTGCTGAATTAGAATCGGCATTTCACTGAACATAGATGCAAAAATCCTTAATAAGATACTGGCAAACAGAATGCAGAAGATCATCAAGAAGATCATACACAGTGACCAAGTGGGATTCATCCCAGGGATGCAGGGATGTTTCAATATATGAAAATAAATGTAATACACTATATCAATAGAGCCAGGGACAAAAACCATATGATCATCTCAATAGATGCAGAAAAAGCATTTGAAAGAATCCAACATACATTTATGATAAAAACCCTATAAAAAATCAGAATAGATGGTCTCTACCTCAATCTGATAAAAGCCATTTATGAAAAACCAACAGCCAATATCATACTAAATGGTCAAAAACTGAAATCCTTCAC